>CM070622.1:39143884-39297454 GCA_036346255.1 Ampelocalamus luodianensis
TGGTGGTTTTGAGGAGTTAAGCTCCAATACTGTAAATGGAGCTTGAGGGTGGTCTAAAGAAACACCAGGAAGTGTGTTGGGTGATTAAAAAGCTTTGAAGGCATTAGGGTTTGGACCAAAAGCTTTTCGGGCGGCAAAGCAGAAAGCACCAGACGCGGCCGACAAGGAAAAAGGTAGTAGATGTGCATTAAGGTATGGCGCCGAATGTGTCTCCACGACCCTTATCGTCGACTAGGGCGGCCGTAGGAAGCACGATTTGACATCGCCATCACTACCCCACTGCTCATGCATGCGGCAGAGGTTGAAGATGACCGAGAGAAGCTCGGGCGACCGAGCCTACGATTTAAATTGGACGGCCGAGATTACGCCACGCCTCCGAGGTTTAAACACAACAAAGGAGATCGCAAGCCCTAGGATTAGAAATGAGCGGCCGATTGCCCCACGCCGCGAACATGGTTTACAACAGAGGGACAAGCGAAGCGTTGGATTTTAATCAATGGCTCGATTCAAACCAACAACCGGAGGGTCCGATCGTTTGAGAGGATCTCGGCGGTTAGATGGGAATCCAACGGTTCAAATTTAATAATAAGAATCGAAGGTCCGAATGTTTAAAAGCACAAGGGCGCGCGATTAAAATCGAAGCGTTGCGATTTGACGTGCGATTTTAAAGAGAGACTCGGTGCGGTTAGTTGACTGGACCGAGTCGATTGGCTCGAGCCCGAGTCTGACTCGAACCCAAAGCACAGTGAATTTAGGTTTTGACTTTCCAATAAGAACAGAGACTTTGGAGGATTTATTTGAGATAGCAAAACAACTCCAAAAATTATGAAATTTTTACAGGAGCTTGCTAACTCGGATATTAACCTTGTGTAAAATTTTCAGAGGTTTTTATATTGTGAATAAATCTCCAAAAATTCTGCAAGGCTCTGATTCCAGGTTTGACTGTCCCCTAAAAATATTCAAACAATTTCTAAAAATTATGAAATTTTTCAGAGGGGCCACATACCATCACAGAAACTTAGGAAAAATATTTCCTAATGATGATCACAATATTTGACAAGATCGTTTTTGGAATATCAAAGTTTGGATCAAATAGACTTGTGATATTGTATTTTCATAATCCCTTGTACAAGAATTGTTTGGTACAACAGGAAATACATGATGTAAGAAAAAGTTTTAATTCTTAGCCATTTTCTTACATTTGAAACACAAGTCCAATAATGGGATGTTACACCCCTCCTCTCCCGTCCTCCCGAACCCTAACCCTAGCCGCTCGCCGGGCCAGCCCGCCGCTCGCCTCCTCCCCCCTGCCGCCCTCCTCCTCTGTAATATCCCATTTACCGAGGTATAGAAATCAACAATTTGGAACTTAGGATTTAAATATCAGAATTTAGGCTTTTGAGTAAGGAGTGGGATACCACCCCATGGCCCAAGGAGGAGTTTGGCTACCAGGCCCAAGCCCATGCCGAGTCCCTGTTGGACTCGGCAAGGAGAGGGGTGGAGCCGGTCGGCTTATAAGGCAAGGAAGGATGTTGCGACAGCCCTAATAACCTACCCCTATCCCACTGCCGAGCCACCCCAACCCTTGCGCCCTCTGCCTCGCCACCTTGCCACCTCCCTGTCGAGCTGCCAGCATTGCCCTTTGCCCTACCGCCAGCCGCCGGAGCTAGTGAAAGATGTGGAGCCGTTGGCTGGAAGCTAGGAGAACACAAGGTCAGCAAGGAAGGATCAGCAAGAGGATGAAGGAAGGAAAAGGGAAGAGAAAGGAAGAAAGGAAAATCTAGGGTTTCGCACTCTGCTTCCGATCTTCATCCAATTTCGTGGGTAATGAGCTGATCAACCCTAGTTTGATGTTAGATTGATGTTTATTCTTGGTTTAGATTAGTTTGGTCACGGGAATTGGACATTTTGGTTTACCGTAGTTCAGTAAGTTATACTCCAATACCTTACGGGGGGTTTTTTTGGGGTATCTTTGTCCAGATTCTTGACTTTTCCTTGTTAGGTGAGTTGTAGATAATTTCCTAAGATTTCCAGAAAGTCTACGATCATTAAATTTGGACAAGCAGTTGACGAGTTATGGCCTTGGGAATACTATTGTCTAGTTTTCTGTCGTCATTGATAGTGGTTGTGTAGATCACTTAATTACGTGTATTAGATAGAATTAAGTTGTGGTCATAACTAGGTTTATCTACATAATTTTCTGTGGTTTTCATAAGTGGTATGGTTTGCTATTTTTCATGTTGTAGAAAAATAGTTACGAAATTGTGAAGTATGTTGTTCTGTTAAGTTCTAGAATAACCTTTGGGGTTGAAAATGAGGAACTAGATGACAAAATTAGATGATTTGCATAACTAAAAAATTGTAGGAAATTTCATGTATATTCCAGAAAATATAGAGTTAGCTTTATTTGGAGTCCAGAAGCAAAAGTTATGGACATTTGATCACCGAGACAACGGGTAGGTTGTCCGGTGAAGATGAGTTAAGTGCGTCTGGTCTGCACATAGGTACGATAGCGTATTGTTTGATGATTGTGTACTGTTGTGGTATGTATTGAGATGTATTAATGATGTTTGTCCAGGGAGTGTTTCGGTTTTGCATCGTCCCGACTTTCGTGGCTAAAAGGCAAGTACATGCTAGAGCAGTAGACATTAGTATGTCAGCCCTAGCTTATCTTTACAATTGAATTGTTATGGTAATTGTTTATGCTTTATTATGCTTATTTTAAATGCTAAGGTAATGATGATATGACATGATGATGCATGACCATGGGGATGACATTTGTAATGATTCTAACATTGATGATTAATGAACATGGTTGTATCAATTGCATTGCGTAGAGCCAGGGCGGTGAGTAATACCATGTATACGGTATTTTGGAGTGCTTTTGATAAAATCTTACAGATGTAGGGACTCCACAGGTTGGAGGATAGACTCCACGGGATGAAGGATAGAGTGTGTCGGCGGCAAGTGAACACTCCGCTATACCGGTATCAGCTGATAAAGTTTGTATTGAGCATTTGCATACATGGAAAGATAATGATGATAATTGAGTACATGGAAGATGAGAATGATATTTGAACATATTTATGATAAAGATGATGATTTAATTGAATGATACATGTTTATGATAATGATGATAATTAATTGAATGATAAATTATTTGCTTATTGTTCTATTATATACTTGCTGACACCCTTGCTTTCTTATTGTTTTTAGGTGACCAATTGTAACGTCCCGTTTGCCTTAAAGTTCTTGCAGTTTCTAGTTCCCAAAAGAGAACCATTTGGTTTGCTAAGTTGTTCAAGCTTAAATTGATATTTTGGAAATCTGGATCTTAACTTGACCTAAACCAAATTTTAACCAAATCCTTTTCGGTTTGTGCTCCTGTCTTTTTGAAGCTCTTTAGTGTTTTGGCTTTATTTATTTCTTCTTTGTCGCTATGAGTGCCTTTGGTTTAGTTGTACACCTCTAGACCTCCCTCTCTGTTTAATTTTACCTTCGATTATGGACCTCCTCTGTGCCTTTGGATCTCCTTTGTTTGGGGTTTAAAGGTTCAAACCTTCTTTGCTTTGGACCTCCTTTAAAGGTTCCATCTCGGGTTCGTGTTTCAAATGTCTTTGTTATCTGAAACTCAAATTCGGGCTGCTCTCCCCCTCTCTTGGACCTCCCTTGAACTTTCCTTTTTGGACCTCCTTCGTGCCCAATCGAACCTCCCACTCGATCTTGGCTTTCACCGCTTGTGAACCACCCGATACTTGTTGGGTGACCTGCTCTTAGTGTTTTGGACCTCCTGTCTAGGACCTCCTCTTAGTGTTTTGGACCTCCTGTCCAGGACCTCCCCTTAGTGTTTTGGACCTCCCTTGTAGATCTTGACCGTTGAGACCTCCCCTTGTAGACCTAAACCGTCAGGACCTCTCATTTGAGTTCCCCTTTTCCTTGGGACCTCCTCGTGGTCTTTTTGCAAAGACCACCCTTGCGGGTTGAGACCACTTTGTGGTCAAGGCCCGTGGTCTTTTTACAAGGACTACCTTGGCGGGTGAGACCGCCTTTGTGACTGAGCGTTCACCGAATTTGGTGACTTATTTGAATTTGGCTGACCCCACTGACTCTTTTCCTTAGTTCCTCCGCGTCAAAGATCGTGCACATTTAATGTGTGTTGCATCACATTAAATGTGGTCACCTTTAAGGTACCTTGTCTCCTCCTTTTTATGGCAATGCCTTGTCAAATCATTGTCCTTTTGTACACCGATCATTAACACGTTGCTAAGCCCCTCTCATTGCTTTTCCCTCCAGCTCCGGCTATAAATAGCCTGGGAAGGCCTCCCTTTGGCACCTTTTGCTCATTTATGATTTTTGGCTTCCTCTGCCTGGCTCCTCCGTGCTCAAATCCTCCCGAGGAGCTCCCCGGAGTTGTGCTGGGCTTCTTGTTTTTCCTGGCTTTCCTGAGTTGGTTTGGTTTCTCTTTGTCTCCTTTGTAGTTCTTTTTGTTTAGCTATTAGCTTATTGTGTTTTCCCTGCGAACGTGTAGATTCCGAGGTTGAGGAGTTCTTGGATCCGGCAATATCAACCGAAGGTTCACCACTACTTGACGAAGGCAAGTCGCAGACCCCTTTGATCATGTTGAACCTATCTTTCCAAACATATTTTGGATCTACTTTATCATGCATGGCTAGTTTTATAAGAAATATTTGGGCAGTAGCTATTTTTCCCATTTGATATTATGCTTCCCTTGTAACTTGTACTCCACATGTTATCATTATCACCTTGCAATCCTTAGTTTGGGTATTTTTGTTGGTACTGCTTGCTATTGCCAACATGGGTCCGTAGGTTTATTTTTAGCCTTGCTCTAGAACCGTGGTGTTATTAATTTTGTTTCTTTCAATTAATAATCTTGACTATTTGAACTATGGAACCTGTGGTTGGTGCCACTGTTAAGAAACTGTCGGGACCCAAAATTACGATTCTGGAACCCTCTGTGTATACTGCACTAGTCTAGGATCACGCTAGTGCACACAAAGTGTTAACATAGGTAAATATCGATCCACACAAGCGATAAATAAAGTAAACGATTAGTTTGGATAACAAATAAGGGTTTTGACCTTATGGTCGAGTTTACACTTATTAAGCCACGCAGAGCTAACGAGTAAGATAAAACAAAGAAATGGAGCGGAAATAACTCCGGCATAGATCCCACCAATTCACCACAGCAACCGATCGGGATCGGACCTTAACGATCAACAACCTTGGCGAACTCCTCCTCGAGCGGCGTAGACTCCTACTTTTACAGTAGGTTTGGGCGCAAGTTTTACAACAAGCGTGAGTACACAACCGTACTCACAAATCATACCACAGAATGCAATTTATAGATGCAGGCTTATTCCAAAGAAAAAGGCTTCTGTGGTTCCTTTGCATAAAAGCAACATTTGCAATTAAATACGAATAATAGATTGAAAGCATGATTCAAAACAAATAGACAATATTAATTTAACAATTGTTTCCACAAAGACACACAGCTAAACAGATTATTTCACATAGCCATATGATTTAGGTCACACAGCTCCCATTCCAACATTTTATGAAAACTACCCGTCGTGTGAAATCCCCGAGCATGTCCAAGACCGCGGATGCGGCTATTCGAATAGACTGTTTAACACTCTGCAGAGGTTGTACACTTTACCCACAAGATACAATTAGTGTAGCAAGCACTAATCATAACAAAACGGTTCAGAAACTTCATCTCAACATTGACACTCCCGATGTGCTTACAAACCGCTATGCCAACCCAAACGAAGCGCTTTGGCATAACACACACCGACGACGGAAGCGGCGAACCGTCCCGCGATGCAACCACTAAGTAGTCACACCTCCACCCTATCACTGACCTAACCTATCCACCGAACATCAATACCGAGAATCCATAACTTACTAAGTTAGGCCCGCCCCATACTGCATGTGGTGCAAAGAAGGCTAAGGAATTATGACATACAAGGCTAAGGTGTGATAACAATTTGGATAATAACTATGCCCAAAGCATTTAAATAAATAATTAAAGTAGGACGCAATAATTTAACACAAAGTAATTTGGCGGGTTCAAGATGATCAAAGGTATGACTTGCCTTGGAAAATGTCTATGTACTGGTCTTGATCTTGGGGTGCTCCTTCTTCAACGAAATTCCCAAACGAATCGACATCTACCCGCAAACGAAATAAATAAATAAAACCAATAAATAACAGAGGCAAAACAAGCTCCAAAAATTAAATAAAAATCTCAGATAAATAGAGCTTGAATTTAGATAAATTTAGAAATTTGAATGGGCTCAATCGGAGTTAGGATACAAAAGTTATGAGCTCTGGAAGTTTTAAATCTAAAAGAAACCCTAATTGGGATTTTCTGGATTTTCCGAATTATTTCTCTAAAGAAAAATCGGATTATTGCGCAATGCTGACGTCAGCCCTCAGAATTTCGGAAAAAGATAAATAAAAAGAATTCGCTGAGATGTGGAACCCACATGTTAGCCTCACGGTCCACGGTAGACTAAGTCCACCAAACCGGCTCACGGGATTAGGTTTGGACCGCTACGCGTATGCCCACGTGGATGCTGACGGGGCTCCACGCGGCTGCCACGAGGGCGTCGGGCTGAGGTGGCGGTGACGTGGGCGACAGCAAGAGCGGTGGCGCTCGGGTCCCGACGGTCTCGATGAACGGCGGCTCGCCGGCTGCGACGAGTGGCACCAGGAGGTAGAGGGTGAGATGGGGATCACAACGGTGTGCTCACGGGTGCCGAGGGTGGACAGGCGTGACCGGCGGCGAGGTTGAAGCGCGAATAGATCTCGAGCTCGATGGCGGCGGCCGAGGGGTCCTCCGTAGCGGCGGTGGTTACGAGATGCGTGACGAAGCGATCTCGGCGGTGGCCTCCATCGGCGGCGAGGTGGCACGGATCGGCGGCGGTGGCGAAGAGGTCCGCCGGCGCGCGGCGAAGACGGCTGCGCGCTTAGGCTTCGGCGGCGGCGTCCGGGGTGCGTCTCACGAGGTCCTCGGGGCCTTAAATAGCCGGAGGCGTGCCTACGGACTCCCAAAACGGCAAAGGCGGCAACGGGAACTCGGGCAGAAGGTGGAGTCCGCTTCGGAGACGACGACGACGTGGCAGGGTGGGACCCACCAGTCAGCGACTGGGGCTCGGACAAAACCGCGTGACAAACGGCGCGAGTGCGAACGGACTCCGACAAGATCTCACCGTCAAATCCAGATCGAATGGTCCAAAGCACAGGAGCGTTCGGACCCTCCATGACCTCAGCCGCATCTGACCGTCGAATATCGATCGAACGGTGGAGGATGGGCTGAGCGCGCGGGGAAAGAGAAGAGGCTGACATGCGGGGCCCGCATGTCAGTCGGAGGCGGCGCGCACGCGGGCGAGCTGGGCTGCGCGCGGGAAGTGGGCCGGAAAGAAAGAAAACGGGCCGGAGGTTTGGGGATTCGGCCCGAGAGGATTTCTGAGATTTTAAATAGGTTTTCTATTTTAGAAAATACCAGAAATTCAAATAAGCAATAGAAAATAGCAAATGAACTCAGAAAATTCTAGAAAAATCTAGAAAATATATCTGAGCACAAAGAACCCAAATAAATTAGTTTTGACTAATGTTCATGTTGGGATTATTCACATTAAATATTTTTGATTGAAAAGTCCAATATTAAGCTTTTGAATTTAAATTCAAATAAATTCAAATGGTGAATTTTCTCCCTACTAACTATTAAAAGATTTTTAAGCTCAGAAAATTGGGATGTTACAAACCTCCCCCCTTAAAGGAATCTCGACCCCGAGATTCAGGTTAGCTAGAGAAAAGGCTAGGAAACTCGGCTTTCAGCTCTTCTTCACGCTCCCACGTTGCTTCTACTTCTGAGTGGTTGCTCCACTTTGGACTTTGCAAAATGAAGCAGTCTTGCTTACGTGAGGCGCTCTGTGACATCCAAAATCTTGACTGGCTGCTCCTTGTAGGTGAGATCCTCCTTCAAGTCAATTGATTCTAGCGGGGCTTGCTCTTCTGGCACACGAAGGCACTACTTCAATTGCGAAACATGAAAGACATCATGCACTCCTGCTAACGACTGCGGTAGCTCCAACTGATAAGCAACTTCTCCATGGCGTTCCAAAATCTTGAACGGACCAACATACCTCGGGGCAAGCTTCCCTTTGGCATGAAACCTTTTGACACCTTTGAGCGGACTGACTCGAAGATAAACGGAATCCTCGGGTTCAAAGCTGAGACCACGACGACGATTATCAGCATAGCTCTTCTGCTTGGACTGAGCTATCTTCAATCTTTCTCTTATCATGGCCACTTGCTCTTCTGCTTCTTGAATGATGTCTGGACCGAACACTGATCGTTCAGCTGTTTCTTACCAATTTAACGGGGTTCGACAGGCACGACCATACAAAGCTTCAATTGGTGATATTTGCAAACTGGCTTGATAAGCTGTATTGTACGAATTTCGCATATGGTAGCTTTTTATCCCATCGGCAAAGATTGGCTAGAGCACAAGCTCTCACATATCCTCCAATATCGATTAACTCTTTCGATCTGTCCATCCATGCATGGATGATACGTGATCGAAATTCGGATGGTACCAATGCTTCATGCAAACTTTGCCAAAAACGAGGTGTACCGAGATCCTCGATCGATACTATCTTCTTGGGCACACCGTGGTGACAATTCGGCCATGTACAACTCCGCAAGACGATCTCACGAGTGCGTGGTTTTGTTGGTAGGAAATGGGCGACTTTGGTCAAGCGATCGACTATTACCCGGATCGAATCGTAACCCGATTGAGTCTTGGGTAGACCGGTAATGAAGTCCATTCCGATCTCTTCCCACTTCCATTCTGGAATGTTCAGCGGTTGCAACAAACCTGTGGGTCTACGGTGTGTTCTTTTACTTTACGACGGGCGTCGCACAAGGCAACGAACTCAGGACTTTCGTTTCAAATTTGGCCACCAAAATTTAGTCTTAATATCTGGTACATTTGGTACTTCGTGGTGAATCGAATACTTTGAGTCGTGGGCTTCCTTTAAGATTAACTGCCTTAGACCATCGATATCTGGTACACAGATACGAGCATTTATCTAGAGTGTGTCTTGATCATCCTTGGTAAAATCTTTGAATTTCCCTTCTGCCATTTTGACCTTGATGTGTGACAACACGGAATCCTTTGGTTGTGCTTCACGAATCTGCTTCTCCAGGGTAGACTGTACCTCCAAATTGGCTACGAATCCTTCGGACACAACTTCTAGCCTTAGCTTCTGAAATTCTTCATAAAGTTCTGGGCAACCTTCCTTTACTTCCAAAGTATTGCAGTAACTCTTACGACTTAAGGCATCTGCAACTACATTAGCTTTTCCGGGATGGTAGTGGATTCCAAGATTATAATCCTTGATCAATTCTAACCATCTTCTCTGCCTCATGTTCAAATCTGACTGGGTGAAGATGTACTTCAGGCTCTTATGATCTGTGTAGACTTCACAGCGATTACCGATGAGATGGTGACGCCAAATCTTTAAAGCATGCACTACGGCAGCTAATTCCAGATCATGAGTGGGGTAATTCTCCTCGTGAGGTCTCAACTGCCTTGACGCATAAGCGACAGCTCTTCCTTCTTGCATCAGGACGCATCCTAATCCTTGGCGCGAAGCATCACAATAGATATTGAAATCCTTGCGAATATCTGGCAGAATCAGCACTGGGGCTGTAGTCAAACGCTTCTTCAATTCTTGAAAACTTTCTTCGCAGGCTGGAGTCCAAGTGAACTTTTTCTCCTTCTTCAACAATTGCGTAAGAGGCTTAGCAATCGATGAGAATTCTTCGATAAAACAAGCGGTAATAACCTGCCATTCCCAAGAAACTACGAATCTGAGAGTTCTGATTTTGGGCTGCTCCCAATGTAACACTGCTTTGACTTTACCGGGGTCAACTGCTACTCCCTCGGCTGTCATCACGTGACCAAGGAAATCCACTTCCTTTTTCCAAAAATCACACTTACTGAACTTGGCATACAACTGATGCTCTCTAGGCTTTTCCAAGATTATCCTTAAGTGTTCGGCGTGTTCTTCCTCCGACTTGGAGTACACTAGAATATCATCAATGAACACAACTACGAACTTGTCCAAATATTCCATGATTACTTTATTCATCATGTTCATGAAGTATGCGGGGGCATTAGTCAGACCAAAAGACATGACCAAGAACTCATAATGTCCGTACCGCATTGAGAAGGCGGTCTTCGGTATATCCTTAGGATAAATTTTTAGCTGATGGTAGCCTGATCGCAGGTCGATCTTTGAGAACACTCCAGCTCCTTTCATCTCATCAAACAGATCATCTATCCGGGGTAGTGGGTACTTGTTCTTTATAGTAACCTCGTTGAGCGAACGGTAATCGATACACATTCTCATACTTCCATCTTTCTTCTTGACAAACAATACTGGCGCTCCCCATGGCGACGAATTAGGTCTCACGAAACCTTTCTCAAGAAGTTTTTCTATCTGTTTCTTTATCTCTACCAATTCATCGGCTGGCATCCGATAGGGTCTCTTTCAAATTGGTGCTGTCCCTGGCACTAAGTCGATGACAAACTCAATGTCACGATCGGTGGCATTCACAGTAATTTTTCCGAAACACATCCAGGATATTCACCGACGATCGTACTTCCTCTGGGGACGGGTCTTGCATCGTTCACTAATAGATGTCCATCACGAACTGAGGTGGCTAGAAATTCTATCTTGTTTCCCTTGGTATCCTCGATTGTTACGGCTCTTCGGCCGCAATCTAGCACGGCTTTGTGCTTGGATAACCAATCCATGCCAAGAATGACATCTAAGGTTTGGGTATCTAGAACAATTAGGTTGGCTAGAAACTCAACTCCAGCTATGAGTAACTTAGCTCCTAAACATCCCACTCTAGCACTTAGCTCTGCTCCAGGCGACTGGACTAACAGAGTATGCTTAAGTTGCATAACTTCCAAATTATTCTTATTTGCAAACATTCCAGAAACAAATGAATGCGAAGCTCCAGAATCGAACAAAACCGATCAGTACCGAGTTAACGTAAACTTACCCAAGTCTGACGCCCGGTGATTCTGGGCTCCTTCACAAGTGGCGTGGTTGACACGGCCTCGATCCGGAATGTGGTGCTCCTCCGCTTGACCGCAAATTGTGAAGCTCCTTGGTTGATGCACAGTCTTTGGCGTCTTGGATGGCGTAGCTCAAGGTTGAAAGCGTCTTTCGAGTGATTGTACCCTTCTGCGGACATTGGTTAGAAAAATGTCCTGGCTAACGACAGGTGTAACATACCCGTGGTACGTTCTGCTGGTTGCTTCCCGGGTTGGGGTTGGCAGGTGCAGGGTTGCGGAAGTTACGGGCGGTGGGCGAGTCTTGAGTTGGTGCGAGTGCTCTGAGCGAAGTGCAGGGTGAAACCGTTGAACTGTGGTGGCACCGTTCTTGCCTCTCTTTGTGATTCTTGATTTCCTTGTTGAGCCATCCGGCGCTACGGTTATCCTCCAGTTCCTTGCGTTTGTCCTCTAGAACAAAGGCTTTGTTGACCAACTCTTGAAAATCAGGGAAAAGTATGGGCAATTAGGCGGCGTGCGATCCGGTGTTTAGCCCTTCAAAAGCGACTCGCGAGCCTTATCTCGTGGCTACATCTTCTGCATAGCGAGCTAGCTGAGAAAACTTATTGAGATAGTCAGACACTGACATAGCTCCTTGCTTGAGAGCGCGGAACTCATCCTTCTTTAGATCGATAATACCTTCTGGTACATGATACTGGCGGAATCTTGCAGAAAATTCCTCCTAGGTGATATCCTGCGGTGTCTCATGCGCGGCACAGAAGTTCTCCCACCATTCGGCGGCTATACCCTCCATCCGGTGAGTGGCATACGAACCTTCTTACGGTCATTTGCCTTTGGGTGATCGCGACTTCCTCTCAATAACCACGAGCCAATCATCCGCTTCCACCGGAGAAAGCGTGTCGAAAATGTTGGTGGATGGGTTCTCATAAACTCCGCAAGTTTGGATGGTCCATGGTGACCATGAGCAGTTGGTGCTCCATCTTTGTTGATTTTGTTGTTGACACGTTGTTCATAGCTTGCATCCGAGTCATCATGGTATTCATCATTTGAGTTTGTCTTTGCCATGAAAGCTCCAAAGTTTGCAAGTCAATTGGGGTGCTTGTGGCGAAGCGCTCCTGCGACTAGTTGCTCATTGCTTCTCGGTCTTTGGGGTTTGGAACCACTTGCGTGATCGGCGAGTTTGAACCATCCGCAAAGCTCCATGGGTTAGATAAGGTAGCAAGCATAAGATGAGTTAAGAACTAGCGGCGAGTTAAACCCAACTAAACACATGACTCAAGAAACTCAAGCGAAATACATTTATTAATTAGGGTCTTAGCATGGTGCAACAAATGCCTAAGGGCCTTTGCAGCTCATACTCGCACACAAAAGAAACAACGACCTAAGCACATAAAACTACCGCCTAAAGGGCGACTCACTAAACTGAAACTGGCTAAGCCTGAAAAACGGAGACTAAGGCAACTACTCGAGGAAGCCTCCACAACGCGGCGCGCCCGACGGGTAGGCTTCGAAGTGAGCCAACATCTTGGCAACCGATCCGATGCATCGAATCGGTGCAGCGAACAAAGCGTTCGGTGCAAGCCCGGCTCACCGCTCCTCCGCTCTGCATCTTCCTCTGGCTCGACAGGGCCTTCCTCCGGATCTTCTTCGGGATCCTCTTCGGGGTCTTCCTCTTCTTCGGGAACTTGGTCGTAGAGGATCTCTTGCAGAGTGGCGACCTTCTCTTCAGCTCTCTACAAAGCTTCATAGACATGATCCACTCTGTGATAGTCCTTTCCAAGGCTTCCTCCTGGGCGGCCACGAATTGGGTAAGGTGCACGACCGTAGCGTTGCTCTCTCCTTGTATGGACGGGTAGCGTGCTAGCAAGTCCACGGCTGCGGCCCTGGGGTGGTAATGGAAGACGGTGTCTCGAAGCTCCCATACGTAGATGTTGTAGATACGTAGCATGGACAAGCGCGACGACTCCTGGATACCTTCCAGCTAAGTGATCTTCCTCACCGAGACGTGCGAAGGTTGACTTGCCTTGTCGTTCCTCCTGGCGCAGATCGTCAGGCGACAAATCACTCCACGGCTTTGTCCATTCACCATCCAGTTGTTGCCGACGTACAGTGGACGATCAAAACCTCCAAGGACCTGCAACAGCTTCCAAAGCTCGGCGGCGTATCCTCCAGTGCGCTCACCATAGCTCTGAAGACGAGGCATCTGTCAAGACAGACGAAGAAGGTAAGGGCAATTTTAAAACAGCGAGAGAGAAAGGATTATAGCAAAAGTTGAGGCGAGAGAGATATGAGAAGAGTTAAGCAACTAATTAACCTTGCAAGTTAAATTTTCCTTTAGAAAATAATTTGGACACTCTAAAGACGGCCAATCTAACTAAGGTCAAGACCTACAGTCAGTATGACTCTGATACCACCTCTGTCGGGACCCAAAATTACGATTACGAAACCTCTGTATCTTGCGCTAGTCCAGGATCACGCTAGTGCACACAGTGTTAACATAGGTAAATATCGATCCACACAAGCGATAAATAAAGTAAACGATTAGTTTGGATAACAAATAAGGGTTTTGACCTTATGGTCGAGTTTACACTTATTAAGCCACGCAGGGCTAACTGAAGATAAAACAGCAGCGGAACGGAAATAACTCCAGCGTAGATCCCACCAATTCACCACAGGCAACCGATTGGGATCCAGACCTTAACGATCAACAACCTTCGGCGAACTCCTCCTCGAAAGTAGGCGTAGACTCCTCCTCTTCTGTAGGTTTGGGCGCAAATTTTACAACAAGCGTGAGTACACAACCGTACTCGCAAATCATACCACATAATACAATTTATAGATGCAGGCTTATTCCAAAGAAAAAGGCTTCTGTGGTTCTTTTGCATCAATGTAACATCCCCATTTTGGCTTGTGTTTCAAATGTAATAAAATGAGGGTAAATTAAAACTTTTCCTTCATCCTTTTTGCTCTTGAAGCTTTTCTGAAATTCTTGAAGAGGAATTTTGGGAAATTCAAAATCAAAATCCTCAATTATCTCAAGTCAAAACCTTCTGGGTGAAATCTTGTGTCAAACCCTTGTGCAATAATTTTTCCTAGGTTCTAGGGTTGCTTGGTAACACCTCTGAATTATTTCATAATTTTTGGAAATTATTTGAAATATTTTAGAGGCAAGTCAAACCTTGGTCAAACCCTGTTTGAACCTTCTGAAATTTCTTGGGAAAATTCCAGTACACAAAAATCCCTAGAAATTTTATGGAAGGTTAACCTAAGACCAGGAAGCTCCCGTTAAAATTTCATAAAATTTCGAGTTGATTTGATACCTCAAATAAATCCCCAAGTTTCAGCTCTAAAATCAAACCCAATCGGTCAAGTCATCGTTCATGCGATCGAGCGGACTAGAGTCAGGCTCGGTGACTTGTCTCGACCGAGTCCACTAGAAGCTCAGGCTAGGGCTGGAGTGCATCGTCGTGGCTCGCCGTGTGCGTTTGATCTCCATCGGGTGGCCTTGGTTTCGCCACCGAGGCATCGATGTGTTCGCGTTTTAACCGTCGGATCCGGATCTTGCGGCTGTGGCTGCGTCTCCTTCCTCTGGCTCTCCCTTGCCTCCTTCTCTCGCTCTCTCGCGCTTGCTGAACGCCGTGCCGCTCGGAGTCGTCACGGTGGGGCCCTCCAACGAATATTGCTGCCGCGCATTAAATGCTCGCCGTGCGTGTGCGTGTCCGGTCGCCTCTCCACGACCTCTCACCCTCCTGTTGCTCGGAGCACCGAGAGTCGCCCTCGCCCGGGAGAGAGAGAGAGAGAGCCGTTGAGGTCCCCGTGCTCCCCTCTGCTACTTATGCCCCCGGCTCCCCTTTCTTTGCCCTCCTTTCACTTTCCGCAACCCCAGTCGGAACCTTCTCTTCTTGCTTGAGCTCAATTCACCAAGACAAGAATCCGCCATTGTTGGCATAAGCCCGAGCCGTGGGCATCCTAGTTCAGTGGCCCCTTGCTCCATTTCTTGCTCCGATGGTTCCTTTAACCCTCTGGAACCTTAACCCTCATTCAATTTTGGTTGTCTCCTCAGGTGTCGGGTGATATTGGAGTTCCCCCTTTTTCGGGGACTTCACCCCTTCTTCCCCATCTCAGTAAGCACCTCCTCTTTCCAATTCCTTTGCTCAGGAGTATCCTTGGGCTATGAGAAAGCCATGTTCTTTGCGGTTGTGCTATTTTCGCCAGCCTGGTCCTCGCGGTGACCCCGTCTGCCGCCACATATCTTCCTTGCCGGCCCACCTCAAACCTCCTCAACCTCTCGCAACATCCGGTGAGTCCTCTAAGCCCTCCAAGTAGCTAGCACGCGTGGTAGCGGAGCATGATCTTAAGCCGTGTCGCATGCTCCATTTTTACTGTAGAACCTTCTCGCCGTGTCCGCCGCGCGTGGTGAGCCATCTCCGGCGAGGTTGCGAGTGCGCTCGTGGGCGTGAGGCTATTGCGCTCGTTTTCATTCCTGCCTCGCACTCCCTAGGCCTCCTCGCGGCATCAAGCGGCGAGCGGCCGGCGAGGAATGCCTGTTGTCGGACGAGGCTCGATCAGAGGCGGCGTGGCCCACCCTAGCCGTCGGATCACAGCGATCGAAGGTAGAAACCTCCACGTCGCTCCTGTCTCGCGCACCAGCGTGTGAGTTGGCGATTCAAGCGGGCGTTGGATCCTTGATCAACGGCCCGAGATGGCGACATCCGCTTCGGTCCGATTGTCATCTCGATCCGGGCTGTTGAATCTTGATCCAACGGTGAGCCTCCGTGGGTCCTGTGCGTGTGTGCTGTGCGCGCCGTGCGCGTGGGCCGTCCGATCTAGGATCGACGGCTCTCACTCGTCCACGTCCCCGTGTGTTAGGAAAACCCCCGAGAATGCTAAGTCCAGAAATCCGTATCACTTTAGGGTCTTGTCATTTTTGTATCTCTGTAACTATAGATCCAAATTAGATGATTCCAATTTTGTTAGCTTCCTTATGACTTGAACTTAAATATAAAAATAATGGTAGACCATGATCAAACCTGGAAAACCATTTTCAAAAATAATAAACAAGTGAACTTAATACTGTTTTCAGAACTTTTAGCAAACTTGTAAAATGCATATCTTTTAATATATAGGTCCTTTTTGTGTGAATCCAATTGTATTAGCTTCCACTGCTTATGTATTTGCTGGAAAAATTGGTTTCACAAATTTTACTGTTTTTAAAAATCATAAGGATCATATTTTAGTTTAATACCCTAAACAATTTAGACAAATCATAACTCTTTCAATATACCTCCAAATGACCTGAAATTTTATATGGGTTACCATTATACCAGTAGGTAGCTACCATAAAAATTTCAGCTTCAAAATCTTCCTAGAAAATATTTTTGCTACAGTACCTAATTATGGCCGAAAATAGGTTTTTAGGGAATATCTTTTGCACCACAAATCCACATTAGGTTTTTCCAGTTCCTATATCTAGGTATATTCGTATTCTACCTTGTGTATAAATTTCGTCGCATTTGGATAGTTTTTGCTTGCTCTTTTGTTTAAGTGTTGCTCGTCTTATTGGTTGTTTTCGCTCTTTCGCTTAGGATTCGACATTTGCGGTAACCCCGAGAACGACCCTCTGCAACAAATTGAGCAACAGCAGGAAGGCAAGTAGTTTGATCATTTCCCATTTGATCTCATTACTTTTAAAGTCTAATATTTTGTTTAACTTCTATGTATGCATTGCTAATTTGTTGTTAAATTGATTAGTTAATCCTCTAGTTGCATAATCTGTAGGTAAATAATTATCCTCTACTACGAGCCTAGGTTATTTCTGTGATTAGAGTTCGTTGGATGAGCTCTTGTCATAGTAGATTTTCGAATAAATATTGCTTAGCCATGCCTAGTATCGGTAGTATTGGGCGATCATCGACTTAGTCGATGGTCTTGATCACACAATACTTATATTATTCCATTATGTCCAACCCTTGTGTTTTACCATTTTGCAAATCAAAACTGAAAACAAAAATTATATCTTGGCTTGGGCACAATGGTATGTTGGGTGATCTGTTGGGTGTGAATGGAATGGTGCCTAAGTCCCTAAGGACCGAGTTACTTGTGCCATTGATCCAAGCAATTGTTGCGTGCTAACCACACGAGGGGGATATGGAACCTCTCTTGACTAAGTACTTTGGGAGGTGTTAATATGAGCTGGTTGGTGGGTGTGTTCTTGTGTGTGTGTGTTGTGGTGTTGGAGGGGAGCATTAGCAGGCCGGTTAGGCTGTCTAATGTGTCTTTCTCCCGTGGGTTGCGGCTCTTAATTAGCATCGTCCATTGGAAAGCGTCTTGTTAGACTTAGCCATGCCTGCATACCAAAGGAAGTGTGCTAGCAGTGTGGTGGTGGAAAGGCGGTCTATCGTGTGGGTACATTGGTACTCCCCTGCAGGGTTAAAACTATTCGAATAGCCTCGTCCTAGGTTATGGACACGCTTGGTAATTTCCCACAAGAACTAGACTACAACCTTTTAAAAACTTAAACTTGACATGGGTGGTATGAAGGGGTACTTCATGCTATTGTTGTGGTGACTATGGGTTAGTCACTTCTAGGTTGGTGTTGTCATCTATCTATTGTTATAATTGTCTCTCTTTTATTTGAACAATA
This sequence comes from Ampelocalamus luodianensis, assembly GCA_036346255.1. Taxonomy (NCBI): domain Eukaryota; kingdom Viridiplantae; phylum Streptophyta; class Magnoliopsida; order Poales; family Poaceae; genus Ampelocalamus; species Ampelocalamus luodianensis. The sequence continues at coordinate 39,161,647 of CM070622.1, forward strand.
AAAGTTAATTGCAAACTTGCTTTGAATCTATTACCTTATTGCAAATGAAAACTTGCTTTATCTTTGAAAATAAGTCAGAGCCTCATCCACTTAAATAAAGCTTGCATGTAGTTAATTATAGTTACGTTATCTCACACGTCGGTCTTGCGTGTACAAAAACAAGTTTGTATTCATCTGCTTTGCTTAATATAAATTGTTGCAGAGGAAGAAGGTGAGCCCAAGGGCCTCACTTTTGTGAGTGTGTTTGCGTTGTTTGGGGCGATTAGCTTGGCGGTCCGGTTGGTTGCCTTGTGGGTAAAGGCACACCGATTGGCTTTTATTTATCGCCATCTTATGGCCATTTTGCTTCATTGTTTAAATTAGTTACTTATGTGTTATTTGGCGGTCGGCCTCTCTTTGTAATAACTCTCTTTATATTATCTATGTCTTTTAGTTGTTGCTTTTTGTTTCGGCTCTATGTGTATGAATGGAATTGATGCATGATTTTGTAACTGGGGTGTGTATCTGCAGTGCAGGAAGTATACATATCTCGAGGCTTGGTTTATTTGATTTGTCTTGTTAGGACCAAGTGGATGGTTAAACAGTACAAGCCGAATAAACCGGGGTCCTCACAAAGTTGGTATCAGAGCAATTCCAACCGTAGTAACCCAAGCTGGGTCGTCCTTAGGATATTTTGAAAACCTTATTTTCAAAGTATCAAATGGTTTATGAAAGCTTAAGTAAGTTCTCAGATTTTATTCCTTATCTATCTTAGCTTTTATCTCATCTTGCTCTAAATTGAGTTTTAAAAGTTGTTCTCCTTTCCTTCTCTCAAAAGATAGTTGTATCGTTTAAATTGGGTTTTGGGAACCAATGAGTTTGGCAAATTGAAGTGTTAGCTGCCCTCTACAAGGTTTTGAAGCTTCCGAAGTTGAAGATTTCAATTAGGAGGCTTGGATGCGAAATCTGGACAGCGAGCATTCGATTTCCGGACAGCAAGCTCAAAAGTTCTAACTAGGGTAGAAAGTGAGAGGTTAATCAATTAAAACTTGTGGGAACAAAAGGGTAAGATGCGATACTAGTTAGCTAAGTATCTAACACCTATTTCGCTGATTTAACCTCGCTCTCGAGTAGTGTTAGACTTGTTGCAAGGTGCTGAAATTTTTATCTTCTCACACTTTTACTCGTTCATTCAATACGGGTTAATGGTATTGAGAAGTCGAGCTTGGTTTGGAGTTTCCTTGCTGTTTTGGAGCTTTTTGGAAACATTTAAAGTTTGTATACTTGCTGTTTTTGGCTTTCGGTTAGGGTGATATCTCATTCCCCTAATCGTTAGCTTTTCGCTTTCATCAACTTCTAGTATTAGTGCTTTGGTTTCTAACCTAAATTTCTTGAACCAGGATGGCTGGAGGTACTCGTTGCGGCCGTGGTAAGCAACCTGGTTTGGATGAGGAGCTCCCGCCTCCTCAGACCATGGCGAGGTCCTTCTTGGATCGAGCGCAACCGTTTAGAGGGCGGAGGGTCTGCTGGATGTTATTGCACGCAACACCTCCGCGACCGGTGCCTCGGGATCCGGGCGGGGCGGACATCGATCTCGTGGGGTTTGGTGAGTTTCTTCGCACTCAGCCCCCACGTTCTCAGTGTCCGAGGACCCATTGGGCGCGGATGAGTGGTTGCGTCAGTTGGCGTAAGCTCGGCGTTGCTCGGTGCTGGACCGGGACAGGCACTCCTTGCCTCCCATCAGGTGCGGGGCGGCACTCTCTGGTGGGAGAACTCCAGCCATGCAGCCGCCGCCCTGCTGTCTCTTAGGATGAGTTCGGGCGGCGTTCGTCGATCTCACATCCTGCCGCTTGATGAAGGCGAAGAAGAAGGAGTTTCGCGCTCAAGCAGGCGTAAGTCGGTGATGGAGTACATGCGAGTTCAACCACTTGGCTCGTTATGCTCCATCCGAGGTGGCCCAGTGAGGCCAAGCGGAGAAGTTCATGGAGGGCTTGTGCGAGGAGCTGCAAGGCGGCTCTCCATTGTCGACTTTGCGACTTTCGGGCCTTGGTGGACAAGGCCATTGTTGCTGAGCACAAGGCAAAGCGGCTGGCGAGTCCCATAGCGCAAGTGGGAGGCCCGGCGATGCGCAGGGCGGCCTCTCCCGGTCCTCGTGTCGGGCCTACTCGAGGCTCGTTTATGGCTTCACTACCACCGAGGCTGCGCGGCGCGGCTCCTCGCCTCTGCGGGCCGTGCCCCGATCACGTGCGCCACGAACCAGCAGGTGGCCCCCGCAGTCAGTGCCGGGGTCACTTGCTTTTCTTGCAACGAGTGGCATTATGCAAATACTTGCCCTAACGAGGTGGAGCGACCCCTCGTCCTAATGGAGGACGGCGGGAGGTGGTTCTTCTCGAGGATTAGAAGGTTGTCCCGCTACCCAAGGCGTGGGTAGTGGCGCGTCAACCTCATCTCCGCCGAGGAGGCACGAGAGGCACCCGACGTCGTGTTGGGTACCCTTTCGGTTAACTCTTTCTTTCCTTTCTGATTTTGTTTGATTGAGCGCATCTCATTCGTTTGTTTCGAGTCTTTTCTTTGTTGTGGGAGGTCTTCTTTTACTCCATTGTTGGTCCCATTGCTCATTCGCTCTCTCGGTTCGGAGTTGAGAGGCGAGTGCGAGTGTAGGGATGTCCTGTTGAGATAGAAGGGTAGGATTCTTGGCAAACCTTATCCTCCTTCGATCGGCGAGCTTAGATGTAATCCTAGGCATGGATTGGTTGTCTCGGCACATGGGACAAATTGATTGCGCTAGGAGGCTAATCTACCTCACGATCCCTTCCGTGGCGGGTTAGCTTTTCGCGGCAGAAGCTGCAGGTCCGCATCTCTTTGCGCTCGGCGAAGCGACTCTAGATATTAGTGAAGTCGAGTGGTATGTGACTTTGTTGATGTCTTCACGGCGACCTTCGAGGATGCCACGATTCGAGACCTCGAGTTTGTCATTGAGTTGGTTCCTAGTACCGCCCGATCTCGAAGAGGCCTTACGGATGGACCCGGTCGAGTTGGTGGAGTTGAAGAAGCGGTGGGTGAGCTTCAAGAGAAGGGTTTCATCCGCCTAGCTCATCTCCTTAGGGATGCTCGGCAATCTTTGTCTGAAAAAGGACAAGGCGCTGCAAGATAATGTCGTTGATTACAATCCACTTAATGAAGTAGCGGTAAGAACAAGTACCCTTTGCCCGTATCGGCGATCTCTTGATCAATTAACTGGAGCTCGAGTTTTCTCCAAAATTGATCCGAGTAGGATATCATCGAGTTCGATTCGACGGAGGATATTCCAAAAGCGGCTTTCTACTCGTTATGGCATGCGAGTATCCGTCATGTCATTAAACGACCAATGCTCGGCCTTGTTCATGAACCTCATGAATTCGGTGTTCATGGAGTATTTGGACAGGTTTGTTGTGGTCTTCATCGATGATATCCTTATCTACTCCAAGAGCGATGAGGAACACACCGAGCATTTGAGGCTTGTGTTGGGCAAGCCGCGAGCACGGTGTATCGAAGTTCGGCAAGTGCGCATTCGGTTGAAGAAGTAGCCTTCTTGGGCCATATTCTTTCGGCGGGGCGTGGCTGTGGATCCTAGCAAGATCGGCGGCGTGCTTTCACTCGAGTCGACCACGCCGGTCACGAAGTTCGGAGTTTTCTTGGTTTAGCGGGATATTATCGTCGTTTTATCGAGAACTTCTCCAAGATAGCGAAGCCCGATGGCGGAGTTGCTCAAGAAGGACAAGAAGTTCTCGTGGTCCGCTGATTACGAGGAAAGTTTCCAAGCGCTTAAGAAGCGATTGACCACGCTCCGTTCTTGTTCTCCCGATGTCAGCCAAGCTTCGATATCTTTTGTGGCGCTTCTCGTCGAGGACTCGGTTGTGTCCTTATGCAAGAAGGCAAGGTAGTGGCCTATGCATCAAGGCAATTGAGACCTCATGAACTCAACTATCCTACCCATGACTTGGAGTTAGCGCGGTGATCCATGCACTTAAGATTTGGCGACATTACCTAATCGTGTCGTTGTGAAGTGTATTCGGATCACAAAAGCTTAAAGTATTTGTTCACCCAACCCGATCTGAACCTCGGGCAAAGGAGATGGTTGGAGTTGATCAGGACTATGACATGGGTATTCACTACCATCGGGCAAGGCCAATGTCGTTGCGGATGCGCTTAGTCATAAAGCGCATTGCAATGCATTGTTGCTCCAGGCCCTCACCCCCTCTTACGGAGGAATTTCAGCGTCTTAACTTGGGTTTGGTTGAGCATGGTTCCTCATTGCCTTGGTTGTGCTGACCAACCTTGGTGGATCGGATCACGTCCGCTCGTGATCGGATGTTGGAGTGAACCAAATCAGGGAAAAGGTCAAGAATGGAACAGCCAAGTGCTTCCCTGTAGATGAGCTTGGTATTGTGAGGTTCGGGCAACGCCTCATGGTTCCAAAGGACAAGGAGTTGCGGGATTTGATCCTCCGCGAAGCCCACGATTCTCCGTTATCCATTCATCCCGGGGCCACAAAGATGTATCATGATCTCCGCCAGAGATTTTGGTGGACCCGAATGAAGAGGGAGATCGCAAGTTTCGTTGCCGAGTGCGACATGTGTAGTCGTGTCAAGGCCGAGCATCAGCGTTCTGCTGGATTGCTTTAGCCCTTGCCCATTCCAGAGTGGAAGTGGGATTCGATCGGGATGGATTTTGTCCTTTGGTCTACCTAGGTCGCAAGGGCAATGATGCCATTTGGGTTATCATTGCCGGTTGTGAAAGTAGCACACTTTCTTCGATCAAGACCAAGATTACGTGCGGTCACCTTGCGGAGCTCTATATCGCCGAGATCGTGAGCTTGCATGAAGTGCAAGGCGATCATTTCGATCGTGGTTCCATCTTCACTTCGATTACGCATAGCTTACAGAAGCTATGGGAACTCGTCTTTCTTCGGCCTGACATATCACTCCCCAAGCAGATGGTGAGGCCAGAGGGTCAACCATGTTTTGGAGGACATCTTTGCGAGCTTGTGTCCTTTCCTATGGGAAGCATTGGGAGAAGTGCTTGCCATTCGCGAGTTTTCTTATAACAACGGTTTCAAGCGGTCTCGGCATGGCACCATTTGAGGCCTTATACGGGAGAAAGTGTAGAACCCGTTGAAGCTGGTGCGAGGCGGTGAAAGACCTTTCTTTGGCTTTGTATTCAGTGTGAGGTGAAGGTCAAGTCGACTCATTCGTGATCGCTTACATACTGACTCAATCCGGGCAAAGAGCTACAGCGGATCGCCGTCGTCGTGAGTTGAGCTTTGAGCCAACGACCGTTTACCTCAAGGTTTCTCCTCGAAAGGTCACCGCGTTTTTGGTGTCAAGGGCAAGTTAGCTCCTCGATATGTCGGTCCATACCGTGTCATCGAGAAGAAGGGTATTGTTGCCTACAAGTTGGAGTTGCTGCCTGCACTTGCGGGGTACATGATGTTTTCCATGTGTCCCGCTAAAGAAGTGCCTCAGTGTTCCAACAGAGGAAGCTCAGTTGGAGACTCTTGATGTTCGGGAAGATTTGACCTATCGCGAGCACCACTGTTCGCATACTCGAGGAGGTGAGCGAAGAACAAGGAACAAGACCATCAAGTTCCTTAAAGTTCGAGTGGTCAAACCATTAGAGATGAGGCTACTTGGGGCGAGAAGATCGTCTCGTCAGAGACTACCCCTCTTTCTTTTCCGAGTGAGCCAAATCTCGGGACGAGATTTTTGTAAGGGGGGGAGGTTTGTAACATCCCCATTTTGGCTTGTGTTTCAAATGTAATAAAATGAGGGTAAATTAAAACTTTTCCTTCATCCTTTTTGCTCTTGAAGCTTTTATGAAATTCTTGAAGAGGAATTTTGGGAAATTCAAAATCAAAATCCTCAATTATCTCAAGTCAAAACCTTACAGGTGAAATCTTGTGTCAAACCCTTGTGCAATTATTTTCACAGGTTCTAGGGTTGCTTAGTAACACCTCTGAATTATTTCATAATTTTTGGAAATTATTTGAAACATTTTAGAGGCAAGTCAAACCTGTTTGAACCTTCTGAAATTTCTTGGGAAAATTCCAGTACACAAAAATCCTGGAAATTTTATGGAAGGTTAACCTAAGACCAGGAAGCTCGAGTTAAAATTTCATAAAATTTGGAGTTGATTTGATACCTCAAATAAATCCCCAAGTTTCAGCTCTAAAAATCAAACCCAATCTGGTCAATTCTCGTTCATGCGGCGAGGCGGACTAGAGTCCGACTCGGTGACTTGTCTCGACCGAGTCCACTAGCAGCTCAGGCTCGGGGGCTGGAGTGCATCGTCGTGGCTCGCTTGCGTGTCGTTTGATCTCCATCGGGTGGCCTTGGTTTCGCCACCGAAGGCGTCGGCGTGTTCGCGTTTTAACCGTCGGATCGGATCTTGCGGTGTGGCTGCGTCTCCTTCTCTCGCTCTCCCTGCCTCCTTCTCTCGCTCTCTCGCTGGCGAGCGCCGCGGCGCTCGGAGTCGTCACGGTGGGGCCCTCCGCGACTATTGCTGCAGCGCATTAAATGCTCGCCGTCTGCGGCCGTGTCCAAAGTCGCCTCTCCGACCTCTCACCCACTCCTGTTGCTCGAGCACCCGAGTCGCCTGCTGGGAGAGAGAGAGAGAGCGTTGAGGTCCCGTTCTCCCCTCTGCTACTTATGCCCGGTTCCCCTTTCTTTGCCTCCTTTCACTTTCGCAACCCTGGTCGTACCTTCTCTTCTTGCTTGAGCTCAATTCACCAAGACACGAATCCGCCATTGTTGGCGCAACCGAGCTTCTGGGCATCCTAGTTCCAGTGGCCCCCTTGCTCCATTTCTTGCTCAGTGGTTCCTTTAACCCTCTGGAACCTTAACCCTCATTCAATTTTGGTTGTCTCTCGGTGTGGGTGATATTGGAGTTCCCCTTTTAGCGGACTTCACCCCTTCTTCCCCATCTCCATTAGCACCTCCTCTTTCCAATTCCTTTGCTCAGGAGTATCCTTGGGCTATGAGAAAGCCATGTTCTTTGACGGTTGTGCTATTTCGCCTAATTTGGTCCCTCGCGGTGACCCCGTGCGCCGCTGTCTTCATGCGCGCCCCCTCCGACCTCCTCAACCTCTCGCAACATCCCGGTGAGTCCTCTAAGCCCTCGATGCTAGCACGCGTGGTAGCGGAGCATGATCTTAGCCGTATCGCATGCTCCATTTTTAGTAGAACCTTCTCCGCCCCGTGTCGCGCCGCCGCGGTGAGCCATCTCCGGCGAGGTTGCGAGTGCGCTCGTGGGCGTGAGGCTAGTGCGCTCCCGTTTTCATTCCTTGCCTGCACTCACAGGCCTCCTCGCCGGCATCACACCAGGCGAGCCGGCGGCGAGGAATGCCCTGTTGTCGGACGAGGCTCAGTCCGAGGGCGGCGTGGCCCAGCCCTAGCCGTCGGATCTGGCGATCGAAGGGTAGGAAACCTCCACGTCGCTCCCCTGTCTCGCGCGCCCAGCGTGTGAGTTGGCCAGATTCAACTGGAGCCGTTGGATCCTTGATCAACGGCCCAGGATGGGCGAGCATCCGCTCGGTCGATTGTCATCTCGATCCGGGCTGTTGAATCTTGATCCAACGGTGAGCCTCGTGGGTCTGTCGCGTGTGTCTTTGTGCGCGCGCCGCGCTGCGTGGGCCGTCCGATCCAGGATCGACGGCTCTCACTCGTCCACGTCCCCGTGTGTTAGGAAAACCCCCGAGAATGCCAAGTCCAGAAATAAGTATCACTTTAGGGTCTTGTCATTTTTGTATCTCTATAACTATAGATCCAAATTAGATGATTCCAATTTTGTTAGCTTCCTTATGACTTGAACTTAAATATAAAAATAATGGTAGACCATGATCAAACCTGGAAAACCATTTTCAAAAATAATAAACAAGTGAACTTAATACTGTTTCCAGAACTTTTAGCAAACTTGTAAAATGCATATCTTTTAATATATAGGTCCTTTTTGTGTGAATCCAATTGGATTAGCTTCCACTGCTTATGTATTTGCTGGAAAAAATTGGTTTCACAAATTTTACTGTTTTTAAAAATCATAAGGATCATATTTTAGTTTAATACCCTAAACAATTTAGACAAATCATAACTCTTTCAATATAACTCCAAATGACCTGAAATTTTATATGGGTTATCACTATACCAGTAGGTAGCTACCATAAAAATTTCAGCTTCAAAATCTTCCTAGAAAATATTTTTGCTACAGTACCTAACTATGGCCGAAAATAGGTTTTTAGGGAATATCTTTTGCACCACAAATCCACATTTGGTTTTTCAGTTCCTATATCTAGGTATATTCGTATTCTACCTTGTGTATAAATTTACTTGCATTTGGATAGTTTTGCTTGCTCTTTTGTTTAAGTGTTGCTCGTCTTATTGGTTGTTTTCGCTCTTTCGCTTAGGATTAGACATTTGCGGTAACCAGAACGACCCTCGCAACAAATTGAGCAACAGCAGGAAGGCAAGCAGTTTGATCATTTCCCATTTGATCCCATTACTTTTAAAGTCTAATATTTTGTTTAACTTCTATGTATGCATTGCTAATTTGTTGTTAAATTGATTAGTTAATCCTCTAGTTGCATAATCTGTAGGTAAATAATTATCCTCTACTACCCGAGCCTAGGTTATTTCTTTGTGATTAGAGTTCGTTGGATGAGCTCTTGTCACTTAGTAGATTTTCGAATAAATATTGCTTAGCCATGCCTAGTATCGGTAGTATTGGGCGATCATCGACTTAGTCGATGGTCTTGATCACACAATACTTATATTATTCCATTATGTCCAACCCTTGTGTTTTACCATTTTGCAAATCAAAAGCTGAAAACAAAAATTATATCTTGGCTTGGGCACAATGGTATGTTGGGTGATCTGTTGGGTGTGAATGGAATGGTGCCTAAGTCCCTAAGGACCGAGTTACTTGTGCCATTGATCCAAGCAATTGTTGCGTGCTAACCACGAGGGGATATGGAACCTCTCTTGACTAAGTACTTTGGGAGGTGTTAATTATGAGCTGGTTGGTGGGTGTGTTCTTGTGTGTGTGTGTTGTGGTGTTGGAGGAGCATTAGCAGGCGGTTAGGGCTGTCTAATGTGTCTTTCTCCGTGGGTTGCGGCTCTTAATTAGCATCGTCCATTGGAAAGCGTCTTGTTAGACTTAGCCATGCACGCATACCAAAAGAAGTGTGCTAACCGTGGGTGGTGGAAAGGCGGTCTATCGTGTGGGTACATTGGTACTCCTGCTGAGAGTTAAAACTATTCGAATAGCCTCGCCCTAGGTTATGGACACGCTTGGTTATTTCCACAAGAACTAGACTACAACCTTTTAAACACTTAAACTTGACATGGGTGGTATGAAGGGGTACTTCATGCTATTGTTGTGGTGACTATGGGTTAGTCACTTCTAGGTTGGTGTTGTCATCTATCTATTGTTATAATTGTCTCTCTTTTATTTGAACAATAAAGTTAATTGCAAACTTGCTTTGAATCTATTACCTTATTGCAAATGAAAACTTGCTTTATCTTTGAAAATAAGTCAGGAGCCTCATCCACTTAAATAAAGCTTGCATGTAGTTAATTATAGTTCTGTTATCTCACACGTCGAGTCTTGCAGTACAAAAACAAGTTTTGTATTCATCCGCTTTGCTTAATATAAATTGTTGTAGAGGAAGAAGGTGAGCCCCAAGGGCCTCACTTTTGTGGTGTGTTCTTGTTCTTTGTTTGGGACGATTAGCTTGGCGGTCGGTTGGTTGCCTTGTGGGTAAAGGCACACCGATTGGCTTTATTTATCGCCATCTTATGGCCATTTTGCTTCCATTGTTTAAATTAGTTACTTATGTGTTATTTGGCAGTCGGCCTCTCTTTGTAATAACTCTCTTTATATTATCTATGTCTTTCAGATTGTTGCTTTTGTTTTGACTCTATGTGTATGAATGGAATTGATGCATGATTTTGTAGCAGGTGTGTATATCTGCAGTGCAGGAAGTATACATATCTCGAGGCTTGGTTTATTTGATTTGTACTGTTAGGACCAAGTGGATGGTTAAACAGTACAAGCTGAATAAACCGGGGTCCTCACAATAAAAGCAACATTTGCAATTAAATACGAATAATAGATTGAAAGCATGATTCAAAACAAATAGACAATATTAATTTAATAATTATTTCCACAAAGACACACAGCTAAATAGATTATTTCACATAGCCATATGATTTAGGTCACACAGCTCCCATCCCAACATTTTATGAAAACTATCCGTCGTGTGAAATCCCCGAGCATGTCCATGACCGCGGACGCGGCTATTCGAATAGATTGTTTAACACTCTGCAGAGGTTGTACACTTTACCCACAAGATACAACTAGTGTAGCAAGCACTAATCATAACAAAGCGGTTCGAAACTTCATCTCAACATTGACACTCGATGTGCTTACAAACCGCTATGCCAACCCAAGCGGCGCTTTGGCATAACACACACATTGGCCGAGGGAAGCGGCGAACCGTCGCGATGCAACCACTAAGTAGTCACACCTCCACCTGTCGTCACGCACCTAACCTATCCACGAACATCAATGCGAGAATCCATAAGTTCTGAAGTTAGGCCGTCCCATACCGGGCATGTGGTGCGTAAGAAGGCCTCGGTTCAATGGCGCACAAAGTTAAGTCCTTAATTGACCAAGGCAAGACTTCCATGTTCTAACTAAGTCACAAAGAATATCATTCCCATCACAAAGCCCACCATATCACACAGCTTCCACCACTTGCCTCAGTCTAAATCCTTTACCACCCAGTTGGTTTTAGTGCAACACATACCATCACGAAGTAATAACACATAGCACACAATTTTACACAAAGTTCCATAGTCACTTAGTCACATTTAATAAATTGCAACTTACATGAGATGTGAGACTCGTAGCATGGCTAAGCAATTGTACTCGCATCTAACCAACCCACGTTGGTGCTATAATATTACCAACTAGTAACCAATCTAGGGTGACAAGGAATTATGACATACAAGGCTAAGGTGTGATAACAATTTGGATAATAACTATGCCCAAAGCATTTAAATAAATAATTAAAGTAGGACGCAATAATTTAACACAAAGTAATTTGAAAACTGGGTTCAAGATGATCAAAGGTATGACTTGCCTTGGAAAAGGTCTATGTACTGGTCTTGATCTTGGGGTGCTCCTTCTTCAACGAAATTCCCCAACGAATCGACGTCTACTCGCAAACGAAACAAATAAAAAAAACTAATAAATAACAGAGGCAAAACAAGCTCCAAAAATTAAATAAAAATTTCAGATAAATAGAGCTCGAATTTAGATAAATTTAGAAATTTGAATGGGCTTAATCGGAGTTAGGATGCAAAAGTTATGAGCTCTGGAAGTTTTAAATCTAAAAGAAACCCTAATTGGGATTTTCTGGATTTTCCGAATTATTTCTCTAAAGAAAAATTGGATTATTGCGCAATGCTGACGTCAGCCCTCAGAATTTCGGAAAAAGATAAATAAAAAGAATTTGCTGACATGTGGGACCCACATGTCAGCCTCATGTTCCACGGTAGACTAAGTCCACCGAACCGGCTCACGGGATTAGGTTTGGACCGCTACGCGTATGCCCACGTGGATGCCGACGGGGCTCCAGCGGCGCCACGAGGCGTCGGTGAGGTGGCTAGCGAGTGGCGGTGGCGTGGGCGGCAGCAAGCGGCGGCGCTCGGGTCCGGCGGTCTCGGCGAGCAGCGGCTCGCCGCGGCGATGAGTGGCACCAGAGGTAGAGGTGAGATGGGGATCACAGCGGTGTGCTCACGGGTGCGAGGGTAGACGAGGGTGACCGGCGGCGAGGTCGGCGGCGAATAGATCTCGGGCTCGGCGGCGGCGGGGAGGTCGCCGCGAAGCAGCGGTGGTTACGAGATGCGCGGCGATGCAACGATCCGAAGGTGGCCTCCATCGACGGCAGGTGGCTGGATCGACGGTGGCGAAGAGGTCCTTCGCCGGAGCGGAAGGCGAAGCGGCGCCTAGGGCTTCAGCGGCGCCGGTAGCGGCTAGGGTTTCGAGCGGCGTCACGAGTGCGTCTCACGAGGTCCTTGTAACAACCCCAAAATTAGGGTTTGTATTTTAAGTGTATAAAAGTATTAAAATTTAAAACTTTTGTTGTATCTCTTGATCATGCTCATGGTTTCCAAAATCTAGTGCGTAATTTTAAAATTTTGAAGATTGTATTAAAGTTTGTGTTGAAATTTCAAACTTTTAAAGTTAAATTCCATTTCTATTTGAATTCCAGAAAAACATGTGAATGAAAGTTTCCAAAAATAATTTATTCAAATACTAGATTATTTATCTTGAATTGTAAATATTTTTACCAAATTTTTAGAAGTGTTTTTGACTTCACAAAAATTCAAATGAAATCCCAAATGCAGATTTGGAAGTAATTTAATTCTAACAAATTTTAGTATATAAAATGTCTGAAATTATTTTTCCTAAGTCCCTTGTGAACCTGAGAATGCCCACAAAAATTTTCAGAATTTTTAGGATTTTATTTCTATTTCATTCGGCTAGGTCAAACTTGTATTTGTTTCGGTCAACACTAAAACACAAATTCAAACCTAGCGAGCCTTGTTATTCCTCGATGCGGACGAGTCCGATTGGAACCGCGCACCGGACTTGACCGAACCCGATCGCACCGAGTCTCTCTCCCACTCTCACTTACGGTGGGCCCCGCTTGCGTGCCTCCTCTTCCACGTCTTCCCACGCGCCTCGCCCGAAGCGCGCTCGCCGCCGTCCGTCGCCTTTGCATGCGTGCCACGCCCACCACCGCCACCTTGCTTCCTCGCGCTCCTTCAAAAGGCATCATCAAGCCGTGAAGCCCCGCTAGCCAACTCCTCTTTCCCTTCGGTTTCCGAGTGAAACAAAGGAGAGCGTCGCACGCTCCGTCTTCCTCGCGCTCGGCGACTGGCTCACCGCTCGGCGCCGCCCGGCCCCATCACGGCTCGCCCTCCACCTCAAGGAGCAACCATCCCTCGTCAATTTGGGTCTTGAGCCACGGAGCACCTCGCGCCGCCCTTCTTCCCCGACCACGGCCGCCACCGCCAATCCCACCACCCCTTCTTCTCCGTTGACTCATTCTTCAATTCTTTTGCTTGGGAGCACTCTTGGACCTCCCTCCATCTAACCCCATCACTCACCCGCTCTCTCGTGCTCCACGGGAACCTCTCCACGGTGGCCTCCCCGCGCCGCCGCAGGCTCCCGTCGCCGGGCCGGCTCCGACCACCTCGGCTCCCTCCGAATGCACCGGCATGGTCCAGGTACCCCATGGATGCCCATGCTCCCTCTATTTTTCTCCCTACTCCATCCCACCTCGTCGCCCCCTTCTTCCGTCCATGGCCGGCCGCCGTGTGCGATTGCCGCGCCACCATAGTGCCGCCCAAATCACAACTCCGCCTCCTCTAACCTCACTAACCCCCTGGCACTCCATTTTGGCCATCGCTTGTTGTCGCCGCCACTCAGTCACCGCGACGACCACCGCCATTTCAACCGAGCCATTTCCACAGCACGCCTGTTCCTTTGCACTCTGTGCGCAAATTCCACTATATGAGACACCGATAGTGGGGCCCGTTTGTAAAGCTAATTAGCTGCTGCTAACAAACTCTGTGAATGTCATTTAGGTTCTTCAAATGGGTTAGCTAATTGGAAGTTGAGTTCTGAAATGAGTTAATCTCTGAAACTAGTTCCATTGTTTTGGCAATGAACTGAAAATCATGTATTAGGTGAAGTGCATATGAGAGAAGGTTTTCGGAGGTAATTGGTGTTGTCGATAAACTAATCGAAAGTTTATGTGTATGGTGATTAGTGGAGAGGTTAGTTGCCGGAGTCGCTAGTCAGTTAAATGGGCTAATCGAGGTTGTCTTAACTCATTTCATGAAATCTTGAGCGAGAAAAGGAAGTTCGATACCAAGTGTTGTGTTTAACTTCTAGATTACTCAGAATCTTGGAGTGATCACGGTGTTAATAAACCCTTTTGCGGATGACCCTTTTCTTCCTGCTAGCTAATGTTATCTATGGCGCTAGGACTCACAACTATAGTAGCTAGTCCATTAGTGAAAATCCAAATGAAGTAGCACTTTTGTTCAAATGGTTGTACATTGTAGGTTGTAAAACATTATCTGATAAATTTCAGAATTGTTAAAAGACTAAAAACCCGACTAATTCTAGTAGTTAATGTTGTCCCAAGCTGCCTGTTGCAACCAAATCTGAAAACTATATTGGAAGTGAGTTTTGATCAAATCTATCTGGGAGCAATCAAACCAGTTTTTGCATTAATAATCAGAGAAAATAACTTCATGAAAAATTGAAATGAAAGTGAACTAATGGCATTTCTGATTCTAGTTCTTGGCGGGTTATCGACCAAATTAGTCTTACAACTTCTTAAGCTTTCAAGTCAGATCTTGTTGGAGGCAAGTTTTGTTTTGAAGGGTTAAAGCAAATAGTGGACCCTCTTGTAAAATCAACAGATTAATGGTGCCGTATTTTAATAATAAATGTCATTTTGATCGTCGAAGGGATCTATCAAAATGAAGTATGAGTCTTGTAGGTCTAATCAAACTTATCGCAGTGATGGTTGCTTAGGATAGTTAGCTATTTATAATGTGGTAATTTGCTGCGGATAATAGATGTGCACACAATCGCCATGAAAATCTGTCGAAAGAATAATATATAAGAGGTTTGATTTTGACTGTATGATTATCGTGGAAATAATTGAGTTTGGAAAGATCAGTAATAAGAAATCATGTATAATTTAAATAATCTCCGAATCTGCTAATTTGTTGTTCCTGAATTCATGATCTATCTTCTGTGTTTTTGATTTTTGGATACCTTTTGGCATTACCGTGTTTATTCGTTGTTTTTCGCTTTGTGATTTTTTTAGTTAGATGACGTTGATATCGAGTGATCCTCTGCGACAAGTCGAGTATCTCAAATAAAGCAAAGGCAAGCGGTTTGATCATATCGGTTCATTCCCATTATTTTCAAGTCTAATATTTTGTTTAACTTGTATATACGCATGCTTTTGTGTCAAAGTAATTTTGTCGATTAGAGGTAGTTAATCCCATTGCTGTTGCCTGAAATTGTTCACCTGCCACTACCTTAGGAATATTATTCTCTTTGGTGAATTAGAGCCGGTGAATGATTTAGGGCCTTTTATTTGTCTTTGCGATATGATGCTTAGCAATGCTTAGATACAAGTAGGATTGGGCGTTATCGACTTAGTCGGTAACCTTGATCACACAAAATTATTATAACTTTACCTTTTCAGACCTTTGTGCTATGATATTTGTGAAAACTAAAAATAAAAATAAAATGATTTGGACTTGGGCACAATGGTAAGTTGGTGTGCTTTTGGGTGTGATGAAAGGTGCCCAAGTCAATTAAGGACCGAGTTACTTGCGCCACCGTCTTGAGCATTTTGCGTGCTAACCACACTAGAGTATATGGGACCTCTCTTGACCTAGTACTTTGGCGTGTATTGGCTCACGGTCGCGAGGAGGTCGCGGGGAGCGATGGAGGTGGGAGCATGGTAGTTGTCAGAAAAGCTTTATCTGAGTGGGTAGTTGTCTTTCGGCTTTACCATGTAAGCGTATGGATTTCTATCCATACGAGCGACTCGTAGTTGATACACAATATTGGAAAAAGTCTTGTTAGACTTAGCCGTGCCTGCATACCAAAGGATGTGTGCTAACCGTGGCTGGTGTAAAGGCGGTCTAAAGTGTGGGTACATTGGTACACCCCTGCAGGGTTAAAACTATTCGAATAGCCTCGTCCTAGGTTATGGACACGCTCGGATACGCCCCCCAAGAACTAGACTACAACATTTAATTAAAACTTGATGGGTTGGTATGAACAGGTGTTCATACTATTGTTGTGATGGCCATTGGGTTGGTCATCTCCAGGATGTCTTTTTGTTACTACTTACTGTATCGCTGTTCTTTCTGCAAATAAAATTTGAATTGTTAAAACTGCCTTCAAACTATTACATTATTGCAAAAGAAAGCGGCTTTTGCTAAAAATAAGTCGAGCCCCTCCACTTAAATAAAGCTTGCATGTAGTTAATTATAGTTACATTACCCTTACACGTCGGTCTTGCGAGTACAAAAATAATTTTGTACTCGGTTGCTTAACTTAATGTTTTTATTGCAGAGGAAGAAGGTGAGCCCCAAGGGCTTCCCTTTTGTGAGATGTCTTTGCGGGTTTGACGACTAGCTTGGCGGCGGTTGGTTGCCTTGTGGGTAAAGGCACACTAATTGGCTCTTTTATTTATCGCCATCTTATGGCTTTTGCTTCCGCTGTGTAGTTTGTTATTTATCTTGTAAGATCTTTCTGTTGTATTTATTGTAGTTTTGATAGTGTAACCTCTCGTGTATGGTTTTGATGCATGATTTTGTAGCAGGGTGTGTATGCATTGCATTGGAAGTATACATATCCTGAGGCTTGGTTTATTTGAATTGTGATGCTAGGGTCAACGGAAGGCTAAGCATTACAAGTCGAATAAACTGGGGTCCTCACAGTCCTCGGGGCCTTAAATAGCCCCGGGAGGTGTGCCCTTCACGGACTCCCAAAACGGCAAAGGCGGCGGCGGCGAACTAGGGTGGAAGGTGGAGTCCGCATCGGAGACGACGACGACGTGGCAGGGTGGGACCCACCAGTTAGCGACTGGGGCTCGGACGAAACCGCGTGACAAACGGCGCGAGTGCGAACGGACTCCGACAAGATCTGACCCTCAAATCCAGATCGAATGGTCCAAAGAACAGGAGTGTTCGGACCCTCCAGTACCTCAGCCGCATCTGACCGTCGAATATTGATCGAACGGTGGAGGATGAAGTGGCGCGGAAAGAAGAGGCGACATGCGGGGCCCGCATGTCGATCGAGCGGCATGTGGCTGCGGCGAAATTGGCGCGGAAGTGGGCCGGAAAGAAAGAAAACGGGTCGGAGGTTTGGGGATTCGGCCCGAGAGGATTTCTGAGATTTTAAATAGGTTTTCTATTTTAGAAAATACCAGAAATTCAAATAAGCAATAGAAAATAGCAAATGAACTCAGAAAAATTCTAGAAAAATTTAGAAAATATATCTGAGCATGAAGAACCCAAATAAATTAGTTTTGACTAATGTTCATATTGGGATTATTCACATTAAATATTTTTTATTGGAAAGTGCAATATTAAGCTTTTGAATTTAAATTCAAATAAATTCAAATGGTGATTTTTCTCCCTACTAACTATTAAAAGATTTTTAAGCTAAGAAAATTGGGATGTTACAAACCTCCCCCCTTAAAGGAATCTCGACCCTGAGATTCAGGTTAGCTAGAGAAAAGGCTAGGAAACTCGGCTTTCAGCTCTTCTTCACGCTCCCACGTTGCTTCTCCTTCTGAGTGGTTGCTCTACTGGACTTTGCAAAAACGAACAATCTTGCTTCTGGTGAGGCGCTCTGCGACATCCAAAATCTTGACTTGCTGCTCCTTGTAGGTGAGATCCTCCTTCAAGTCAATTGATTCTAGCGGGGCTTGCTCTTCTGGCACACGAAGGCACTTCTTCAATTGCGCGACATGAAAGACATCATGCACTCCTGGTAATGACTGCGGTAGCTCCAACTGATAAGCAACTTCTCCACGGCGTTCCAAAATCTTGAACGGACCAACATACCTCGGGGCAAGCTTCCCTTTGGCATGAAACCTTTTGACAGCTCTGAGCTAAGTGACTCAAAGATAAACGAAATCCTCGGGTTCAAAGCTGAGATCACGACGACGATTATCAGCATAGCTCTTCTGCCCGGGTTGGGTGGTCTTTTGGTAGGGTTAATCACTCAAAAATGGTTTTGTGCTTGGGTAAGAAGGCAGGGAGTGAGTAGTGGGTGCTTTGCACTTTGGGGCTGTGGAAGTCTTGCCTGAGCAACTTTAAGGACTTAACTTTGTGTTCTGTTGATCTAGGCCTTTGAGTGCAACCACAAGATCCTTTTATGGGGGTGGGGGTGGACTGGGCTGAATAATTAGCAATGATGTGACCTGTTTCTGTTGTGGTGGTGCGTGTTGATTCGCATGGCGCAAGAGGGGGGCCAGGTTCCTTTTCAGGATGGTGAAACCTTAGCGGGTAGGTCAGGTCATGGTAGAGCTTTGTAAAGGTCTTATCGTGCTCTCTAGACTACTCATCTTTGGAAATGAGTAAGGGCTTCGACGGGAACCCGACCCACTAGAGAGGTCGTGAATTGTGGTTAAAGTTATACACCTCTGTAGAGTAATAATCTATTAGAATAGCCAAGTCTTTGGTCATGGACATGCCTGGTGAAAATTGTGCAAGGGGTAGTTTTTGCTAAAACTTGTGGTCCAGGGTTAATTATGGATGTCGGCGAGTATTCTGGGTGGCTCCGAATGCTCGTGATTCCTATGGTTAGCCGTGGGGGTTTTGTGAACCCTAGGGTGGCTCAAGGCGCTCCTGAGTTCGTGCTCGGAAGGAGTTCTTGGAGCCTTAGGGTGGTCTTGAGCTCTGGAGTGGGTGCAACCAGACCTCCCCCAAGTGGGTTGGAGTGAGCTGGTGCTCACTCTCTCTTTGCAAAAATCAAATAAATAATTATGTATTATTGTTTTAACTTGCTGCCTTACAATCTATTTATGTTATTTATAGTCAAACATAGCTTTGTTTAAACTAACCATACAGCTCTCACTTGGTAAGCCAATGCATGAATACTTTTTGCATAATTGCTCCCTGCGAATTGCTGAGTACATTCAAAGTACTCATGGCTTTAGGCCCTGTGTCAAAGCAGTGTTCGAAGATGATCAGGTGCAGGGAGGTGCTGACCTCTTTGAAGAGGAGTTCTTTGTTGATCCAGCTGCCTAGGATGTCCTCCACTCGACAACCTGTGGTTTGCCGGTTGGCCCTTGCGCGTTTTGTGTTCCCCGCTGTAAGGGTTCTGCTTTTGTCGGTTTTGTAAGCACATGTGGCAAACCTTTGTAAACCAGCTTTGACCATAAGGTCTTGTTTATTATAGTTTGTTTTGTCTGCTCCATCTTTGTTTGACTTTGTGTTTTTGATTGTACCTTAGTGTTTCTGTGTGAGCTAGCATCTGGTCTCCCGAGACTAGCTCGGTACACAGGGGCAGGATCTCGAGGTGGTCCTTTGGGATTTTCCCTGGGAGCTCCTGCAGGATCTTCTCTGGGATATGGGGTGCGGTACTACTAGGCACCCATGCGGTAGTACCGGCCAAGCAAAAAAAAAAGTTCGGTCCTCCCGGACTTCCCTGTGTATCCCGAGAAGGGGTCCCCACAAAGGTGGTATCAGAGCCTTGGTCGGCTGTAGGACATGGCCATAGGTAGAAGGGTCGTTTTAGTCTTGATTCAAAAATTATTTTCTAAAGCAAACCAACTTTATTATTGGTCTAGTGGTTCTTTCATTGTTTCGGTTCTATGTTGTTCTTACCTGGTCTAAATCTTTCTTACCTTTTTCGTTAGTTCTGCTATCTTACCTCCTCTGGAACTTTGCTTTTCAAGTATAACTTGACCTTCTTACCACTGTAACCTCTATAAGGCCGACATGGTAAGGATAGTTTGTAGTGGTCCCTTTTAGCTTAAGCTTCACTTAGCTTGGTCATTAGGATCTCTGCTTGTGGTTTTATTGTCTCTTTTAGCCTTCTGGCTCTTGCTTCTGGGTTTAACCAGGTCACCCCTAATAGGATAATCCCTCTTTCTACCTTGCTCCAACTTATCTTTGTGCCTTCTCTCTTATCTTTTAAACAAGAGAGGTTTTGTGCAGATGGTTCAAACTCGTCAATCCACAAGTCAGAATGAGCCCTCCGAGCAGTTGCCTTCACCACCTCCTCCTCCAGTGACAGTGGCAGATCCAGGTTTGGGGCAGTACATGGCAGCCCAAGCTCAAATGATGAGTTCCATGATGCAAAATATGAATCAAATGATGGCCCAGCAAAGTCAGACCACCAACGCATTGCTTGCCTTAATGAGTCAAAATAGCCAAGCAGTAGTTGTGCCACCATCTCCACCCGTTGTTCATCCTCAATCTAGGTTGTCAGAGTTTATGAAGACTCGCCCAACCACTTTTCAAGCTCCCCTGAACCCCTTGATGCTGATGATTGGCTGAGATCAATGGAAAAGAAGCTTAATATCGCTCATTGTGAAGACCGAGAGAAGGTCTTATTTGCATCACACCAACTGGAAGGTGCTACAGCTGAGTGGTGGGACACTTTTTGTGCCTCTCATGTTGATTCCCGAGAGGGTCACTTGGGTTGAATTTTTAGCACCTTTCGCCATTCCCATGTCACGATGGGAAAGTAGAGATGAAGAAAAATGAGTTTCGAGACCTCAAGCAAGACAGTATGTCAGTGGGTGAATATCTTAGCAAATTTACTTAGCTGTCACGATATGCTCGTGAAGATGTTGCCACAGATAATGCCCGTTAGAAGCGCCTTAAGCGAGGTCTCCATCCTAGTCTGAAAGTGCAAGTTGTGGGCAATGATTATCCTGATTTTCAGCACATGGTAAACAAGGTTATGCTCATTGAAGAGTCTCGCAGAGAGCTTTCTGAGTCTTACAAGCGGAAGGTGTCACCCTCCAATGCTCAACAAAGACCTCCTCAGCGTACCAAGACCTTTGTGCAGCACCAACTTAGGCGCCAAGGACCCCCTAGACCTCCCAAGACCTCTGCAAAGACTTCTCGTCCAGCTGCCCCAAGTCAACGTCGCATTGCTAGCAGCAGCAACCAGCCTTCAAAGACCCCAACTACAGCTGGGATCACTTGCTTTAAGTGTCACCAAGTGGGCATTTTGCCAATCAATGCCCATAGAAGACTAGGCAAGCCGCAGGGACCTCTCAAGCAGCAGAACCTCCCCAAGCTAAGACCTCCCAACCTTTTGGAAGAGGTCGTGTTAATCATGTTGCAGTAGAGGAAGCTCATATCTCCCCAGATGTTGTTCTAGGTATGTTCCTAGTAAATTCAGTGCCAGCTATAGTTTTGTTTGACTCTGGAGCTTCTCATTCGTTCATATCTCGGAGTTTTGCTGCAAAGCACCACTTTCAAGTTGTTGCTCTTAAGTCTACCTTGTTGGTTCAATCCCCTGGTTCGGAGTTAAGCACGAACCAGGGTTGTCCACAAGTTTCTTTGATCATAGGGGAGTAGAATTTCTAGCCAACCTCATTCTTTTGGATACCAAGTCCCTGAGTGTGATTTTGGGAATGGATTGGCTTGCAGCCCACCATGCGATGTTGGATTGTAGTAGTAAAAGCATCTCCTTGACCAGCCCTAGTGGTGTCACATTGATTTTTGAAGCCTCCTCAGAGAAGCTTAATGGAGCTCTAGCCTGTAGTACTCAAGTTCAAGCTTTGGAAGATGTCCTTGTTTGTAACATCCCAATCTTGGGCTTGTGTTTCAAATGTAATAAAATTAGTAGAAATTAAAACTTTTTCTTATATCATGTATGTCCTGTTTGTACTGAATAGTTCCTGTACAAGACTTATGGAAATGCAAAGTCACAAGTCCGTTTGTTTAAATCTTGATCCTTCAAAAACATTCTTGTTCCATCTTGTGATAATCTCCTGGAAATAATTTTCCTAAATTCTTGGATTGATGTGTAACCCCTTTGAAAAATTTCACAAATTTCTGAAATTGTTTGAATATTTTTGGAGGTCAGTCAAACCCAATTAAATTCTGGTCAAACTGTGGGCCAGCACCTTGTGGAATTTTTGGAGGAAAATGTGTAGCACAAAAACCTCTGCAAAATTTACACAAGGTTAATAACTCAGCTAGCAAGCTCCTGTAAAAATTTCATAATTTTTGGAGTTAGTTTGCTGCCTCAAATAATTCTCCAAAGATCAGCTCTTGTTGGAACTTAGGTTTTGAACCCTAGGCCTGAGTCTGACTCGGACTCAAGTCCGACTCAGCCTATCGGGCTCGGTCGGGCCAGCCGCCCAGACCTCCTCGGGCTCGATCTCGTCGCGCGCCTTGGGCCGTTGGATCTCCATCCGGCCGCCTGCACCTCCCCTCCGATCTCGGCGCCTCGGGTGGTCCAGGCCACTGGATCTCCATCCTGCGGTCACGACCTCTCCCGACCTCCCGGCGCTCGGACCTCCTCGCTCGAGTGATCGGGACGTCCAGACCACCCCGATTGCATCCGGCGGGGACCTCCCTCCTCACCATTCTTCTTCCTCCCGACCTCCCGAGGTGCGGTCGTCATGATTTTCACGCGCTGCGTGTGCCGGTCGAGCGATTGGGAGCGATGGCACATCACCTTTGGTCCTTCCCAACGCGTCTCTTTCTCGCCATGCATTAATTGTGTCGTGGCTTTGCCACTAAAAGAAGTCATTCCCTTCCTGCCTTGTCAAATCTAACAGGTCCTTGAGCATGGACTTTGTTCATAATAGACTTTTGCCCACACCTTTACCAAACTCCCGTGCTATGAGTAGCCCGAGACCCTCTTTCTCCTCTTCCTTCCCACTCTTGGTTCTTTGCTTGAACTCCTCGGTTGTGAGTGTGAGCCCCAAGCTTGAGCACCAGAGCACCACCCCTACCACCATTGTCACCCTTGGAGCTCCTGCCAAGCTCGAGCTCCAGTGGTCCTTCGACATTCTTGCCTTCTTCACTGTCATCTTGATCACCTCAAGCTTGATCGACTTAGCTTGGTTCACAATGCAGGTGAACAAGTTGGGAGGTGGCTTTTGTGGTCGGGATCATCTTCTTCTTCATCGTCGACAAGCACTCCACCACGGACTTCGTCGACCTTCTCCAAGCTCCTCAGACCACCTTGGTCCCCTCTACGCCTCGGGTGCCCTTTTCTTAGCTTGGTCTTTGCGTTTTCTAGTCGTCGAGAGCTCGTTTAGTTTTCGTAGATGTGCCGTTTGCACTCCTTCATCCATCTCCGGCTCGCCGGTGTTCAAGGCCGTCGCCGCCGTCGAGAGTGTCTCCGGTAGGTCCGCGGCACTATTGTGAGCATATCGGTGCCCTTGGTCGGTGCCGGTGAGGTCTCCATCGCCGGCGGTGAGCTCGTTTAGATGTTCGGGCTTTTGTCGTGTAAGGTTCGGACAGCTCTGTAGCCAATGATTGGCTGTCGGAATCGCTGAGACCTCTCGCTGCGAGTGGGCCTCCTCCTCCTGTTGTCGTACGGCAAAACACCACCCAGACCTCCCCGCTCGACCTCCTAGAGTGATCCGCACCGTTAAAGACCTCTCTGTGGTTTATCTTGGCCGTCGGACCTCTTCTCGCACGTCCGCAAAGACCTCCCTCCTCAGGACCTCCCCCTAGTATAATCTTAGCCGTTAAGATCACCTCCAAGTCAGATCTATACCGTAGAGGGTTTTTCGTGTAAATTCTAAGTCCCAAGACCTCTTAGAGTAATTTCGCTGTTAAAGACCTCCATGGTTTAGCTTTTAGCCGTTGGATCTGGATCTGTGAAAAATCTTACGCGCTAGGATCGATCCTAGCCGTCTAGGACCACCCTGGTTAAATTCTAGCCGTTTAGATCTTTCCCCGTGCGCAAAAGACCTCCCCTTGGTCATTTTGCAAAGACCACCCCTAGGCCACCCTCGGGGTCCTCTTTGTAAAAAGCCACCCCCGGTCGTTTACAAAGAAAACCCCGCTCAGGACCTTTTAGGCGCCATCCTAGCCGTTCACGACCTCCCCGTATTCCTTCAGTTCATTTGGACCTCCCGAGAGCTCAAATTTTCCAAGTCTTTTAATGTTTCAATTTTCAAAAGTGCATAACTTTGTCATTTTAGCTCCTTTTTGAATGATTCCAATTGCTTTAGCTCTGTTATAGAATGAACTTTAATCTGAGAATGGATTTAGGCATTGTTATGTAGCAGAAAATGATATGAGCTGCAAGAACTTGTTTCGTATGAAATGGTTGTCTAGAAATTCATTGAAAATTTGTAAAATACTTAACTTTTTCTCTGTAAATCCAAACTGAGCAAACTCAACTTGGTAAAATTTTTTTGTAGACATGCTTTTATATGAACTAGGCCTTGTCTTTATTCATGTTCCTGAAAAGTGATATATGCTAGTTTTAGAACTTAGAAAAATCATAACTAATTCATTATAAGTCCAAATGTTATGAACTCAACTTTGCTGTTCTTAGGATGCTCTTAGCTACCTACCATAAAAATTTCAGATTCCAGATCATTCTAGAAATTTTCACCATAAACAGTAACCGAAATTAATTTAATTAGTATTTTTCAGGCTGAGAGAAATTGTTTAGGGCATAACTTTTTCATGCTAAGTCCAAATGAAGTGATTCTTGTTTCTAAAATTGTCTAAAATCAACCTCTAGCTTCTGTAAAAATTTCATGGGATTTGGATGTTCTTTGCTGTTGAGTTCCTTTTGGGTGTTCTTCGTTCTTATTGGTTTTATCGCCTTTTCGCGTTAGGTTCCGAAGAATTTATTGAACCTGAGCACTCCCCTCTGCAGCAAGACCAATCCCAGCAAGGCAAGCAGTTTGATCATGTTAATCCCAGTATTTTAAGTATTTATGTTGATTACAAATTCTATGTATGCATTACTACTTTGTGTTAAACTATTGTCGTTAGTTGACCTAGTGGATGCATTTCCTTAGCAAATGATTATTCTCTACTACCGTGAGCCTAGGTTATTGCTGTGATTAGGACTCGTGGATGAGCTCTTGTCACTTAGTAGTTGCGAAGTAATTGCTTAGCCATGCTTAGCTTCCGGTAGAAATGGGCGGTTATCGACTTGTCGATAACCTTGATCACATAAAACTTATTATGATCTATGATTTCAGCCTTGTGCCATGTCTACTTATGAAAACTAAAACTGAAAACAAAATAATTTAGACTTGGGCACAATGGTAAGCGGTGTGATTTTTGGGTGTGACTGGAATGGTGCCCAAGTCAATTAAGGACCGAACATCTTGTGAGTACCTGTTATCTGAGCAATTTGTGCGTGCTAACCACACTAGAGGGTATGGGACCTCTCTTGACTTAGTACTTTGGCGTGTATTGGCTTCGGGTCGAGGGAGTCGCAAGAGGATGGTGTTGGGAGCATTGTAGTGTCAGAAAGACTTCACCGTGATGGGATTTGTTGTCTTCGACTTGCAATTTAAGCATATGAGTTTCTATCCATCTGAGCGGCTCGTAGTTAATACACAATATTGGAAAACGTCTCGTAGGACTTAGCGTGCGGCATACCTTCGAAGTGTGCTTTGTGGCTTAAAGGCGATGCAAGTGTGGTACATTGGTACACCTGCAGGGTTAAAACTATTCGAATAGCCTCGCCCTAGGTTATGGACACGCTTGGGTAAGCTTTTCAAGAGGTAGACTACAACCCTTTAATTAAAACTTGATGGGTGGTGCGAATGCGGGATTAGTGCTATGTTGTGTGACTATTGGGATAGTCACTTCCAAGTGGTTACTTGTATTTATCATTATTTCATTTGTTATTTTCAATAAAACAGATTTGCAAACTTGCTTTTAAATGTATTACATTATTGCAAATAAAGTTGGCTTTGTGCAAAATGAAACATACAACCTCCACCTAAATAAGCTGCATGTAGTTTATGAATAGGTCTGCTATTCCACATGTCAGTCTTGCGAGTACCTTTGTGTACTCAGTTATCTTGCTTAAATGTATTTGTTGCGAGAGGAAGAAGGTGAGTGGAGGGCCTCACTACGTGAGTTGTCTTGTGTGTAGCCTTAGAGGCGTCTAGCTTGATGGCTTGGTCGGTTGCCTTGTGGGTTATGTGGCTAACGGTTGACTTTTGTTCTAGCCATCTCATGGCACCTTTTATCTGCTGTCATTCTTGTATATTGTGTTACTTGGCCGGTCGGCTCTTTTGTAATAACTTTACTCTATGCATGTCGTTGTTGAACTTAGTATTAATTGTTGTATGGAAATGATGTATGATTTTGTGATGATGAGCATGTCTGCACAGGAAGCACATGTCCATCGAGGCTTTGGATATTTGATTAGTAATGCTAGAACCATATGGAGGTTAAGTATTACTAGTTAAATACTGAGGTCCTCAGCATTGTCCAAAAGTTTCGACGTTTTCCTAATGAGCTCCAGGAATGCCTCCTGATAGAGACCTTGAGTTTGTGATAAATATTATTCCAGGGACCTCCCCTATCTCCAAAAGGCCTTATAGGCTGCATGTTGATGATCAAGTAGAGCTAAAGCAGCAAATTGAAGACATGCTAAGTAAGGGCTTTATTAGACCCAGCTCCTCACCTTGGGGAGCTCTAGTGATTTTTGTTACTAAAAAGGATGGCACACAAAGAATGTGTGTGGATTACAGAGCTCTAAATGAAGTCACCATAAAAAACAAGTATCCTTTGCCGAGAATTGATGACTTGTTTGATCAATTGAGGGGGGTTGCAGTGTTCTCAAATATAGACTTGAGGTCAGGATATCATCAACTCGAAATCCGCAAAGAAGATATTCCAAAGACAGCTTTCTCCACTAGATATGGACTGTTTGAGTTCACTGTTATATCTTTTGGGCTGACCAATGCCCCTGCTTATTTCATGAACCTAATGAATAGAGTGTTCATGGAGTACCTAGAGAAGTTTGTCATTGTCTTTATTGATGACATTCTTGTGTATTCCAAAAGTGAAGAAGAGCATGCAAACCATCTTCATTCGGTTTTTCGACAAGTTGAGAGCCCACCAGCTATTTTCTAAGTTTAGGAAATGTGAGTTTTGGTTGAAGGAAGTGGTTTTATTGGGTCATGTCTTGTCCGAAAATGGGGTCTCTGTTAATCCCAGCAAAGTTCAAGACGTGCTTAATTGGGACCCTCCTAAATCTGTGCCTTAGGTCCGAAACTTCCTGGGTATGACAGGGTACTACAGAAGGTTTATTAAAGGTTTTTCTCGCATAGCAAGACCTCTAACTCAGCTTTTAAAGAAGGAAAAGAAGTTCTCATGGACCTCCGATTGTGACAAAGCTTCCAAGAGCTCAAGATAAGGTTGACCTCTGCCCCAGTTTTGGTTTTGCCAGATGTCAGAAAAGATTTTGAAGTCTATTGTGATGCATCAAAACAAGGTCTGGGTTGTGTCTTAATGCAAGAGAGAAGAGTAGTAGCTTATGCCTCAAGACAATTGAAGCCTCATGAAGCAAATTATCCACTCATGATCTAGAACTAGTGATAGTTCATGCTTTGAAGATTTGGCGCCACTACCTTATGGGAAACAGATGTGAAATCTATACAGATCACAAGAGCTTAAAGTATATATTTACTCAAACTGATTTGAACATGAGGCAGAGAAGGTGGTTAGAGCTAATTAAAGACTACAATTTGGGAATTCATTATCACCCCGGCAAGGCCAACGTGGTAGCTGATGCTTTGAGTAGGAAAGTTTATAGTAACACATTGATGTTCAAAGAGAGCCAACCCACTTTATACGAAGAATTTTAGAAGCTTAGGCTGGAAATAGTTGAAGAAGGATTTTTGGCAGCTCTAGAAGTGCAACCAACCTTGCAAAATCAGATTAGGTGTGAGGACCCCGGTTTATTAAACATGTACTTGTTTAACCATCCACTTGGTCCTAACATTACAAATCAAATAAACCAAGCCTCGAGATATGTATACTTCCAAATCTGATATACACACCCGCTACAAAATCATGCATCAATTCCATTCATACACATAGAGCGAAGCAAAAGCAACAATGAAAGACATAGATAATATAAAGAGAGTTATTACAAAAGAGAGGTCGATGGCCAAAATTCATAAAGACAAGTAAATACACAAATGAAGCAAAATGGCCATAAGATGGCGAAACAAAAGCCAATCGGTGTGCCTTTACCCACAAGGCAACCAACCAGGACCGCCAAGCTAATCGTCCCAAGCAGCATAGCAACTGACTCACAAAAGTGAGGCCCTTGGGGCTCACCTTCTTCCTCTGCAACAATTAATATTAAGCAAGCGGATGAGTACAAAACTTGTTTTTGTACTGCAAGGCCGACGTGTGAGATAAACGAACTATAATTAACTACATGCAAGCTTTATTTAAGTGGATGAGGCTCGGACTTATTTTGACATAAAGCAAGTTTTCATTTACAATAAGGTAATAGATTCAAAGCAAGTTTGCAATTAACTTTTATCGTTCAAATAAAGAGAGACAATAATAACATAGATAGAGAACAACACCAACCTAGAAGTGACTAACCCATAGTCACCACAACCATAGCATGAAGTACCCTTCATACCACCCATGTCAAGTTTAAATTTTTAAAAGGTTGTAGTCTAGTTCTTGCACGACCTTACCAAGCATGTCCATAACCTAGGACGAGGCTATTCGAATAGTTTTAACCTGCAGGTGTACCAATGTACCCACACGATAGACCGCCTTTCCACCGACCACAGTTAGCACACTTCCTTTGGTATGCGAGCATGGCTAAGTCTAACAAGGCGCTTTCCAATGGGCGATGCTAATTAAGAGCGCAACCCACGGAGAAGGACACATTAGGCGGCCTAACCGGTCCGCTAATGCTCCCCTCCAAACACACACACAAGAACACACCCACCGACCAGCTCATAATTAACACCTCCCAAAGTACTTAGTCAAGAGAGGTTCCATATCCCCTCGTGTGGTTAGCACGCAATAAGCGCTGGCTTAGTGACACAAGTAACTCGGTCCTTGGGGACTTAAGGCACCATTCCACACACCCAACGAGATCACATCAACATACCATTGTGCCCAAGTCAAGATATAGTTTTGTTTTCGATTTTTGATTTGTAAATCAATAAAACACAAGGGTTGGACATAATGGAGTAGTATAAGTAGTTGTGTGATCAAGATCACCGACTAAGTCGATGATCGTGATACTACCGATAACTAGGCATGGCTAAGCAATATTCATTCGTAATCTACTAAGTGATAAGAGTTCATCCATCGAACTCTAACCACGAGAAATAACCTAGGCTCAGGTAGTAGAGGATAACCATTTACCTACAGATTATGCAACTAGAGGTCTAACTAATCAATTTAACAACAAAATAGCAATGCATACATAGAAGTTAAACAAAATATTAGACTTTAAAAGTAAAGGGATCAATGGGAAATGATCAAACTGCTTGCACTGCTTGTCATTGCTCAACTTGTTGCGGAGGGTCGTTCTCGGGATTACCGCAAATATCGAATCCTAAGCGAAAGAGCGAGAACAACCAATAAGACGAGCAACACTCAAACAAAAGAGCAAGCAAAAATTATCCAAATGTGACGAAATTTATACACAAGGTAAAATACGAACATACCTAGACATAGAAACTGGAAAAACTTAATTTGGATTTGTGGTGCAAAAGGGATTCTCTAAAAACCTATTTTCGGCCATAATTAACACTGTAGCAAAAACATTTTCTAGAAAGATTTTGAAGCTGAAATTTTTATGGTAGCTACCTACTGGTATAGTGGTAACCCATATAAAATTTCAGGTCATTTGGAGTTATATTGAAAGAGTTATGATTTTTCTAAGTTTTAAATCTAAGACACGATTAATTTTAGTATTAAAGACTCTTATAAAACCTATACTAAGCTAAAGTACTTTAATGGATGCATTTATAGAACTTTAGTTTGTTAAATTTGGAGCTACAGAGAAAAGATATGAAATTTTGAAGTTTAAACCAATTAATATGTGCAATTAAAAGCTCTCGGGACTAAATCGGAAAACCAACAAAGCTGGGGAGGTCGTGGGCGTTGATCAAAGATCGCACGGCTCACGAGCTCGATGCTAAAACCCGCACGAGCACCGGCGCAAAGACCTCATCGCGCCAAGGGGAGGTCTTGGCCGTTAGATCTAGACTTGATGGTGCAGAATCTAGCGAGGAGGTCCTAGACGGCAAGATCTAGCGAGGAGGTCTAAGCCGTAGATCTTGAATCCAATGGCTACGACCGCACGACTGCAAGACGCAAAGGAGGTCTTTTGCAAAAGGACCCCAAGGAGGAGGGTGATCCTAGCGGTGGGATTTAACCTCGGAGGTCTTAACGGCGAGATTTGGCGGGAGGTCCCGGAGTGGTTTTAATGGCGCAGACCTCCGGACAACGACAAAAGCGTGCGTTAAGACAAATTAAATGCTCCGGATGATTGACAATAAATGAAACTAAAGGACACTTAATGATTTCCAAACTTTAATTCTAAACCCATGGCCCACGTCGGTGACTCCACAAGACAGATTAAGACACCATTAACGCACCAAATGATAAGCAATGATTTGAGCATTAAAGTTGTCCGAGGAACATGATTAAAACGGGAGGTTTTGGTGACAAAACCGGCGTGTTCCACGACTTACGCCGGCGGCGTGGACCTCGTCGGCGGGAACCAAGAACACGGATGGGTCCCAAATGGGAGGAGAACCTAAAGGTGCCAACGGCTGAGGCTCAGCGCACCCACCTGGCGGCTGGCAGGAGATGACCGAAGGAGGCAAAATACGGCCAAAACAAAAGCTACCGAGGTTCAAACATTGGGTTTCCAATACTAAGGTACTCACGAGGGCGAAGGAGGACCGGGAGTGGTCATGATAACTCCGGTGTGGTGGCGCCACGCCGAGATGAGGAAGGCGACCAATCCGGTCCAGCAGCTCCCCAATTTGTCAACCTCTGTGAAGGTTTAAACAAAACAAGTTAGGGAGCGAGGTGACCAAGATGACAAAGTGACCGCCAATATTGCATTAATGAACCACTTTGGAGCTCGGAGGTCGCGGAGAGCTCCAAAGTTCAACAATGGAGGCAAGAGCTTCGGGTGTTTTGAGCACAAGAGCGAGAAGAAGAAACTAGGGTTGAAAAGGAGTGTCTAAAGAAACTTAGATAGCAAGCTTGGGCTTCAAATATAGCTGGTGGGAAAAATGGCAAAGACAATGGTGCATTGAGCCAAAGTACACATGACATGATGGGAGTAGGTTGTCGGGAGACTTTTGAGCAAAGGTCTTTGCGGACATTTAATGTTGGCGACACATAGCCGTTGTCACCTTAGAATTGACAAAGCCTTTGCTCTCTCGCCATGCACAAAATTGATAATGCCTGTGCCCACCCGTGGTGAGAGAAATAGGGAAGATCGGTCAAATGAACTCAACGGCTAAATCGTGGCCCGAGCTCCACCGGGAGGTCGTGAGCTGTTGGATTGAAATCAAGGGCCAGATTTTGGGCTAAGTATTAGAGGTCCTAACACTTAGGGAGGTCCGAGCCACAGATCTCAAGATGGGCGGCTCAAGATCACCCAGCGCTGGGGTGGTCGTGGAGGTCCGAGGAGGTCGCCAGGTGGTCTTTGCAAAGGTGCAAAGGAGGTCTGGGGAGGCCTCGAGGTTGTCTTTGTAAAAGAATCGAGGAGGTCGTGCGGGTGGGAGGTCCTTTACAAAGACCCAGGAGGTCTTTGAGGTTGGATTGAGATCCAAGGCGGCTGGTGGCGAGGTTGCACGGGCTCTGGCTGGTCTTTGTTAGTTGGTTTGGCCAAGCAGTTGCACGAGCAGGCACTGGCGCGGACAGGAACGGGAATCAAACTTGACTTTGAAATTAAAAGGCGAGACTTGGGATTTATTTGAGGTAGCAATCTAACTCCAAATTTGATGAAATTTTGACAAAGAGCTTGCTAACCTTGAGTGGACATAGTGTAAAATTTCTAGAGGTTTTTGTGCTGAGCATTTTCTCCGAAATTATACAATGTTTTGAGCTAGGATTTGACTATGAGTCAAGCAAGGTTGGTGACCCATAAAACTATCAATCAATTTCGAAAATTGTGAAATTTTTGGAGGGTCACATATCAACCCAAGAACTTAGGAAAAAGATTTCAGGAGATGATCAACGGACTTGTGACTTTGTATTTCCATACTCTTGTACAATAATTGTTTAGTGCACACGGAAATACATGATGTAAGAAAAAGTTTTAATTTCTACTCATTTTCTTACATTTGAAACACAAGTCTGAATTTGGGATGTTACAAACCTCCCCTACAAAAATCTCGTCCGAGATTTGTCTTACTCGGAAAAGAAAGAGGGTAGTCTGCACGGAGGCGATCTTCTCGCTCCCAAGTAGCTTCATCCTCGGAATGGTTTGACCATGAACCTTAAGGAACTTGATGGTCTTATTCCTCGTTCTTCGTTCGACTTCTCGAGTATGCGAGCAGGGGCCGCATGTGAGTCAAATCTTCTGGACATCAAGAGTTTCCAACGAGCTTCCTCTGTTGGAACACGGAGGCACTTCTTTAGTGGGACACATGGAACACATCATGTACTCCCGCAAGTGCGTGAGCAACTCAACTTGTAGGCAACAGCTCCCTTCTTCTCGATAATACGGTGGGCCGACATATCGAGGAGCTAACTTTCCCTTGACACCAAAACTGGTGACCTTTCAGGAGAAACCTTGAGATAAGCGAAGTCATTGGGCTCAAAGCTCAACTCACGGCGGCGACGATCGCGTAGCTCTTCGCCTGGATTGAGGCATGCGCAAGCGATCACGAATGAGTGGACTTGACCCTCGGCCTCATTAATCGAGCCGGGCAAAGAAAGGTCTTTCACGGTCTCGCACCGGTTCAACGAGGTTCTACACTTTCTCCGTATAAGGCCTCGAATGGTGCCATGCGAGGACCGGCTTGAAGCGTGGTTGTAAGAAAACTCGGCGAATGGCAAGCACTTCTCGATGCTTCCCATAGGCAAGGACACAAGCTCGCAGCATGTCCTCCAAAACACGGTTGACCCTCCTCGGTCGACCATCTGTTTGGGGTGAAATCTTTGAAAGAAAGAAAGCGAGTTCCGTAGCTTCTTGCAAGCTAGGCGAGCTGGAAGTGAAGATGGAACCACGATCGAGATGATCGTCTTCGCACCCCATGCAAGCTCACTATCACGGCGATATAGAGCTCGCAAGGTGGCCGTGCGAATCTGGGTTTAGATCGCGTAAAACGTGCCATTTTTAGTCGACACGGGAAAACTTACTAGGTCTAGATACAACAAGGATTAACGGTGAGCTCTTTCACGATACTATGGGAGGTGGTGCACGGTAGTGGTTAGTTGGTGGAGCGATTTGTGCGGTCAATTCGAACAATTTGTGCAGTTAATTCGGAGCGATATATGCAGTTAACTCCACTAACAATGGAATCTCGGCCGCTAACTAGCTACACGGAGTCATCCCTCGCGGCCGACTTCTTAGATGGACTATGGCCATTTAGGCCACGTATAAACTTAACTTGTGGCGACAACGATCCGCATAGCCATACATGCGGTTGGTGCGCGAAATCGATCTCAACTTGCGAAGTTGGTTGTTCGATCTTATCATTTTGCTTGATTTGGTTCACTCCAAAGATCAATCTGCGAGCAAACTTGATCGATGCGCCGGGGTTGGTTGCACAACCAAGGCGGCAATAGACCCGTGCTCAACCACACCGAGTTGAGACAATAAAAGTCTTCAAGGAGGGTAGGCTGCAGTTCTGGAGCAACAATGCATTGCAAAACACCTCTCGACTAATTGCACTGGCAGCAACATTAGTCTTGCTCGGATGGTAATGAATCCCCATGTCGTAGTCTTTGACGGTCAAGATTGATCCAACAAGAGGTCTGAATGGCTCGGATTAGATCAAGGAGGTCTTATATGGTATAAAGAGGTTCAACGCTGGTCTTGCGAGTTTGCGAGGACTGGTACCATCACACCTCCGGTAGCACCGGTGTTACATGGCGGTAAGGGATTCCCAGAACCTATGTTCTTAAGAGTTTGTTTCTCTCATGAAGCGGGGTGACCATGAGTTGAACGGAGGTAATACCGCATAGCGGTAACACCTAGTTGCGGTATGGATATTCCGGAGAAAAGGGTACAGAAAGAGAGTTCTTAGAGAAGACAGAATCAAAAGGGAGGCTGGTAGTTTTAGAACCCACTCAACACAACGAACTTCCAAATTTGATCTGTTGAAATTTGTTTTAGTCATTTAGGACTCTTTCGGAAAATTAGGTTAAGTCTTGAACTCTCATCAAAACCAAATGGTTCTATTTTATTTTAAATGCCTTGAAAAGGTTTAGAGAACAAGGGTGTTACTAATAACTTTGGTTAGCAACACCTTAAAACTTGAAGTTGTGACGAAAAGTTAACAACTAGGGAAATGAGGTATCACCCTAGACAAAACCAAAAACAACAAGTAAACAAACTTTAAATGCTTCCAAAAGGCTCCAAATCAACAAAGGAAACATTAAACCAAGCTCAACTTCTCAATGCCATTAACCCGTATTGAATGAACGAGTAATAGGGTGAGAAGATAAAAATTTCAGCACACTACGACAAGTCTAACACTACTAAAGATCAAGGTTAAGGCGACAAAATTAGCGTTAGGTACTTAGCTAACTAGTATCACATCTTACCCTTTTATTCCCACAAGTTTTAGTTGGTTATCCTCTCCTTTTCTACCCTATTTAGAACCTTTGAGCTTGCTGTCCGGAAATGAATGATCGCTGTCCAGATTTTCGCATCCAAGCCTCCTAATTGAAATCTTCAACCGGAAGCTTCAAAACCTTGTAGAGGGCGGCTAACATTTCAATTTGCCAAGCTCATTGGTCCCAAAACCCAGTGTCGATAATGACTATCTTTTGAGAGAAGGAAAGGAGAACAACTTTAAAACTCAAATTAGATCAAGATGAGATAGAAAGCTAAGATAGGTAAGAGTAAAACCCGAGAACTTACTTAAGCTTTCATAAATCATTTGATACTTTGAAAATAAAGTTTTCAAAATATCCTAGGGAGGATCAAGCTTGAGTTACTACGGTCAGAATGGCTCGATACCAACTTTGTGAGGACCCCGGTTTATTAGGCTTATCTTTGTTTAACCATCGACTTGGTCCTAACAGTACAAATCAAATAAACCAAGCCTCGAGATATGTATACTTCCTGTAAATGCAATTACACACCCGCTACAAAATCATGCATCAATTCCATTCATACACATAGAGCGAAGCAAAAGCAACAAGCGAAAGACATAGATAATATAAAGAGAGTTATTACAAAAGAGAGGTCGTGGCCAAAATTCATAAAGACAAGTAAATACACAATGGAAGCAAAATGGCCATAAGATGGCGAGAAACAAAAGCCAATCGGTGTGCCTTTACCCACAAGGCAACCAACCAGGACCGCCAAGCTAATCGTCCCAAGCAGTGCATAACCTGACTCACAAAGTGAGGCCCTTGGGGCTCACCTTCTTCCTCTGCAACAATTAATATTAAGCAAAGCGGATGAGTACAAAACTTGTTTTTGTACTGCAAGACTGACGTGTGAGATAATGAACTATAATTAACTACATGCAAGCTTTATTTAAGTGGATGAGGCTCTGGACTTATTTTCACATAAAGCAAGTTTTCATTTACAATAAGGTAATAGATTCAAAGCAAGTTTGCAATTAACTTTTATCGTTCAAATAAAAGAGAGACAATAATAACATAGATGAGAACAACACCAACCTAGAAGTGACTAACCCATAGTCACCACAACCATAGCATGAAGTACCCTTCATACCACCCATGTCAAGTTTAAATTTTTAAAAGGTTGTAGTCTAGTTCTTGCACGACCTTACCAAGCATGTCCATAACCTAGGGCGAGGCTATTCGAATAGTTTTAACCTGCAGGGTGTACCAATGTACCCACACGATAGACCGCCTTTCCACCGACCACGGTTAGCACACTTCCTTTGGTATGCGGGCATGGCTAAGTCTAACAAGGCGCTTTCCAATGGGCGATGCTAATTAAGAGCCATAACCACGGAGAAGGACACATTAGACAGCCTAACCGGTCTGCTAATGCTCCCCTCCAAAACACACACAAGAACACACCCACCGACCAGCTCATAATTAACACCTCCCAAAGTACTTAGTCAAGAGAGGTTCCATATCCCCCTCGTGTGGTTAGCACGCAATAAGCGCTTGGCTTAGTGACACAAGTAACTCGGTCCTTGGGGACTTAGGCACCATTCCACACACCCAACAGATCACATCAACATACCATTGTGCCCAAGTCAAGATATAGTTTTGTCTTCGGTTTTTGATTTGTAAATCAATAAAACACAAGGGTTGGACATAATGGAGTAGTATAAGTAGTTGTGTGATCAAGATCACCGACTAAGTCGATGATGCGCCTGATACTACCGATAACTAGGCATGGCTAAGCAATATTCATTCGTAATCTACTAAGTGATAAGAGTTCATCCATCGAACTCTAACCACGACAAATAACCTAGGCTCGGGTAGTAGAGGATAACCATTTACCTCTGATTATGCAACTAGAGGTCTAACTAATCAATTTAACAACAAAATAGCAATGCATACATAGAAGTTAAACAAAATATTAGACTTTAAAGTAAAGGGATCAATGGGAAATGATCAAAGCCCTTTGCATTCATTGTCGCATTGCTCAACTTGTTGCGGAGGGTCGTTCTGGATTACGCAAATATCGAATCCTAAGCGAAAGAGCGAGAACAACCAATAAGACGAGCAACACTCAAACAAAAGAGCAAGCAAAAATTATCCAAATGTGACGAAATTTATACACAAGGTAAAATACGAACATACCTAGACATAGAAACTGGAAAAACTTAATTTGGATTTGTGGTGCAAAGGATTCTCTAAAAACCTATTTTTACCATAATTAACACTGTAGCAAAACATTTTCTAGAAAGATTTTGAAGCTGAAATTTTTATGGTAGCTACCTACTGTATAGTGGTAACCCATATAAAATTTCAGGTCATTTGGAGTTATATTGAAAGAGTTATGATTTTTCTAAGTTTTAAATCTAAGACACGATTAATTTTAGTATTAAAGACTCTTGCAAAACCTATACTAAGCTAAAGTACTTTAACAGATGCATTTATAGAACTTTAGTTTGTTAAATTTAGACTACAGAGAAAAAGATATGAAATTTTGAAGTTTAAACCAATTAATATGTGCAATTAAAAGCTCTAGGGACTAAATCGGAAAACCAACAAAATCGGGAGGTCGTGGGCCGTTGATCAAAGATCGCACGGCTCCACGAGCTCTGACGATGCTAAAACCCGCACGAGCACCGGCGCAAAGACCTCATCGCGCCAAGGGAGGTCTTGGCAGTTAGATCTAGACTTGATGGTGCGAATCTAACGAGGAGGTCCTAGGCGGCAAGATCTAGCGAGGAGGTCTAAGCCGTAGATCTTGAATCCAATGGCTACGACCGGTTGCACGCAGCGCACGCAAAGGAGGTCTTTGCAAAAAGGACCCCAAGGAGGAGGGTGATCCTAGCGGTGGGATTTAACCTACGGAGGTCTTGCGGCGGGATTTGGCGGGGGAGGTCCTGGAGTGGTTTTAATGGCGCAGACCTCCGGACAGCGACAAAAGGCGGTTAAGACAAATTAAATGCTCGGATGATTGACAATAAATGAAACTAAAAGGACACTTAATGATTTCAAACTTTAATTCTAAACCCATGGCCCACACGTCGGTGACTCCACGGCAGAGATTAAGACACCATTAACGCACCAAATGATAAGCAATGATTTGAGCATTAAAGTTGTCAGGAACATGGCCAGCAGGAGGTTTTGGTGACAAAACCAGCGTGTTCCACACTTGCGCCGCGACGTGGACCTCGTCGGCGGGAACCAAGAACACGGATGGGTCCCAAATAGGAGGAGAACCTAAAGGTGCCAACAGCTAGGGCTCGGCGCACCTCTCCTGGCTGGCGGGAGATGACCGAAGGAGGCAAAATACGGCCAAAACAAAAGCTACCGAGGTTCAAACGTGGGTTTCCAATACTAAGGTACTCACCGAGGAACGAAGGAGGACGGGAGTGGTCGCAGAGCTCGGTGGCGGTGGCGCACGCCGGAGATGAGGAAGACGACCAATCCGGTCCCGAAAACAGGCTCCCCAATTTGTCAACCTCTGTGAAGGTTTAAACAAAACAAGTTAGGGAGACTGAGGTGACCAAGATGACAAAGTGACCGCCAATATTGCATTAATGAACCACTGGAGCTCGGAGGTCGCCGGAGAGCTCCAAAGTTCAGCAATGGAGGCAAAGAGCTTTCGGGTGTTTTGAGCACAAGAGCAGAAGAAGAAACTAGGGTTGAAAAGGAGTGTCTAAAGAAACTTAGATAGCAAGCTTGGGCTTCAAATATAGCTGGTGGGAAAAATGGCAAAGACAGCCGGTGCACTGAGCCAAAGTACACATGACATGATGGGAGTAGGTTGTCGGGAGACTTTTGAGCAAAGGTCTGCGCGGACATTTAATGTTGGCAAGACATAGCCGCTTGTCGACCTTAGAATTGACAAGGCTTTGCTCTCTCGCCATGCACAAAATTGATAATGCCTGGCCCACCCGACAAGTGAGAGAAATAGGGAAGGCGGTCAAATGAACTCAACGGCTAAATGTGGCCGAGCTCCACCAGGAGGTCGTGGTGTTGGATTGAAATCAAGGGCCAGATTTTGGGCTAAGTATTAGAGGTCCTAACACTTAGGGAGGTCCGAGCCACAGATCTCAAGATGGACGGCTCAAGATCACCCAGCGCTAGGGGTGGTCGTGGAGGTCCGAGGAGGTCGCCTGGTGGTCTTTGCAAAGGTGCAAAGGAGGTCCGGGAGGCCTCGAGGGTTGTCTTTGTAAAAGAACTGAGGAGGTCGTGCGGGTGGGAGGTCCTTTACAAAGACCCAGGAGGTCTTTGAGGTTGGATTGAGATCCAAGGGCGCTGGGGTGGCGAGGTTGCAGGCTCGGGTGGTGTCGTTAGTTGGTTTGACTGAGCGCTTGCACGAGCAGGACTGCGCTGGACCGAGAGCAGGAATCAAACTTGACTTTGAAATTAAAAGCTGAGACTTGGGATTTATTTGAGGTAGCAATCTAACTCCAAATTTGATGAAATTTTGTGATAGCTTGCTAACCTTGAGTGGACATGGTGTAAAATTTCTAGAGGTTTTGTCTTGAGCATTTTCTCCAGAAATTATACAATGTTTTGAGCTAGGATTTGACTATGAGTCAAGCAAGTTTGTGACCCATAAAACTATCCAATCAATTTAAAATTGTGAAATTTTTGGAGGGTCACATATCAACCCAAGAACTTAGGAAAAAGATTTCAGAGATGATCAACGGACTTGTGACTTTGTATTTCCATACTCTTGTACAATAATTGTTTAGTGCACACAGAAATACATGATGTAAGAAAAGTTTTAATTTCTACTCATTTTCTTACATTTGAAACACAAGTACAGAATTTGGGATGTTACATTAGGGCAGCTCAAGTTGAAGATTCTGGCATCCAAGAAATCAGGGCCAATATGAGGAAAGGAAGATCTTTAAGGTTTTCTGAAGATGAACATGGTACTGTATGGTTTGACAAAAGGCTCTGTGTGCCAAATAACATAGAGCTCAAGAAGATGATACTTAAAGAAGCACATGAAGCATTGTATTCCATTCATCCAGGAACTACAAAGATGTATCAAGACATCAAAGAAATGTATTGGTAGCCTAGTATGAAGCAAGAAATATGATTTTGTGGCCAAGTGTGACATTTGTCAAAGGTCAATTCATGCACCAAAGACTGGAGGTCTTTGGTGCCTTTACCCATACCCAAGTGGAAATGGGAAGAGGTCGGGATGGACTTTATAACTGGTCTGCCCCGTACCCAAGCTGGTTTTGACTCTATTTGGGTCATTGTGGACAGATTAACCAAGATGTCTCACTTTATACCTGTGAGACAAATTGGCAGAAATC
The DNA here is from genome assembly GCA_036346255.1 of Ampelocalamus luodianensis. Classification (NCBI taxonomy): domain Eukaryota; kingdom Viridiplantae; phylum Streptophyta; class Magnoliopsida; order Poales; family Poaceae; genus Ampelocalamus; species Ampelocalamus luodianensis. The sequence continues at coordinate 39,201,323 of CM070622.1, forward strand.
TACATGACAAAAGTTGTGTGTTTACATGGTGTCCCAAAGAAGATAGTGTCAGATAGATGATCTCAGTTCACCTCCAAATTTTGGTAGAAGCTACATGATGCCTTGGGCACAGACCTCAATTTCAGCATAGCATATCACCCACAAATTGATGGCCAAACAGAGAGAGTTAACCAAGTTCTTGAGGACATGTTGAGAACTTGTGCTCTGGAAAAGCAAGGAAGTTGGGATCGAATGTTACCCTATCTTTGAGTTTTCCTACAATATGACTACCAAGCAAGCCTTCAAATGTCTCCCTTTGAAGCTCTATATGGGAGAAGATGTAGAACCCCTTTGTACTGGCCAGAATCTGGTGAAGGCCAAGTGTTAGGGCCAAGTCTTTTGAAAGAAGCTGAAGACCAAGTAAAATCAATAAGAGAAAAGTTGAAGACTGCACAAACAAGACAACAGAGCTATGCCAACATAAGACATCGAGATCTGGCATTTGCCCCTGGAGATCAAGTGCATCTCAAAGTGTCACCCATCAAAGGTATGCAGCATTTCAGAATCAGTGGAAAGCTAGCTCCAAGATTCATTGGGCCTTTTCAAATTCTTGCAGTAAGCGAAGTGGCTTACAAGATAGACCTCCCCTCTCAGCTTGCTAGAGTGCACAATGTCTTCCATGTTTCATAGTTGAAGAGATGTTTGCGAGTGCCCGAGGAGCAAATGCCTTTAGAAGTTGTGGACCTCCAAGAAGATCTTACCTACAAGGAACAACCCATCAAGATATTGGCTTTGTCAGAGAGAGTTACAAGGAGCAGAACCTTCAAACTTTGCAAAGTGCAATGGAGCAACCATTCTGAGGCAGAAACAACATGGGAGCGTGAAGAAGACCTCAAGAAGGAGTTTCCCTACCTATTCTCTAGCTAAGCTTGAATATCGAGGTTGAGATTCCCTTAAGGGGTGAAGGTTTGTAACGCCCCGTTTGCCTTAAAGTTCTTGCAGTTTTCAGTTCCCAAAAGAGAAACATTTGGTTTGCTAAGTTGTTCAAGCTTAAATTGATATTTTGGAAATCTGGATCTTAACTTGACCAAAACCAAATTTTAACCAAATCCTTTTCGGTTTGTGCTCCTGTCTTTTTGAAGCTCTTTAGTGTTCTGGCTTTATTTCTTTCTTCTTTGTTGCCTTGAGTACCTTTGGTTTAGTTGTACACCTCTAGACCTCCCTCTCTGTTTAATTTTACCTTCGATTCTGGACCTCCTCTGTGCCTTTGGATCTCCCTTTGTTTGGGGTTTAAAGGTTCAGACCTTCTTTGCTTTGGACCTCCTTTAAAGGTTCCAGCTCGGGTTCGTGTTTCAAATGTCTTTGTTATCTGAAACTCAAATTCAGGTTGCTCTCCCCCTCTCTTGGACCTCCCATGAACTTTCCTTTTTGGACCTCCTTCGTGCCCAATCGAACCTCCCACTCGATCTTGGCTTTCACCGCTTGTGAACCACCCGATACTTGTTGGGTGGCCTGATCTTGTTGGCATGTTCGTTCAAGCCCGAACGTCCCTATTGTTCTCAGCCGCTCGTTTTTGTATCAGTGTTCCAGATTTGCTGGAACGTTCGGACCTCCAAACGTTCCCCTTCATTTTTGGCCACCCGATCCAGTTGAACGGCCGAGATCGAGTTGCAGCTTTGGATTGCACGAACGGACTGTTTGTTTCAGCCCGTTTGATCGTAATTCAACCGCCCCCGTTCCTCCGCACCTTATCTCGCTATCGCTCACCTCCCCATTTTGGAGATCTAACCGTCAGGACCTCCCCTCGCTTTTGATCTTGACCATAGGACCTCCCCCTTTGGAGATCTAACCGTCAGGACCTCCCCTTGCTTTTGATCTTGACCGTAGGACCTCCCCGTTTTGGAGATCTAACCGTCAGGACCTCCCCTTGCTTTTGATCTTGACCGTAGGACCTCCCCGTTTTGGAGATCTAACCGTCAGGACCTCCCCTCGCTTTTGATCTTGACAATAGGACCTCCCCCTTTGGAGATCTGACCGTCAGGACCTCTCCTCGCTTTTGATCTTGACCGTAGGACCTCCCCTTTTAGAGATCTAACCGTCAGGACCTCCCCTCGCTGTTGATCTTGACCGTAGGACCCTCCTCCTTTTGGGAGATCTAACCGTTAGGACCCCCTCTAAGTGTTTTGGACCTCCATACCAGGACCTCCTCTTAGTGTTTTGGACCTCCTGTCCAGGGCCTCCCCTTAATGTTTTGGACCTCCCTTGTAGATTTTGACCGTCGAGACCTCCCCTTGTAGACCTAAACCGTCAGGACCTCTCATGGGTTTCCCTTTTCCTTGGGACCTCCTCGTGGTATTTTTGCAAAGACCACCCTTGCGGGATGAGACCACTTTGTGGTCAAGGCCCGTGGTCTTTTTACAAAGACCACCCTGGCGGGTGAGATCGGCCTTGTGACTGATGTGTTCACCGAATTTGACTGACCCCATTTGGCTGTCCCAACCCTTTTTCCTTAGTTCCTCCACCTCAAAAATCTGTGCACATTTAATGTGTGTTGTATCACATTAAATGTGGTCACCTCTAAGGTACCTTGTCTCCTCCTTTTTATGGCAATGCCTTGTCAAATCTTTGTCCTTTTGTACACCGATCATTGACACGTTGCTGAGCCCCTCTCATTGCTTTTCCCTCCAGCTCTGGCTATAAATAGCCTAGGCAGGCCTCCCTTCGACACCTTTTGCTCATCTTCGATTTTTGGCTTCCTCTGCCTGGCTCCTCCGTGCTCAAATCCTCCCTAGGAGATCCCTGGAGTTGTGCTAGGCTTCTTGTTTTTCCTGGCTTTCCTGAATTGGTTTGGTTTCTCTTTGTCTCCTTTGTACTTCTTTTGTTTAGCTATTTGCTTATTGTGTTTTCCTCTGAACGTGTAGATTCCGAGGTTGAGGAGTTCTTGGATCTGCAATATCAACCAAGGTTCACCACTACTTGTGAAGGCAAGTCATGAACCTTTGATCATGTTGAACCTATCTTTCCAAACATATTTTGGTTCTACTTTATCATGCATGGCTAGTTTTATAAGAAATATTTGGGCAGTAGCTATTCTTCCCATTTGATATTATGCTTCCCTTGTAACTTGTACTTAACATGTTATCATTATCACCTTGCAATCCTTAGTTTGGGTATTTTTGTTGGTACTGACACTGCTATTGCCAACATGGGTCCGTGAGTTTATTTTTAGCCTTGCTCTAGAACCGTGGGTGTTGTTAATTTTGTTTCTTTCAATTAATAATCTTGACTATTTGAACTATGGAACCTGTGGTTGGTGCCACTGTTAAGCAACCTTGGTGAGATACCATTGTTGTGTTGACTGTGGTGTAAGGCCACTTTTATTCTTTGAGTTGTGCCCGGGCTGGGTGGTCTTTTGGTAGGGTTAATCACCCAAAAATGATTTTGTGCTTGGGCAAGAAGGCAGGGAGTGAGTAGTGGGTGCTTTGCACTTTGGGGCTGTGGAAGTCTTGCCTGAGCAACTTTAAGGACTTAACTTTGTGTTCTGTTGATCTAGGCCTTTGAGTGCAACCACAAGATCACTTTATGGGGGTGGTCTGGGCTGAATAATTAGCAATGTTGTGACCTGTTTCTGTTGTGGTGGTGCGTGCTGATTCGCATGGCGCAAGAGGGGGGCCTGGTTCCTTTTCAGGACGACAAAACCTTAGCGGGTAGGTCAGGTCATGGCATAGCTTTGTAAAGGCCTTGTCGTGCTCTCTAGACTACTCATATTTGGAAATGAGTAAGGGCTCCGACGGGAACCCGACCCGCTAGAGAGGTCGTGAATTGTGGGTAAAGTTGTACACCTCTGCACAGTAACAATCTATTCGAATAGCCAAGTTCTTGGTCATGAACATGCCTGGTGAAAATGGTGCAAGGGGTAGTTTTTGCTAAAACTTGTGGTCCAGGGTTAATTATGGATGTCGACGAGTATTCTGGGTGGCTCCGAATGCTCGTGATGCCCATGGTTAGCCGTGGGGGTTTTGAGAACCCTAGGGTGGCTCAAGGCGCTCCTGAGTTGGTACTCGGAAGGAGTTCTTGGAGCCTTAGGGTGGTCTTGAGCTCTAGAGTGGGTGCTCCAGAGTGGCCTTGGGAGAGGTCCTAGTTGTGGGTGCAACCAGACCTCCCCCAAGTGGGTTGGAGTGAGTTGGTGCTCACTCTCTCTTTGCAAAAATCAAATAAATAATTATGTATTATTGTTTTAACTTGCTGCCTTACAATCTATTTATGTTATTTATTGTCAAACATAGCTTTGTTTAAACTAACCATACAGTTCTCACTTGGTAAGCCAATGCATGAATACTTTTTGCATAATTGCTCCCTGCGAATTGCTGAGTACATTCAAAGTACTCATGGCTTTAGGCCCTGTGTCAAAGCAGTGTTCGAAGATGATCAGGTGCAGGGAGGTGCTGACCTCTTTGAAGAGGAGTTCTTTGTTGATCCAGCTGCCTAGGATGTCCTCCACTCGACGACTGTGGTTTGCAGTTGGCCCTTTGCGCATTTGTGTTCCCATTGTAAGGGTTACGCTTTGTCGGTTTGTAAGCCCATGTGGCAAACCTTTGTAAACCAGCTTTGACCATAAGGTCTTGTTTATTATAGTTTGTTTTGTCTGCTCCATCTTTGTTTGACCTTGTGGTTGTGATTGTACCTTAGTATTTCTGTGTGAGCTAGCATCTGGCCTCCTGGGACTAGCTCAGTACACAGGGGCAGGATCTCCAGGTAGTCCTTCGGGATTTTCCCTGGGAGCTCCTGTAGGACCTTCTCTGGGATATGGGGTGCGGTACTACCGGGCACCCATGCGGTAGTACCGGCCAAGCAAAAAAAAAGTTCGGTCCTCCCGGACTTCCCTGTGTATCCCGAGAAGGGGTCCCCACACCAATGAAGGTAGCATGCATGGGATGGAGCAGCACATGTACATCACATGCAATTATCACACAGACACTATCTATTGTAGAGTGTTTTCATTAAATCTAGTGACATGATTATTCCCTTTCGGATTTATTAATACACGTTATTATTATTGGAATTGATGATTGAGACTTTGATCAATTTAATATTGGTTTTATTTATTATTACTTGTTGCCATCCTATGTACTGGGAGCATGGTTCTGGCGTTTCTTGGGCGCTGGTGCCCAAGTGTTTCTCTGTGTTGTATCCTGGGCTGCTGGGCGTTTCTCAGGTGCGTGTGACCCAAGCGTTCTTGGCGCGTTTGACCAAGTTGCGAACATTAACCCTTTATGAATTTTTATTGTTTAGTTTGTTGTTTAGTGGCCCATTCTGGGGTTTTATTCCATGCATACCTTGCTGGAATTATTGTTAATTAATGTTTAAATTGGTAGTTAGAATGATTTTGGTGGCATTTTGGGCTCAATGTTGGGTCGGAGTGTTACAGTTGGTATCAGAGCAGGTTTTAGGTTCGTGGTGAATAGTTTGACAACATATATTAATTTGATCAACTAAAATTTGGTCTAGGGTTGGTTAACTTAAATAAAACTTGCTATTGGTTAATTAATTCCTAGAAATTGATTTAGGATGGTTAAATAACTTAAAGTTTTACACACGGTGCATGATGGGATGGGAATGGGTAAAGCATTACATTTATGTTTCCGCTATGTCGCATTGATGATTTATGTTATGAATTGATGCTTTGAGCTTATTATATGTATGGTTATTTGTGGTAATTAGCTATGTCCAGAGGTAGAGGCCATGATCATGGAGGCCATGGAGGAGATTATGGTCATGGGCATGGCCTGGTGGAGCCATCGCCCATGGCTGTTGAGTCTGTTGCTGAGGGAAGTGGTTCTAAGGAGGAGTTTGCTGCTAACACACCAGTGGTCGGGGGTCAGGAAGGAACCTCGGCATTGTTGAGAGCTTGTGGGAGATATGCGTGTGCTTCGTCAGTAGGCGCCAGCATCCCCTACTATTGTAGGATTTGCTGCTTGCCTTATTGTTCCTGAAGCTGCACCTGAGATATGAACGGATGAGTCTTCATGAGTCATGGTGTTGTGATTGGATTTGCTCGACGGATATGGCACGTCGAACCAAGCGACAGATTGGTTATGCTACATGGAGAGGCAGTTCGGGGTGCTGGAGTTAACCTCACACTAGTAGGCTCGCTTTGTGTCTTTTCAGCTGAAGGGCCAGACGGACATCTAGTGGGATAGGTACTTGTCTTCTAGGACCGCTGCTTAGGGCGCTGTCACTTGGGATATCTTCGTCAAGCAGTTCAGGACGAAGTTCTACCTATATTCCTTCCTGGAGAAGATGGAGGTCACCTTGTCCACTTTCGAACAAGGGAAGAGGACTGTTGCTAAGTATGAGGCAGAGTTCAACAACTTGGTTTTCTTTGTACCTTCGATGGCTAATAATGATCTCTTGAAGGCCAAGGGGTTCCATCGGGGCCTCAATCATGAGTTCTGGTACATTTCGGGAGCAACACCACTTTGTGACTTCAGCTCTGTTGTTGAGAAGTCTAGGGGTATGGAGTTGGAGATGTAGGCCATTAAGGGGCCACAGAGTTCTGGTGGTTCTGTTTGCTTCCGGTGGTGACCTGAAGAGGAGTTTCAGCGAGGGTGTGGGTCTTTTTAGCGTCCCGCTCCTAAGAAGTTTAAGAGGGTCAACACCCTCCGCCTTCCTCCAAGTCAAAGCAAACAAGGCCAGTTGCTTCTTCAGTGCCTTGTTCTTCATTGATGACTGTCCAACTCGACCTTGTTACAGGGCAAGGGATGATGTGCTTCAAGTGTGGAGGTGGCCATCGTGTAGTGGAGTGCTCTTGGTCGAGAGAGTGCCATCATTGTGGCCAGTCGGGCCACATGGAGCATGTTTGTTGGCAAAACCCCACTAGCATGATCAAGTGGGAGCCAATGCCTGCATCTTCTTCAGCTGTTTCTACTCGGGGGTATGTCCAGTCGATGGCGATCACGCCTGTGCCGTAGCTGCCTCTGGATTGGGCGTCACCTGCTAAGCCCTATTGGCAATTTTGTTGATCGCTCGCTTGGATGGCTGCTCCTCGAGTTGTTCGCACCGCCTCACCGAGTCTTTGGGGCTCTCTGCCACCTCGACACCATCTTCCTTCGCCATGGCGCCACCTGGAGCTTACACCATGCCTACCACTGAGTTTGTAGGCCGTTCCGACGTGGTGACATGTACTTTACTTGTGGATTCCCATGATGCCCTTGTTCTTTTTTATTCTGGAGCTACCTACTCGTTCGTATTGATAGCATTTGCTAGGAGGGCAAATTTTACTATGTAGTGGATCTTGCAATTAGTTATTGTTAGCTCTTTTGGGGGTAGCATTGTTAGTTCCACGCTTGTCTGGTTGCTTGGTTTCTCAGATGGTGAGGATTTCACCGTATTGTCGATAGTTATTGATTAGAGTCATTAATTTGATGTTATTCTTGGCATGGATTGGTTGCATTGTTATTGGTGTGATCTCTTGCTTCGGAGAACCATTACCTTGCAGGCTCCATTCGGAGAGGAGTTGATCTTTCAGGGGGGTGCGCCTTCGCATTCTCTATTTGTGTTGGTCAGTTTGTTTCTTGGTCAACGAGTTGTGAAGACTAGACTACTCTTGGCTCTTGCTGAAAAGCTGATTGTAGCTTTGTGTATCGACAAGATTCCAGTAGTGTGTGACTATCCCTATGTGTTTCCGGTTGAGCTTCTAGGGATGCCCCCAGAGCGGAATGTGGAATTTTGCATTGATCATGTCCACGGTACTCGACCTATCTCTTTGTCTCTATACCATTTGGCACGTCCTTTCTAGGAGGAGTTGAAGAAGCAATTGGATGATTTATTATCCAATGATCTTATCCAGCGTAATGTGTCACCTTGGGAAGTTCATGTGTTGTTCACAAAAAAAAAGATGGGAGCTAGCCCATGTGTGTTGATTACCGTGCTCTTAACTTGGTGACAATCAAGAATAAATATTAGTTGCCCCATATTGAGGAGTTGTTTGATGAGTTGAATGGAGCTCAGGTTTTTTCTAAGATTGATTTCAATCTGGGTATAATCAAATCTGTGTGCAAGAACAGGATATTGAGAAGACCGCTTTCTCCACCAGGTATGGGCATTATGAGTATAAAGTTATGTCTTTTGGACTAATAAATGCACTTGCCATTTTCATGGAGACTATAAACAGCATGCTGCACGAGTATCTGGATGACTTTGTTGTAGTGTTCATTGATGATATTCTCATTTATTCCAAGACCAAAGTGGATCATGAACAACATCTTGGCTTAGCTAGTTATTACTAGCGATTCTTGAAAGATTTCTCCATCATTACTAAGCTGATGTCTCAGCTCACGTAGAAAGGCGTGAAATTTCACGTAGAATGCGAGTGCAGTTTCTACACTTGAAAGGAGAAGTTAGTCATTTCCCTTATTCTCACCCTTCCTAAGCCTGGGAAGCATTTCACAGTTTATTCGAATGCTCCTCGAATGGGTCTTGGTTGTGTGCTGATGCAAGATGGCAAAGTGATTGCTTATGCATCGAGGCAGTTAAAGAAACATAAACAGAACTATCCCACTCATGATTTTGAATTGGCCGCGGTTGTATTTGCCCTTAAGATTTTGAGGCATTATCTGTATGGGGAGTCTTGTGATATTGTCGCAAGGCAACTCCCCTCTACCCTGGATTGTCTCATTGCTGATTTTGATCACATCAGAATCTCTTTTTGCTATGCTGGTATAGCACAGACCGAGATGTAGTTGATTCTTGAGTTAGCTATTCCAGAGCGTGTACAGGAAACGCAACAGAGTGATCTACTGTTCCAGCAAGTTAGGAAGCATATTGATGAAGGCAAAAAGGGAGATTTCAACATTGATGAGTCTGGTGCATTACAGTTTAAAGGCTATCTGTGTGTGCCACAGAAGTGTCAAGTCAAAGATGATATCTTGAGATAGGCTAATCGTACGCCGTACACCGTTCATCCTAGTGAGACCAAGATGTGTCGTGATCTAAAATAGAGCTTCTGGTGGAAGAGAATGAAGGTAGATATTGCTAAGTATGTGGCTTCTTGTGGAGTTTGTCAGTAGGTGAAAGTCGAGCATAAGCGTCCCGCATAATTGTTGCAACCTTTGGAGGTTCTTCAATGGCCTTGGAATGATATCTCAATGGATTTTATGGTTGCGTTACCTCATTCTCCATGAGGAAAGGATGCTATTTGGGTAGTGGTGGACCGTTTCAGTAAGTATGGACACTTTATTCCTATTCGCACCACCAATCGACAAGCGATTTGACTCCTATTTATATACTGGAGGTTGTGATATTGCATGGTGTGCCAAAGACCATTATTTCTGACAGAGCTGTCAAGTTTGTCTCCAAGTTCTAGGAGAGATTGCATAGTGTGTTGGGTACTTAGCTTCGCCTTAGCACTGCATTTCAGCCTCAGACAGATGGTCAGTCAAAGCATACCATTCAAATATTGGAGGACATGTTGAGGTCATGTGTCTTGTCTTGGACGGATAATTGGGAGGATCAGATGGCTCTTACAGCGTTCGCCTATAACAACAACTACCATTCTAGTATTCGAGCTGCACCTTTTGAGGTCTTATATGGGCGGATGTGTAGATCATCACTTTTTTAGGGTGATGCTATGGGAGAGAAGGCAGTTCTGGGTCCAGATTGGGTCCACAAGTCCGTGGAGCGAGTGGCGGAGATTAGGCAGAATTTGCTAGCAGCTCAGAGTGGGCAGAAGAGCTATGCTAATTTGAGAAGGCATGATATGGAGTTTGTGGTGAGTGATCAGGTGCTCCTGAAAGTGTCTCCTACTAAAGGTTTTGTACGGTTTGGTACCAAAGGGAAGCTTATTGTGAGACCCCGGTTTATTAAGCTTGTAATACTTAACCTTCCACTGGTTCTAGTATCAAGTGTCTCGATGAACATGTGCTTCCCAGAAAATGCAGCATACATACATCATACCAAAGCATGCATCAATTCTATACAACAGAATATAACAAGTCTACCAAAAGACATACATAATATAAGTTATTACAGAACAGCCGACCGGCCAAATGACTTAAGTATCAAAGAACAGCGGAAGCAAAAGTTGCCATAAGATGGCTTAAACCAAAAGACGATCGGTTAGCCACATAACTGTAATACCCCGAAAGTGTGTTAAGCGATTAGTCGGGAGAGATTAATTTTTATTTCGGGAGAAGTCGATTATTCGGGGAAGGATCAAACGGAGCGTCGGGAGGGACTAATTGGATTGTTGTCAGTGCTGCAGTTTTTGAGGGGGGAAAGAGCAATTTGGCGGCAACTTGGGCCTGGGCCATGGCCCATCTGGGTGGCCGGCCAAGGGGCTCCTCCCCAAACCCTAGCCTACTCCCCCTCCCCTTCCCCTTTCCTCCTCCCACTCCCAACCGGCCGCCTCCCCTCTCCCCTCTCCACCTCTCCACCTCCCTTCCACCCTCCCTTGCGCCCCTCTCCATCTCCCCACCACCTCCATTGCTGCTGTCCAAGGAGGAGAAGGAGCTCCCTTGCAGCCGGCCAAGGAGGAAGAAGAAGGCGAACAGAAGAGAAAGAAGGAGAAAAGAAGAGAAAGAAGGAGAAGAAGAGAAGGGAAGAAGAGGGAGAAGAAGGGATCCATGGCGGAAGCGTGGTGGTCTTCATCCCGCCACGTGCTCTCTTCGTTTGGCAAGGGTAACCCGTGGTTCTTTGCTTTAGGTCATTTTCTAGTTGTCTAATTTTCGGGTGTCAGTTCGTCGGTATTCTGCAGCAGTGAAGTTTGTCGGTTTTGATTAGGTTAGAGGCAGATTTGGGTCTGGGTATCTCCTAGAAAGTTGTAGCTATCGTAGTTACCTTTCATTGCCGACAAGAATCAAGTCATTCGGACTTCGGTAGCCAAAGGTATGAATTTATTAGTACTTCTGTGTTTCTGGAGAGAAGCAGATTTGCTAGTGTTAGTTAACCTGATTGAAGAGCTTATTTAGAGGGGTTTCCAGAGGGTCTCACCATAACGAAAAATGAGGCTAATCCTCTTAGCTTTCAGGGAAGCTAAAGATCACTGAATTCGGACGAACGTAGAGAAAGTTATGATAGTTTCTTTGTCGCTGTCCAGAAACCCGACGTGAAATGTTTGCTCTGATTAATTAGATTGGTAGGTCTGGTAGATGGCCGAATCAGAGGGTCTCCCCAACTAAGTTTATTTAGAAATTTCAATTACCTTTTCAGATTGTCCAAGATCATCCTATTTGGACTCCTGAGCAGAAAGTTATGGATTTTTGAAGTCTGCTGTCCGCAGTGACCGTTCGCTAGAAATTAGAAAAGCTAGGCGTGATAAGAAGATTAGCGATTTCGATTGTAATGTGATGTATGATTTTGGTCCAGTATGCTATTCTTAGTTTGGGGTTATCTTCTTGTCCAGGTGGCAGCGAGATCCCAAGGGCAGCACCCACCCGCGTCCGCCGTTCTCGCGGTTGAGGCAAGTATTCGGGTCTATGTGTAGAATTGGTTGCATGTCATGATTGGTTGGTGTATTGTTCATCAATGCCATGTGAATGTGTTGTGGAGATGATTCTAGTTGTGTTGATGCTTGCGAGTTATGTTTAAGGTTCCTTCATGATGCTATTGTTTACATACCACGACTACATATTGAGTTATGATATTGAAAATATGATGTTGTAGTATTTATGCATGTTGGAGCATCGAGGCTTAGTCACGTGGTGACCAAGAGTTTTGTTGAGGTCCCTGTCATTGTAATGACAGCTTGAGGTCCCGCATTCATGGAATGTGGGCAATGGATCTGAGAGGTCCCGTCATTGTGATGACGGGCAAAGGTCCCTATACATGTGATGTATAGGCTCTTGGTCCCACTGTGCGGAGGGCACGAGCATGGGTAATCATTGACGGATGAATACCCGCATTACCGTAAAATGCGGCGAGATAAAGATCAAAGTGTGCATAGCATTATCATCATGTAAATATTTGAAATGTCTTAACGGTGTTGAATAAAGTTGTTTTTAGATGTTATGTCTATGTGAATGTTGCAACCTTGTTGATACTTGCTTGAGTCGTATGGCTCACCCTTGCTTTGTTTTGTTATAGGTACTTACGGCAAGAACGTCATGCATGGGAGGAGTAGGCATTGGAAAGCACGCACTACCTCACCACATTTATGCAATTGCTATTTAGTTTCACCTCGGAATAAATAAGCGTGTGGAGACTATCTATGGATGTTTTATGATGTTGGTTGTTGGATTATTCATAGTCATGAGAATGATGTTAATTGTTTACAATCGTTAGATTATTTCTTATGCTTGAAAGATTTGGATTATAGAAATAATAATAAATGCCATGGTCATCTGTTAATACCTCGATTTTGTTGTTCATACAAAGGAAGTTTCATCGAAAAATTTATAGAATGTTCGGTTGGTTTAATTCTTGTAATATTCTAGGCTCATGTGGAGTAGGGTGTTCTGATTGGTATCGAGCGGTGTAGGTCCGTGGTGACTAGATTAATTAAAATTTGCTAATGGCTAATCAACTTAAAAATTTGACACACTAGTGCAGATAGGATGGGGATGGGCAAAGCATTGCATTTACGTTTCGTTTTATCTTATTGTTGATTCTTGATTTGATTTGAGTATGATTGCTCATTAAGTGACTATATGATTATTATGTGGGGATAACCCATGTTGAGAGGTTGAGGTCGTGTTGTGGCTCTGGCCTTTACCAAGCTACACCCTCGTTCGTAGTTTGATAATAGAGATAATCATTAGAAACGGTTGTTCTCTTCCTTGAATTTAATTTGGTCACTCTTGTCCAGTTGGGTTTGACGAATCTTTCTTGGTTAGTAGTTTTATTCATGTTGATATGTTTCCATTGGCTTGATTTGTTCGATAAAGCAATCATTGTTTCCCCAACCGATGAGTTATTCTTTAATTTGGTGAACTTGGTTGATTGTCAAGTTTGACCTTTATATTGGAGATATGTCTTTCTCATTAGAAAGTATGACCCATTTATTAAACTTGATGTTTTTGGTTAATGAAAGTTTCCTTTTGTAAGTCCTTGATTATGTGGAGGCTTTGACTTAATGAATCTCTTACAGGTATTTTGGGTGTTAAAGTTGAGCGGTTCTCTTTTATGAAAGAAAATGTTAAACCTTTTAGCGTTGTCTTCTCGTGGTTAAGTCGGAGGTTCTAAACAAAGTAGTTGATGGATATGATATGAGTTATCAAGGTGGGATCTGTAGTGTAGTGCATAATAAATCCTAACAAGTATCCTTGCGAGTGAAATTGATTAAGTTGATGTTGTCCTCTAGCGACTCTTGAGGAGCCGTGATCGGAGTATGACCACACTTAATGGAATCAGAGAGTTATTAAGAAGTGTGGAAGATTGATGAAAAGGTTGATCCTTAGAATTATTTAGTTTGCTAAACTTGTTGGAATATTTGGTCTCAATGGATTAATGAAGCTCAGGAAGGAAAGTTGAGGAGTTGCTAGATTAATTACCTAGTAGATATTAATCTTGGAGTTATATTTTTCTATAGATACTTGGTGACCATATATAGCTGCTAGATATATATATTTCTTACCATGATTAATTGTTGGATTTGTGTACAAAAGATTTAAAGGATTGAGTATCGGTGGATCTAGAATTATGGGGGAAGTTATGGATAATTCTTCTATATAGAATGATGTCATGAAATTGGTTTTAGTGTTGTTGATACTTTTGGTTGATGGAATATTTGATTCTTGAAATTTTAGTATGATTTTGCACCAAATTATGAACATGAGATGGAGCAGTTGAATATGTGGTTGCACATATTCATGTGATTTAGAAAGGAAAAGTAGGTAGCATCTAGATTTTCATGATGAAGCCAGTTGATAACAACAATGGTTGGAGTGCAATTGTTGTGTGTTGAAGTTTGGTGTTGAGCATCGCTAAGAGTTAAATTGATATGATTTAATAGATGGCTTATGCTTACATGATTGTAGAATTGTCGGATGATAGCATGTCATTGATGAAAGGGTTTTGGTAAAACCTTTTGATTTGTGTAGTAGACCTCCGCTAGAATAAAGTGGTTGTTGTAGTGAGGTTGTAACGTTTTAGTGGACTCTCAATAGGAGATGAGATGATAAAGTAGTATGGAATAGTTTGTTAAGTTTTTGGAGAGTCGTATAATGGAAGAGTTGTGATAACGAGTTTTGTTAAGGGTAGATCATTCTCGATGTTAGTAAGATTATCTGTAAGAGATTGTGACTTGTGTGTGTGGTGATGATTCTTTTAGAAATAAAGTAACTGGATAGTCTTTCATAATTTTGATCTAGTGAAAGTGTTTGAGTTTTGCGTTTGTGATCGGTGGACCTCATGCGTTATGTGGTGATTGAGGTTGTTTCAAGCAAAGTGATATGATGAAAGATTTTATTGGCTCTTGAGTGGTTCCTGTGATTTGGGTTTTAAGAGCTTATCATGTTTAAGGTGGCAAAGTGACATAGAAATCAGAGAATAACTATCCTTGTTAAAGGAAGGAGAGAAGTTAAGTGCTTGAGATTTAAGTCATTTCGCAACTTGTAGTTTATTTGAGTATGCTTAAACCTTATGCAGTGTTCCATAAGAGTTTATCAATTTTCAAAGGCATTACCCTTTTCTTTTTGGGGTTCGATCTTCCTTCGTGTGGGACTTGTGCCTCAATCGATGACTTTCTCTTTTGTTGTCCGAGTTCTTTGCCAATCGACTATTTCCCTTGGTCCTCTGTTCACTGCGAGTGGTAGATGTTTCTATGTGGTGAAAATTATTTTCATTTGTCTTTCTTTTGAGAAGGGATTCATCGATTCGTTTCACAAGGGTCTTTCGAAGTGTTTATTCTATGAAGTTGTGAAACTTTGGGTTGGAAGTTATTCGATGAGCATTGGAGGATGAAATAGTTTCATAATATAGTTCTTTGAGAGAAGTTTATCTCAATAGAAGATTGTCTTTGGAGGTTAAACTGATTGCATTGTTACAACTAATAGAACCTATAGTGATTGTGATCCAAGATCTTTTGTTCACTTCGGGTGGAACATTAGAATTATCGAAAACATGGAAATCTTGATCAACTATATAGAGTATCGCAATTTGGTAGTATTGCGAGGTTGCGAAGGATATTCTTGATGGTGTGGTTTAATGAGAGTGGGATTACAAAGTAATCGAATCGTCATGTCGATTAATGAGATAGACGGGATGGTTGTATTATTGCTAGGAAAGACTTGGACTTAGTAAGTAACTCTTTAAGAGTTAGAATCTTTATAAAGATAATTGGGTCAAGAAGATATTTTCATGTTGATGTTAATGCGCGAGTATGTATGGACTGTGAGAATTTTAGGGATTTTAATCGGAGGTTTTCCCTATCTTCTTTATGAGAAGTTCATTGTAGGAGTTTTGGAGTTTAATTTGTGCCTTGCATTATTTTTATGCTAGAACTTTGGTCGCCCAATGATTATGTGTAGAGGAAGTAGATTAAGGGTGTTAGTAGATTAAGGGTGAATTTCGAACAATAGGATGATGGTTGATAGAACCCTTTTTGATGAAGTATATGAATGTGATAGCTGGGAATTCCAAGTTGTTTATTCCTAAAAGATTGAGGTGATGTGATTGCGTGTGTGATCTATTTTGAGATGCATTGGAAGTCATCTGTCAAATTAATCATGTCGATAGAGGAGTTGTTGAGAGAAAGTTTTGGTGGAGTCGTTAGAGCCTTTATACAGAGGTGTGGATGATGTATTTCGACTTGAGCGTAACGTTGAGAATGTCAAGTTAAGAGAGATGAGTTAGTGTGCTATGCGCTGAACTGAAATTCCAAAGTTGAGAGAGATTTTAGTCCTAAAGAGAAAGCGATAAATCGTTGTTTCCTCAAGAAGTGAATCGTTTCCTTGATTCTCGTTTGAGTTTTGTGTTGTTGACCAATGTCTTTCGTAAGTTGAGTTTGACTTGATTTTGGTATGTGTGATTCTTGTTTCATTGAAAAGTTCGGTGAGAGGTGGAACAAGAGTTCCGTGTTCGTGTGCATGTTGTGCGGTTCAGTTGAGGGGGAAGGTTAGCCCAAGGTACTTTGGTTTATTTTAGTTAGCTACGGGAATTCAAAAGTTGGCGTATCGTTAGGACCGTCTCGGGTCCATACGCGGTGTACGCAACATCGGGCGTGTTTGGTGCCTAGTGAGTACCTGAGAGATATGGAGGTTGAGTTTCATTAACGTTGTTGACCTTGAGCGAGGATCTTACCTCGAGACTCTTTTGATGAATATTCTCGAAATGCCGAGTTGAGCGTTAGTACGGACGTCGTTTTACGCCCTGGTGTTGTGGTATCATCTATTTGAGAGAGAGGCCACTTGAAAGATTGGAGTCTCGCGTGAGCGAGTTTAGCAAGAGTTGATCGCGTTGGTATCTGTTGTTAAGTTCTAGTCGCGGGTTACTTTCGTGTAGATCGTAGCGCTAGATTCGGGTCGAATCTGTTAAGGGGGTAGAATGTAATACCCGAAAGTGTGTTAGCGATTAGTCGGGAGAGATTAATTTTTATTTCGGAGAGGTCGATTATTCGGGAAGGATCAAGCGGGCGTCGGGAGGGACTAATTGGATTGTTGTCTGCTGCAGTTTTTGAGGAGGAAAGAGCAATTTGGCGGCAACTTGGGCTGGGCCATGGCCCATCTGGGTGGCCGACCAGGGGCTCCTCCCCAAACCCTAGCCTACTCCCCTCCTCCCCTTTCCTCCTCCCACTCCCAGCCGGCCGCCCTCCCCTCTCCCCTCTCCACCTCTCCACCTCCCTTCCACCCTCCCTTGCGCCTCTCCATCTCCCCACCACCTC
This sequence comes from Ampelocalamus luodianensis, assembly GCA_036346255.1. Classification (NCBI taxonomy): domain Eukaryota; kingdom Viridiplantae; phylum Streptophyta; class Magnoliopsida; order Poales; family Poaceae; genus Ampelocalamus; species Ampelocalamus luodianensis. The sequence goes on from CM070622.1 coordinate 39,218,118, forward strand.
CATTGCTGCTGTCCAAGGAGGAGAAGGAGCTCCTTGCAGCCGGCCAAGGAGGAAGAAGAAGGAGAAAAGAAGAGAAAGAAGGAGAAAAGAAGAGAAAGAAGGAGAAGAAGAGAAGGGAAGAAGAGGGAGAAGAAGGGATCCGCAGCGGAGCGTGGTGGTCTTCATCCCCGCTTACGTGCTCTCTTCGTTTCGCAAGGGTAACCCGTGGTTCTTTGCTTTAGGTCATTTTCTAGTTGTCTAATTTTCGGGTGTCAGTTCGTCGGTATTCTGCAGCAGTGAAGTTTGTCGGTTTTGATTAGGTTAGAGGCAGATTTGGGTCTGGGTGTCTCCTAGAAAGTTGTAGCTATCGTAGTTACCTTTCATTGCCGACAAGAATCAAGTCATTCAGACTTCGGTAGCCAAAGTTATGAATTTATTAGTACTTCTGTGTTTCTGGAGAGAAGCAGATTTGCTAGTGTTAGTTAACCTGATTGAAGCGCTTATTTAGAGGGGTTTCCAGAGGGTCTCACCATAACGAAAAATGAGGCTAATCCTCTTAGCTTTCAGGGAAGCTAAAGATCACTGCATTCGGACGAACGTAGAGAATGTTATGATAGTTTCTTTGTCGCTGTCCAGAAACCCGACGTGAAATGTTTGCTCTGATTAATTAGATTGGTAGGTCTGGTAGATGGCCGAATCAGAGGGTCTCCCCAACTAAGTTTATTTAGAAATTTCAATTACCTTTTCAGATTGTCCAAGATCATCCTATTTGGACTCCTGAGCAGAAAGTTATGGATTTTTGAAGTCTGCTGTCCGCAGTGACCGTTCGCTAGAAATTAGAAAAGCTAGACGTGATAAGAAGATTAGCGATTTCGATTGTAATGTGATGTATGATTTTGGTCCAGTATGCTATTCTTAGTTTGGGGTTATCTTCTTGTCCAGGTGGCAGCGAGATCCCAAGGGCAGCACCCACTTCGCGTCCGCCGTTCTCGCGGTTGAGGCAAGTATTCGGGTCTATGTGTAGAATTGGTTGCATGTCATGATTGGTTGGTGTATTGTTCATCAATGCCATGTGAATGTGTTGTGGAGATGATTCTAGTTGTGTTGATGCTTGAGTTATGTTTAAGGTTCCTTCATGATGCTATTGTTTACATACCCGACTACATATTGAGTTATGATATTGAAAATATGATGTTGTAGTATTTATGCATGTTGGAGCATATCGAGGCTTGGTCACGTGGTGACCAAGAGTTTTGTTGAGGTCCCTGTCATTGTAATGACAGGCTTGAGGTCCCCGCATTCATGGAATGTGGGCAATGGATCTGAGGTCCCGTCATTGTGATGGCGGGCAAAGTCCCTATACATGTGATGTATAGGCTCTTGGTCCCTGTGCGGAGAGGCACGAGCATGGGTAATCATTGACGGATGAATACCCGTGACACCGTAAAATGCGGCGAGATAAAGATCAAAGTGTGCATAGCATTATCATCATGTAAATATTTGAAATGTCTTAACGGTGTTGAATAAAGTTGTTTTTAGATGTTATGTCTATGTGAATGTTGCAACCTTGTTGATACTTGCTTTGAGTCGTATGGCTCACCCTTGCTTTGTTTTGTTATAGGTACTTCGCAAGAACGTCATGCATGGGAGGAGTAGGCATTGGAAAGCACGCACTACCTCACCACATTTATGCAATTGCTATTTAGTTTCACCTCGGAATAAATAAGCGTGTGGAGACTATCTATGGATGTTTTATGATGTTGGTTGTTGGATTATTCATAGTCATGAGAATGATGTTAATTGTTTACAATCGTTAGATTATTTCTTATGCTTGAAAGATTTGGATTATAGAAATAAAAATAAATGCCATGGTCATCTGTTAATACCTCGATTTTGTTGTTCATACAAAGGAAGTTCTGTCGAAAAATTTATAGAATGTTCTGGTTGGTTTAATTCTTGTAATATTCTAGGCTCATGTGGAGCTGGGGTGTTACAATAACACCACAGGGCAACCGACCGGGCCGCCAAGCTAATCGTCCCACACACCGTCACAGCACACATCACAGAAGTGAGGCCCTTGGGGCTCACCTTCTCCCTCTGCACACAACAAGCAATGCAGATGAGTACAAAAATGTACTCGCAAAACTTACGAGTAACAAGCCTATACATAGCTACATGAAAGCTGTATCAAAGGAAGGTTGGTTATATGGTTATTTGGATGCATAAAGCAAATTTAATTTGCAATAATGTAATAGATTGAAAGTGATTTAACGAATCAGTTTCTAAGCATTGAAATAACAACGAGTAACAATAATTATCAAGTAACCACCTAGAAGTGACTAACCCAATAGCCACCACTAATAGCATGAATCCCTGATTCACACCACCCATCAAGTTTTAGTTTAAAAGATGTAGTCTAGTTCTCACGGGGCGTTTCCAAGCGTGTCCATAACCTAGGGCGAGGCTATTCGAATAGTTCAAAACCTGCGGTGTACCAATGTACCCACACTTTAGACCGCCTTTCCACCACCAGTTAGCACACTTCCTTGGGTATGCGGGCATGGTGAGTCTAAGAGACATTTCCAATATTGTGTATCAACTACGAGTCGCTCGTATGGATAGAAACCCATACGCTTACATTGTAAAGCCGTAAAGACAACTACCCCTTGGGGTAAAGCTTTACGGATAACTACAATGATCCTGTCATATACCCACTCATTTTACCACAACACAACGCACACACGCCCTCCTGCGAGTCGTAGCCAACACACGCCAAAGTACTAAGTCAAGAGAGGTCCCATACCCTCTAGTGTGGTTAGCACGCAAAATGCTCAGAACGGTGGCACAAGTAACTCGGTCCTTAAATGACTCGGGCACCATTCCAGTCACACCCACGAATCACACCATCTTACCATTGTGCCCAAGTCCAAATTGTTTTGCTTTCAGTTTTAGTTTTACAATTTGAACATAGCACAAAGCTGAAATATAGAGTTTATAATAAGTTTGTGTGATCAAGGTTATCGACAAGTCGATAATCGCCCATTTCTACCGATAGCTAAGCATGGCTAAGCAATAAACTCGTAAACTACTAAGCGATAAGGATCCATCCAACGAATCCAAAATCACAGCAATATAAACCTAGGCTCAGTAGTAGAGGATAAACATTTGCCCACTGATAATGCATCTACTGGGTTAACTATCGACAATAGTTAAAACAACATAGCAATGCATACATAAAATTTGCAAACAATATATTAGAATTTGAAAATAGTAGGAACAACATGATCAAATGATGTTACACTTCTTGCCTAGCTAGAGTGCAGGTTCAGGCTGATGTGGCTCAGGATTAATATCAATAATATCCTCGGAACCTAACGCAAAAAGACGATAACCAAATAAGAACAAAGAACTCCAAACAAAGCTCAACAGCAAAACTCAACCAAAAAGCATGAAATTTACAAAGCAGCTAGAGGATGATTTTAGACAATTTTAGAAACAAGAATCAGGTCATTTGGACTTAGCATGCAAAAGTTATGGCTAAAACAATTTCTATCACCTGTTAAATTCCAGTTAATTACTATCATCATTGTTCATGGCATATATTTCTAAAATGATATAAAGTCTGAAATTTTTATGGTAGGTATGTTAAGACATTCTAAGAACAGCAAAATTGAGTTTGCACAATTTGGAGTTAAAATGAATTAGTTACGATTTTCCTTAAGTTGTAAAACTAACATATGCCACTGTACAGGAACATAAACATGGACAAGACCCAATTCACACTACAGAATGCTAATAAAGGAATTTTACACAGCTGAGTTTGCTCAGAAAGGAAATACCCACAAAAGATATATGATTAACAAATTTTGAAGTGAAAAACCTAACACTTATTACATTTAAGCTCCTACTGCAGCATTTAATAATTTTCAGCCTAGGAAAGAGATCACCAATATTCTCAAATTAAAATTTATCCTACCACAAAGCTACTGCAACTTGAACCAATCGAAAAGGAGTTAAAATGACGAAGATATGCACTTTTGAAAATTGAAACAACAAAAGACTAAGAAAATTGGAGCTCTCGGGAGGTCCAACTGACTTAACGAACGAGGGGAGATCTTGGCCGTTGAGATGAGATCCAACGGCTGCGACCAGTGGATGAACCGCACACGCGCAAAGAGCTCCTCGCGCACCTAGGAGGTCGTGACCGTTAGATCAAGATCTGACGGTCCCGAGCACTAGGGGAGGTCCTAGAACTTCAAAACCCACGGAGGAGGTCTGGACGGTCAGGATTTCTCGGGGGAGGTCCTGACGGTCTAGATTCCCAGGGGGAGGTCCTACGGCTTAAGTCCACCGAGGAGGTCCCGACGGCTAAGATCTCTCGGGGGAGATCTTAACGGTCCAAATTTAATCGAGGGAGGTCCTGTGACTTAGCTTCTCCGAACACGGGACCAGTGGGAGGTCTTGAGGTGGTCTTTGCAAAAATGACCAGGGGAGGTCTTTTTGCAAAGAGGACCCCGAGGGTGGCCCTGAGGTGGTCTTTGCAAAAATGACCAAGGGAGGTCTTTTTGCAAAGAGGACCCCGAGGGTGGTCCTGAGGTGGTCTTTGCAAAAATGACCAGGGGAGGTCTTTTTGCAAAATCGGACCCCGAGGGTGCTCCTACAGCCCTGATTAGACCTTGGGAGGACTTAAACGGTGGAGATCAAGCTAGGATGTCGTGAGGGTGGTCGGAGCGGGGACTAAGATCACGACAACAGGAGAGTTAGGCCCACGAGAGTGACAAGTGGCACCTTCCGACAGTTATTAACGGCGAGACCCCATAAATACTGGTCTTGACCATTAACGACGCGCGGGAGACGCCGCGGGGTTTTAAAGATTTGGGCCCACGCACAAAGGCTCACGGGGGTGGCTTTAAGACAAGCACGGATCCCTGATGATTGAAAATCATTGGACCTTAATGATGTCCTAAAAAACTGACGAAAATGGGAGCTCCCGCCGGCAAATTCCCGAGAGACTTCAACGGGTTGCCGCCGGCGATCCCGGCCGCGGCGGCACCCAACTAATACAGGAATGGATTCACAATAGCGATAGGAACCCAGTGGTGGCAACCTCGTCGGCGGTGGTGGCTCTAAACGCCGGCTAGCCAGAAAACGATAAAGGGAGCTGATACTGCCGACTTGAAAATAGCCGAGAGCTCCACTGAGGCCCAAAGAAACGGTTTCCCCGACATCTATGGACTAATAAGAAGTTACCTAAGAGGAGGGAAGCTTCACAGTTGCCCGGAGCAGCTGGTCCACGGAGGAGCTCGCCGAACCCGAAGAGGGAGATGACGAAAATGAAGACCTGAGCCAAAATGAGTACCACTAGTGGTCACAATAGCTTCACCATAACTCCAAGAAGCTATATGAGCAACCAATTTAAAAATGGAGTACTCACCTGAGCTGAGGAAGAAGATGACCCAAATCGGCCGAAGTTGAACAAACCCCAAATTGGATAATTCCTGCGAATCAATTCCAAAATTGAGTGAGGGGAAACGTTCAAAATAGTGAGAAGATAGAATAGGTGCAAAGAATTGTGGGGGAGAACCACTGGAGCACCCAGAACACCAAAGAGGCTCCATGGGTCAACAATGGAGATTGTCGGATTTGGGGTATTGAGCTCCAAAACTGAACATGGAGCTCAAGGGTAGTGTAAAGAGAGACCAGGAGATATGAGGGGTGCTTATAAAGCGAGAGAACACTAGGGTTTGGCAAAAATGTGCTTTCGGGGGACACGGTGCAAAGCTCAAGACTAAGCCGAAAACAAAAAGGGTGAGAATGATGGTGTTGGGTATGGGATGGCCGAAAGCATCACTCACAACTCCCAAGTGTCGGTTAGGACGGCTATAGGGAGCATGAAATGACACCTCCATCACTCCCCTACTGCTCACGCACGTCCAGAGGTAGGAGATGACCTAATTGCACTTGGGTGATTCTGGATCGTTGGATTGAACGTGAACGGCTGAGATCTTAGGGTTCTGGTGCTTTTTAAAAACAACAGAGAGGATCGTGCGCCCTTGGATCGAAGACTAACGGTTGAGATCGCGCCACACCTCTGAGGGTTTTAAAATCAACAGCGGAGCTCGCGATCGCTAGATCATAAATGGACGCCTGAGATTAGATGTGCCCATCGGGTGACCCGAATGTCACATGCAAAGAACACCGTTAGATTTTGATCTGACGATCCAAATGAGTGGGCTCTTCGCGGTGGTCCGAACGTGCTTGCGAATGTGGACCGTGCGATTTAGATCCAAAGGCTGAGATTGAACGCGGGTGTTTAAAGCTAGCTAGGTGCTGTTAGGTGGTTCGATCAAATCGATTGACTCGAGCCCGAGTCTGACTCGAACCCGAGTAACAGTACTAACCAGGTTTGGATTTCAAATTTGTACAGAGACTTTTGAGGAATGATTTGAGGTAGCAAATTAACTCCAAAAATTCTGAAAATTTTACAGGAGCTTGCTGACTCAAACATTGACCTCGTGTAAAATTTTCAGAGGTTTTTATGCAGTGCATTTTTCTCCAAAATCCTACAAGGTGCTGGACCTCTGTTTGACCAGACTTTAAATTGGTTTGACTTGCCTCCAAATTGTTCAAACAATTTCTAAAAATTGTGAAACTTTTCAGAGGGGCCACACACACCAAACCTGGGACTTAGGAAGAATATTTCCAAATGATGATCATGTCATTTGACACAAATGTTTTTGGAGGACAAGGTTTCGGATTAAAAGACTTGTGACTTGTATTCCCATAATTTCTTTTACAAGAATTGTTTGGTACAACAGGAAATACATGATGTAAGAAAAAGTTTTAATTTCTACTCATTTTCTTACATTAGAAACACAAGTCTAAATATTGGGATGTTACACTTATCCCGAGGTACATTGAACTGTTTCCAATAACTACTCGAATTGTGAAGTTGGCTTATCGCTTGGATCTTGAGACCATGCGCAGGGTACACAACGTCTCTCATGTATCGATGTTGAGAAAGTACCTGAGAGATCTGGAGCAAGAGGTTGCTTTGGAGCCATTGACCACATATTGAGCTAGACCTCACCTTTGAATCTCATTCGGTGCTTATACCGGAGAAGTCAAAGAGACTATGGAGGCATAAGACGTTGAAATATGTCAAAGTGTTGTGGTCGCATCAAACAGAGCAGGAAACGAGTTGGAAGTTGGAGTCTCGCATACGTGAGAAGTACTCAGAGTTGTTCACAATGAGTATGTGCTAATTGTTGTTGATTTTTTCTGTATTATTGTTTTCGAGTAGAATGATGATAGTAGAATTCGGGGTCAAATTCTTTTAGGGGGTAGAATGTAATATCCTATTTATTTACCAAGGTATAGAAACCAACAATTTGGAATTTAGGATTTAAAATTCAGAATTTGGGCTTTTGAGTAAGGAGTGGGCCGCCGGCCCATGGCTCAAGGGGGAGGGTTCGGCTGCTAGGCCCAGGTCAAAGAGAGTCCCTGTTGGAGTCGGCAAGGGGAGGGGTGGAGCCGGTTGGCTTATAAGGCGGGGGCTTACGGCAGCCCTAACCTGTGCCGACCCTGCTGCCGAGCCGTCCCAACCCTTGCGCCCTCTGCCTAACTGCATTGCTGCCTCCATGTTGAGCCGCCCGCGCCGCCCTTTACCTTGCTGCTGGAGCTGCTACAGGAGGTGGTGCCTTCGGCTTAAAGCAAGGAGGAGAACACAAGGTCAGCAAGGAATGGTCAACAAGAGGAGGAAGGAAGGAGAAGGAACGAGATGGGAAGAGAAGGGAAGGAAGGAAGGAAAAGCTAGGGTTTCATGCCCCGCTTCTGATCTTCATCCAATTTCATGGGTAATGAGCTGATAAACCCTAGTTTGATCTTAGATTGATGTTTATTTATGATTTAAATTAGTTTGGTTGCAGGGATTGGGCATTTTGGTTTTCCCTAGTTCGGTAAGTTGTAGTGCAGAAACGTACAGGGGGTTTTGTGGTATCTCCGTCTAGATTCATGACTTTGCCTTGTTAGGAGATTTGTAGATAATTCCCTGAGCTTTCCAGAGAGTCAAAGATCATTAAATTGGGATAAGCGGTTGAAAGGTTATGACCTCGGGAGTACTGTTGTCCAGTTTTTCGAGGTAATTAACAGTAGTCGTGTCCTCTAAAAAAATAGCAGTTGTGTAGATCGCTTAATTACATGCATTAGATGTAACAATTAAGTTGTGGTCATAACTAGGATTAGCTAAATAATTCACTTAAAGTGGTATGGTTTGCTATTTTGCATGTTGTAGAAAAATAGTTCCGAAATTGAGAAGTCTGATGTTCTGTTAAGTTCCAGAATAAATTTTGGGGTTGAAAAAGGGGAACTAGATGACAAAATCAGAGGATTTGCATAACTAATTAAGAAATTGTCAGAAATTTTTGCGTGGATTCTAGAAAATATAGAGTTAGATATATTTGGAGTCTAAAAGCAAAAGTTATGAACGTTTGATCGTTGAGACAGTGGGTAGGTTGTTCGGCGAAGAAGTGTTGTGTGTTGGGTTTGCGAGGTGCGATAGTGTATTATTTGATGATTGTGTCTGTTGTTGCATGTTTTGAGATGTATTATTAATGTTTGTCCAATGAGTGTTGCTTGAGTTGGTACCACCTTTGTATCGTCCCGACTTTTGTGGCTAAAGGCAAGTACATACTAGAGCGGTAGACAACGGTTTGTCAGCCCTTGTCTTTACAATTGAATTGTTATGATAATTTTTTACGCTTATTTTAAATGCCATGGTAATGATGATATGACATGATGATGCATGACCATAGGGATGACATGATAATGATGGTAATGGATAACATTGATGATTAACAAACATGGTTGCCTCAATTGCATTGCATAGAGTGAGGGCTGTGAGTAATGCCATGCATATGGCTTTTTGAGAGTGCTCTTGATAAACAGAGGGGACTCCACGGGACGAAGGATAGAGTGTGTCATCGACGAGTGAACGCTCTGCTATACTGGTATCAGCTGATAAAGTTTGCATTGAGCATTTGCATACATGAAAAGATAATGATGAGAATTATGTACATGAAAGATGAGAATGATATTTGAAAATATTTATGATAATGATGATAATTTAATTGAATGACAAGCTAGTTGTTTATTGTTCTATTATGTACTTATCGAATCAGACTCACCTTGCGTTGTTGTTGTTTTTAGGTGACCGATGAAGGCGACATGAATGGTATGGAGTAGCACATGTGCATCAAATGCATTTATGTTTCTGCTATGTCGCATTGATGATTTATGTTATGAATTGATGCTTCGAGCTTATTGTATGTATGGTTGTTTATGGTGATTAGCTATGCTGAGAGGTGGAGGACGTGGTTGCGAAGGCCATGGAGGAGGTCGTTGATGGAGGCGGGGTTCCCGATCTTTCGATGAGATTGATAACTATCGATTTTGGTGGAGGTGACTCTCGTGATCCAACTACAACCGCACGACGACGCTTGCGCCTTAGCAATCATTGAACCAACTTCGAGATGTTATTGACCTTCCTGGAAGCGCGATCAATGTGAACATGAGGTTCAATTCCTGCGAGCAATCGAAGAACTAGTAAGAATAAGATGTAGGCAATCTGTTATTGCGAATAGGATTGTAGTGTTTATGGTATTGAAAACAAATATGGGATCCTGAAGGCTGTCTTGACAGGTGGTCGACCGACACAACTAAAGAATAGAAGTTTGCACAATGGCTAAACCTAAACTCAATGAAATTCGAGTTCTAGCAAAGGGAGGTGGCAACTACTACATGGGAAGACGACCAGGGGTGGCACCTAGGAAAGTGGATGCATGCCCCTAGGATTACAAGGCCCATGGGCCCAAGAGGAGGTGGCGCATCACCCTTTTGACTCGGGCTCAAAAATAGATGTAGATTATTTTATTGATTGTGGCCGGCTCGGTTAGAATTTGAAGCTAAGGTTGGATTCATTGGAAACTAGACTTGATAAGCTTTCAATGAAGTCCAAGAATGTCCCAAACGGAGTCCGTATGAAGAAGTTACCGCCGTTTGAACTTAGTGTTGTTGCAACAGTCCGAACTCGAATCTAGAACAAGCCCAACTAGAACTCTTACTTGGCTCGGACCCAAAGTGATGTGATGACCTTCATTATGCCTTCTATGCTTGTCCATGACTCCATATACCTCTCCTTGGTCATTTCCATATTTCTAAGCACAATTAAATCACCTTCATTAGGTAACGATGATCTATTCTCAGTAATATATAAACCTATGAACGAATTTACCTGGTGATTAAGTTGGCGAGCACAAGCTCGAGTAATTGGTCCTTGTAACACTGGTTGCGGATCAGTTGTGTGTGTAGGCGCGGTTGTATCCAAGTTAGAGATGTCCTCATCATCCTCCCCTTCTTGCAGTTGAGTCGTTATCGACTCAAGCTCATCCTCTTCTCCCAAGTATGGCTTCAAATCTGCAATGTTAAATGTGGGACTAACCCCAAAAATCTACAGGTAGGTCGAGCTTGTATGTATTATCATTAATTTTTTCTAACACTTTGAAAGGACCATCAGCTCGAGGCATCAATTTTGACTTTCTCAATTCAGAGAACCTATCTTTTCTCAAGTGCAACCAAACAAGATCTCTGGTTCAAAAGTTAAATGTTTTCTCCCGACTACCAAAGAAGTTTATATTTAGCATTCATGCGCTCTATATTCTCCTTAGTTGTCTCATGCATTTTTAAAATCAATTCAAGACGTTGTTTAGCATCAAAGTTCAATTTAGCCGAAGATGGAATAGACATTAAATCAATAGGAGCACGAGGCACAAAACCATAAATAACCTCAAAAGGGCACATCTTTGTAGTACAATGCAATGAACGATTATAAGTAAACTCAATATGAGGCAAGCATTCTGCCCATATTTTTAAATTCTTTTTCAACACAGCCCTAAGCATTGTAGATAAAGTTCTATTCACAACTTCAGTTTGTCCGTTAGTTTGGGCACGACAAGTAGTAGAAAATAATAGCTTAGTCCCCAATTTAGCCCATAAAGTTCTCCAAAAGTGGCTAAGAAATTTAGCATCACGATCTGAAACTATAGTATTAGGCACACTGTAATATCCCGAAAGTGAGATAAGAAATGAATCGGGGGAGATTAATTTTTATTCGGGAGAGAATTCGATGGTGTTCGGGAGGGACCAACATGAAATTTCTCAGTTCAACTATTGGAGAGGGGGTTAATCGCTGATCTAATAGAACTTGGGCTTGGGCCTCGGCCCATGGAGACTAGGGGGGTGGCCGGCCAAAGGGGGGGCGCCACTCCCCCCCAAACCCTAACCGCAGCCCCTCCTCCCACTTCCCCCACGCCCCCACCCCTCTCCCCTTGTGTGGCCGCCTCCTCCCCTTTCCCCCACGCCTCCCCTCCCTGGTTTCTTTCCTCCTTGCGCCCCTCCCAAGCCCTCCTCCAAGGCTCCCATTGCTGCCGGCCAAGGGAAGAAGAGGACCTTCCATTTGCACCGGCCAAGAAGGGAGAAGAAGGGGAAAAGAAGAGAAGGGAGGAGAAAAGGGAGAAGAGAAGAGAGGAGAAGGAGGACATTCTTCGAGGCCTGTTCGTCGTCGTCCAGCACGTCGTCAAGGGTAACGACGGGTTTCGTGTGATGTGTGATAGTCATTAGAGGCGATTGCTATTAGATCGATTGGATTGGATTATTTCTGTGCATTGTTCGATTCTGTCCAGAATGTTGCGCGGCCAATTTCATTTATTTAGAGGCCGAATTAGGAGTTTTGGTCTCCTAGAGATATGTAGATTATGTTCTTAGCTTTCAGTGGCCACCAAGATCACCCAAATCCGATTAACGGTCAGGAAGTTATGAATTTTTTTGTATCGCTGCCTGGCAAATCTGTCAGTTTCTGGCAGTCTGTGGGGATCTGGTTAAAACTGCTATTTAAAAAGGATAATCAGCGGATCTCAATATAACAAAAAATGTAGGTAATTTCCATAACTTTTCATAGAGATAAAGAACACAAGATTTGGACCTTCGTAGCAAAAGTTATGGTGGTTTTAGTGTACTGTCCAGAAAACCTAACGCGAAAACGATGTTCTGTTAGAAGACATATTAGGGGTGGTTAATGGCCGAATCAGGAGATTCCACCAACTAGACTTAGATGGGGAATTTAATAACCTTTCAATGAAGTCTAAGATAACCTCATTTGGACCCCTGTACTAAAAGTTACGAATTTTACATTATGGCTGTTACAGAAGGGTTATTCCAGCATGTAGGAAAATTGGAGTCGGGGTCACGTTTCAAGCTTTTGTTATCTCGTGCTTGCTATTATAGTTTATTTGGTATATTTCCATTGCCTTAGAAAGCTTTTAAATGTATTCTTAGGTGGGGGACTGGTTCCGGAGGCAGCACCTACTTCGCATCCACCGTTCTCACGCGGTTGAGGCAAGTACCCTAACAAGCAGAGTAACTATGGATGGTTAACAATGTTTGCTAGTAATGGGAAATTGATAGCTGTGATTGATTGATAGATTGATGTGTTTGTTAAAGATATTAAACGTGCTTGATACATGTTGTTGGTAGTATTGTGTGTTGTTAAAGATGATGAATGTATAGATGCATGCAAAAGATAGTGTGAGATGATGGTTAAAAGTGATGCTAGCTTATGATATGATTGGTAGTACTTCATGTACAGTACTAGTGTTGTTCATGCATCTTGCAACCATGTTATGATTTATATGTACATTAGAGCATACGTAAAGATGCATGATTGAGAACCCCACATTCGCAGAATGTGGGCCATTGAGGAGGGATCCCCATCGCGTAACGATGGGCAAAGATCCCCACACTTGCGGAGTATGGGCTTGAGGTCCCCTATACTTGTGGAGTATAGGGCAATTGGTCCCTGTGCTTGCGAGCACAGGCATGGGCTCGCAGCGACGGTTGCTTGCTCCGCACTACCGGTGTAGTGCGCAAAAGAGTGAAAAAGGAAAAGATTGCATTGCATTGCATGTCTGCAATCATGCTCTATGTGTTAACGTTTTGTGTAATATGTAGAATTGAAGGTTGATGTTTTATTTATGCTGTAGCGTCTCATTTGTGGTACTTGCTGAGTTCTTGAACTCACCCTTGTTTTCATTGTGTTTTTAGGTACCGTTGCAAGAACGTCATGCATGGGGAAAGTAGGCTTGATCCAGTTGCACACACCGCCACCCACCATTATATTGATAACATTTGGACCGTTAGCTAATAAATGAGCAAACCGCTTAAGTCCGCTTATGAATAGATTTCATGCAACGAGTTTTGTAATAATGATGAGTAGCACTCCTTAGTCTTTTGGTTCATGATCTAGTTGTTTATCATAATTATAATGATTAGTGAGGATTTTGGATGAAGAGATTTGGAGTTATGATTCACTTGTTTATGTTGGAACCCCACTTGCTACTATTTTAGGGAGGTTCTGCCGAAAATTTTAATAAAGTGACTTTAGTTTTCAATTGTTTAATATAGGTTGGTAGCATTCCAGGCTCGTGACGGGCTGGGGTGTTACAGTTGGTATCAGAGCGGGCTGTAGGTCCGTGGTATAGGAGATAATAATTTTGACACACCACACACTGTAGGTGGGATTGGGTTTTCTTTTCTTTTTGCATTGCATACACGCTTCAATTGATAGTATAGTTAAACTTGTATTATTGGTGCTAGATGCTCTCGGTGCTTAACGATTGATTGTTTTTGTTGTGATGTTTAGAGATGGCAAGGGCCATAGGCCGCGGTCAGGCTTGGCGGCAGGTGCCGGACGAGGCCAGCATCGCCTCACCAAGCTCAAAGATTCTATGGTCGGGGCAGCTAGTCCCGCGCCGGAAGAGGAGGTTGCTTCTGCGGTGCAGGGGGCTCAGGCTCCACCGGCTGTCCCTATTGCCGCACCATCGGCGGCCTCGCAGCTGGTACCGCGGTGGTTACCATGGGGTCGCATCGGTGGAACGCCTCGCGCTGACACCTTTGATGGGTTGGGCACGCCAGTTGATGCTGCCAACTAGTTGCGTCACATGGAGAGACATTTCGGAGCGCTGGGAATGACTTATGAGATGAGGGCTCAGTATGTGGCTTTCCAGCTAAAAGGTCAGGCGAACATCTGGTGGGAGGGAGTCCTAACAGCTAGGACCGCTGCTCACGGCCCAGTTACTTGGGAGCAGTTTGTTGAGCAGTTTCGGAGGAGGTTCTACCCAGCTTCGTTTGTGGAGATAATGGAAGTCACCTTACAGAGTTATAAGTAGGGCAAGATGATAGTATCAGAATACGAAGCGGGTTTTAACAACCTGATCCGCTTTGTTTGCAAAGCAAGGGCAATGATGAGGCGGAAAAGGCCAAGAGGTTTCAGAGGGGCTCAGACAGAGTTTCGCAGTGCTCGGGGCGCTAGAGGCTGCGCGATTTTAGCTCCCCGTGGAGCAGCGAGGCATGGAGTTAGAAATGCAGCTTGGAGAGGAGGTGCAGTGTGTTGTGACTTCATCTGACGCAGGTGGCAGTCAAAAGAGGAGCTTTGGAGGTGGGAATGGGTCATCACTGAAGCCTACTCCCAAGAAGTTCAAGAGTTCTGTCGGGACCCAGAATTACTATTTTGGAACCCTCTGTGTATACTGCACTAGTCCAGGATCACGCTAGTGCACACAGGGTTAACATAGGTAAATATCGATCCACACAAACGATAAATAAAGTAAACGATTAGTTTGAATAACAAATAAGGGTTTTGACCTTATGGTCGAGTTTACACTTATTAAGCCACGCAGGGCTAACAGAGAATAAAACAGCAGTGGAACGGAAATAACTCCAGCGTAGATCCCACCAATTCACCACAGGCAACCGACTGGGATCCAGACCTTAACGATCAACAACCTTCGGCGAACTCCTCCTCGAAAGCAGGCATAGACTCCTCCTCTTCTGTAGGTTTGGGCGCAAGTTTTACAACAAGCATGAGTACACAACCGTACTGTAACATCCCCATTTTGGCTTGTGTTTCAAATGTAATAAAATGAGGATAAACTAAAACTTTTCTTCCATCCTTTTTGCTTTTGAACTTTTCTGAAAATTCTTGTAAAAGAATTTTGGATAATTCAAAATCAAAACCTCCTTGGTCAAATCTTATGTCAAACCCTTGGAAATAATTTTCATTGGTTCTAAGGTTGCTTTGTGACACCTCTGAATTATTTCCTAATTTTTGGAAATTATTTGAATAATTTAGAGGCAAGTCAAACCTTGGTCAAACCTCTGAAATAACATTCTGGAATTTCTTGAGGAAATTCCAGTGCACAAAAATTACTGGAAATTTTATGGGAGGTTAATCCTGAACTCAGGAAGCTCCAGTTAAAATTTCATAATTTTTGGAGTTGGTTTGATACCTCAATTAAATCCCCAAAGTTTCAGTTCAAAAAATCAAACCCTAACTGGTTTTCACTGTTCCTCGGGCGCGGGTCAGGCTCGGGCTCGAGTCACTTGACTCGACCGAGCCAACTAATTACACCCGGCGCGGTCGAGCGGGTGCGCGCGTCGTCGGCCGTTGGATTTCCATCGCTCGGTCCGCATTTGCCCATCTACGCGTCGACGAGGTCGCGTGTTAACCCTCGGATGGAAATCGGACGGTGGCCGAGTCCTCGCCTTCCTCTCGCTCGAGCGGCGCCGCGCCAGAGCTCGCGTCAGCAGCGCCATGGCAGGGGAGTGGGTGGAGCTCAGCGCCTGGTCACCTCGCAACGGGTCTCTGTGGAGCATTTAATGCGCGCGATGCACCGCCTCGCAAGTCCACGGCTCAACCGCCCCGTCGCTCCTCTCGCCGTCAGGCGTGGGCATCCGAGGCGAGCGCCGTTACCCCCTTGCTCCCCCTCGGCTACTTAAGCCCCCATTGTCCTCCCTTATCTTCCTTTACACACCCCTTGAGCTCTCCCATGCACCCACTGCACTCGTGGAGCTCCCAAACGCCCTGTTTTTCTCGCGCCGCCATTGTTGCCCGCGGAGCTTCTCGGTGAAGGCCGTGCTCCCGTGGTTCCCTGGCTCCCTCCTTGCTCCTGCACCTCCCTCTCACCTCGGTGGTGCTTAACAACCGCTCCTTTTCAGGTTGCTTCGACGGGAGCGCCGGGATTTTGGATTTCCCCCAAATCGGTCGCGAGCTCACTTCTTCGTCTCACGTGCTGGTGAGGCCTTCTCCCTCTAATTCCTCCCTCTGGTAGCATCAGTGGGTGGTATGAGACCTATCTTGATCACGCGGGCTCCTTGTTTAGGCTCAGGTGATCTTCCCCTCGTTACCGCCGCGGAGCTTCGTCGCCGGAGCTGCTCAGTCGTCCTCTGCACCTCCGCGTCACTCAGGTAGCATCGCCGTAGTCCCTAGATGCTCGCACCGCTGGTTGAGCCGCCGCGGAGCTCCTTGTCGCTTGTCGCCGTTGCCGTCTTTACCGCGCGCCCTTCGCCGTCGTGCGCGCTCAGTCCACCACCGTCGGTGTGGGTGGTACAGAGGGTGCGCAATGCTATTGCGCACCCATTTTCGTATTCTCTCGCACCGCCGTGCCTTTGGTCGCCGGCGCTTTGCCGGTGAAGCCATTGGGCTCGTTGCCGGACGCGCCAGGCGCGTGCGCGACGTGGCCCGATGTGCGCCGTCCGTCCGTAGATCTACGGTCAAGATTTCGTTAGATCTGCGCTGTGCATCGTGTCGCGTTGCTTGTGAGCCGTCCATCTTGAGATCGACGGTCCACGGCTATATCCTGCCGCTGCTGCGTTTCAAACGCGATCGGCGTGGTTCAATCTGGACCGTTGGATCCCAGATCAACGGTCCATCAGAGCTGACCTCGCGCGAGTGCTGCGCTGTGCCCCGGGCGATTGAGCCGTCCGATCCAGGATCGACGGTCCATAATTGGCCACGTCGGTTTGGATTTTTGGTTTATCCCGAGAGCTTTATTTGCAAACTGAAAAAGGTATTAAACTTCAAAAATGCATAGCTAATTCATTTTAAATCCAATTAGGTTGATTAAAATTTTGTTAGCTTTAGTTTGAACTGTACTTTAATCTAAAAATGGATAGAAGTTTAGTTCGGCTCCAGAAAACAGATTTTAAAATTGGTTTAGAAATAGGTTTTACTTGTTATTCTAAAATTGGCAATTAACTTGTAAATTGCATAACTAATTCTCTGAAAATCAATTTTTAGTGAAACTAATTTTGTTAGCTTCCTTATGACTTGAACTTAGATGGAAAAATAATTAGAGACCATGATCAACCCTGGAAAACCATTCTCAAAAATAGTAAGCAAGTGAACTTAGTACTGTTTTTCAGAATTTTTAGCAAACTTGTAAAATGCATATCTTTTTATCTATAGCTCATTTTTGTATGAATATGATTGGATTAGCTTCCCCTTCTAGTGTATTTGCTAGGAAAATTGGTCTCACAAATTTTCCTGTTTTTAAAAATCATAAGGATCATATTTTAGTGTAATACCCTAAACAATTTAGACAAATCATAACTCTTTCAATATAACTCCAAATGACCCAAAAATTTACATGTAACCTTATAATACCAGTAGCTAACTACCATAAAAGTTTCAGCTTCAAAATAACTCTAGAAAATATTTTATGAACAGTACTAATTAAGTGTAGCATTTTGGCCGAAAATGAGTATTTAGATCATATCTTTTTCTTCACTAATCCTTTTTAGTTATTTCTTGTTCCTAAGGTTAGATAGGACCTTAGACTACCTTGTGTATAAATTTCGTCGCATTTGGATAATTTTTGCTTGCTCTTTTGTTTAAGTGTTGCTCGTCTTATTGGTTGTTCTCGCTTCTTTTTGCTTTTCGCTTAGGCTTCGACATTTGCGGTAACCCCGAGAGTGACCCTCAGCAGCCTATTGAGCAACAGCAGCTCCCAGGCAAGCAGTTTGATCATTTCCCAATTGATCCCATTACTTTTAAAGTCTAATATTTTGTTTAACTTCTATGTATGCATTGCTATTTTGTTGTTAAATTGATTAGTAATCCTCTAGTTGCATAATCTGTAGGTAAATAATTATCCTCTACTACCTGAGCCTAGGTTTTGCTGTGATTAGAGTTCGTTGGATGAGCTCTTGTCACTTAGTAGATTTCGGAGAAATATTGCTTAGCCATGCCTAGTATCGGTAGTATTGGGCGATCATCGACTTAGTCGGTGATTTTGATCACACAAATGCTATTATTATTCCATTATGTCCAACCCTTGTGTTTTACCATTTTGCAAATCAAAAACTGAAAACAAAAATTATATCTTGGCTTGGGCACAATGGTATGTTGGGTGATCTGTTGGGTGTGATTGGAATGGTGCCTAAGTCCCTAAGGACCGAGTTACTTGTGCCATTGATCCAAGCAATTGTTTCGTGCTAACCACACGAGGGGGATATGGGACCTCTCTTGACTAAGTACTCTGGGAGGTGTTAATTATGAGCTGGTCAGTGGGTGTGTCCCTGTGTGTGTGTTTGTGGTGTTTGGAGGGGAGCATTAGCGGACCGGTTAGGTCATGCATCTAATGTGTCCTTCTCCCGTGGGTTCTGACTCTTAATTAGCATCGTCCATTGGAAAGCGTCTTGTTAGACTTAGCCGTGCTGCATACCAAAGGAAGTATTCTAACCGTGGCTGGTGGAAAGGCGGTCTATCGTGTGGGTACATTGGTACACCTGCAGGTTTAAAACTATTCGAATAGCCTCGTCCTAGGTTATGGACACGCTTGGTTATTTCCGCAAGAACTAGACTACAACCTTTTAAAAACTTAAACTTGACATGGGTGGTATGAAGGGTACTTCATGCTATTGTTGTGGTGACTATGGGTTAGTCACTTCTAGGTTGGTGTTGTCATCTATCTATTGTTATAATTGTCTCTCTTTTATTTGAACAATAAAAGTTAATTGCAAACTTGCTTTGAATCTATTACCTTATTGCAAATGAAAACTTGCTTTATCTTGAAAATAAGTCGAGCCTCACCCACTTAAATAAAGCCCGCATGTAGTTAATTATAGTTCTATTATCTCACACGTCAGTCTTGCAGTACAAAAACAATTTTGTACTCATCCGCTTTCTTAATATTAATTGTTGCAGAGGAAGAAGGTGAGCCCCAAGGGCCTCACTTTTGTGAGTCAGTGTTATGCTGTTTGGGACGATTAGCTTGGCGGTCCGGTTGGTTGCCTTGTGGCTAAAAGGCACACCGATTGGCTTTAGTTTATCGCCATCTTATGGCCATTTTGCTTCCGCTGTGTATTTATCTATTTGTATGTCTTTTGGCCGGGCGGCCTCTCTTTTGTACTAACTTTCTTTATGTTACGTATGTCTTTAAGTTATTGTTGTGCTTCGGTTCTATGTCTATGAATGGAATTGATGCATGATTTTGTAGCGAGGTGTGTATACTTTATTTCTGGGAAGTATACATATCTCGAGGCTTGGTTTATTTGATTTGTACTGTTAGGACCAAGTGGATGGTTAAACAGTACAAGCCGAATAAACCGGGGTCCTCACAAAGTTGGTATCAGAGCCATTCCGACCGTAGTAACCCAAGCTTGGTCGTCCTTAGGATATTTTGAAAACCTTAATTTCAAAGTATCAAAGGATTTATGAAAGCTTAAGTAAGTTCTCGGATTTTACTCCTTACCTATCTTAGCTTTCTATCTCACCTTGCTCTAATTTAAGTTTTAAGAGTTGTTTTCCTCTCCTTCCCTCCAAAGATAGTTGTTATTAATTAATTGGGTTTTGGGAACCAATGAGTTTGGCAAATTGAATTGTTAGCTGCCCTCCACTAGGTCTTGAAGCTTCTGAAGTTGAAGATATCGACTAGGAGGCTTGGATGCAAAATCTGGACAGCGATCATTCCATTTCCGGACAGCAAGCTCAATGGTTCTAAATAGGATAGAAAATGAGAGGTTAATCAACTAAAAACTTGTGGGAATAAAAGGGTAAGATGTGATACTAGTTAGCTAAGTATCTAACACTTATTTCGCTAGTTTAACTTTGCTCTCGAGTAGTGTTAGACTTGTTGTAGTGTGCTGAAATTTTTATCTTACACTATTACTCGTTCATTCAATACGGGTTAATGGCATTAAGAAGTTGAGCTTGGTTTGGAGTTTCTTTGCTATTTTGGAGCTTCTTTGGAAACATTTAAAGTTTGTTTACTTGCTGTTTTTGGCTTTCGGTTAGGGTGATATCTCATCCCCCTAATCGTTAGCTTTTCGCTTTCATCAACTTCTAGTATTAGTGCTTTGGTTTCTAACCTAATTTTCTTGAACCAGGATGGCTGGAGGTACTCGCAGCGGCCGTGGTCGCGAACTGGTTTGATGAGGAGCTCCGCCTCCTCCGACCATGGCGAGTCCTTCTTCGATCGAGCGCAACCGTTCGAGAGGACAGGAGGGTCTCGCTGGATGTTATTGCGCACAACACCTCCGCTCGACGTGCCTCGTGATCCGGCAGGGGGCGGACATCGATCTCGTGGGGTTTGGCCGAGTTTCTTTCGCACTCAGCCCCCACGTTCTCAATCCGAGGACCCATTGGGCGCGGATGACCTGCTGCGTCAAAGTTGGCGTAAGCTCGGCGTTGCTGATGCTCGACCAGACAAGGCACTCTTGCCTCCCATCGGCCACTGAGGCGGCGCTCTCCGGTGGGAGAACTTGGCCATGCAGCCCGCGGCCACACCGTCTCTTGGGATGAGTTCGGACGGCGTTCCGTCGAGCTCACATCCCCGCCGCTTGATGAAGTCAAGAAGAAGGAGTTTCGCGCTCAAGCAAGGCGTAAGTCGGTGATGGAGTACATGCGAGTTCAACCACTTGGCTCGTTATGCTCCATCCGAGGTGGCCACCGATGAGGCCAAGCAGGAGAAGTTCATGGAGGGCTTATCGAGGAGCTGGAAGACAAGCTCTCCATTGTGGACTTTGTCGACTTTCGTGCCTTGGTGGACAAGGCCATTGTTCTTGAACACAAGGCGGCGGCTGGAGAGTCGCAGCGCAAGTGGGAGGTCCCAGTGTCCGCACAGCCGACCTCTCTCGTCCCGTGCGGGCCTACCCGAGGCCCGTCCCGTGGCTTCACTACCACCGAGGCGCCGGCGACCCTCCTCGCCCTCCGCAGCCGTGCCCCGATCACGTGCGCTGCGAACCAGCAGGTGGCCCCGCAATCCGTGCCGCCGGGTCACTTGCTTTTCATGCAACGGAAGGGCATTATGCCAATAGTTGCCCTAACAGACTAGAGCGGCCCTCGTCCTAATGGAGGACGCAGTGGAGGTGGTCCTCCCAGATCGAAGGTTGTCCCCGCTACCCAAGGCGTGGGTAGTGGCCGCGTCAACCTCATCTCCGTGGAGGAGGCACGAGGAGGCACCGACGTCGTGTTGGGTACCCTTTCGGTTAACTCTTTCCTCGCTACGCTTTGTTTGATTCAGCGCATCTCATTCGTTTGTTTCGAGTCTTTTCTTTGTGGTGGGGACTTGGTTTACTCCATTGTTGGTCCCACTGCTCATTCGCTCTCGGTTCGGAGTTGAGGGTCGAGTCCCGGTGTAGGGATGTCCTGTTGAGATAGGGGTAGGATTCTTAGCAAACCTTATCCTCCTCCGATCGCGAGCTTAGATGTAATCCTAGGCATGGATTGGTTGTCTCAATGCCAGGACAAATTGATTGCGCTAGGAGGCTCATCTACCTTACGATCCTTCTCGCGGCGAGTTCGTTTTGCCGAAGCTGCAGGTCCGCATCTCTTCGCGCTCGAAGCGAAGCCATCTCTAGATATTGGTGAAGTCCTAGTGGTGTGTGACTTTGTTGATGTCTTCCCCGACGACCTTCCAGGGATGCCACCAGTTCGAGACCTCGAGTTTGTCATTGAGTTGGTTCCGGTGCATCGCCCGATTTCAAAAGGCCTCACCGGATGGACCCAATTGAGTTGGTGGAGTTGAAGAAGCAGTGGGTGAGCTTCAAGAGAAGGGTT
The DNA here is from genome assembly GCA_036346255.1 of Ampelocalamus luodianensis. NCBI lineage: Eukaryota > Viridiplantae > Streptophyta > Magnoliopsida > Poales > Poaceae > Ampelocalamus > Ampelocalamus luodianensis. The sequence goes on from CM070622.1 coordinate 39,240,046, forward strand.
TCATCCGCCTAGCTCATCTCCTCGGGATGCTCGGCAATCTTTGTCGAAAAGGACAAGGCAGCTGCATGTGCGTTGATTACCGTCCACTTAATGAAGTAACGGTAAAGAACAAGTATCCTTTGCCCCGTATCGATGACCTCTTCGATCAATTAACTGGAGCTCGAGTCTTCTCCAAGATTGATTTGAGAGTGGGATATCATCAAGTTCGGATTCGACCTGAGGATATCCCAAAGACGGCTTTTTCTACTCTTTATGGCTTGTACGAGTATACCGTCATGTCATTCGGCTTAACCAATGCTCCGGCCATGTTCATGAACCTCATGAATTCGGTGTTCCTGGAGTATTTGGATAGGTTCGTTGTGGTCTTCATCAATGATATCCTTATCTACTCCAAGAGCGATGAGGAACACACCGAGCATTTGAGGCTTGTGTTGGGCAAGCTTCGCGAGCACAAGCTGTATGCGAAGTTTAGCAAGTGCGCGTTACGGTTGAAGGAAGTAGCCTTCTTAGGCCATATTCTTTCGGCGGGAGGCGTGAGCTGTGGATCCTAGCAAGATCGACGTGCTTTCTCGAGTCACCACGCCGGTCACGAAGTTCGGAGTTTTCTTGGTTTAGCGGGATATTATCGCCGCTTATCGAGAACTTCTCCAAGATAGCGGCCGATGACGGAGTTGCTCAAGAAGGACAAGAAGTTCTCGTGGTCCGCTGATTGCGAGAAAGTTTCCAGCGCTAAGAAGCGATTGACCACCGCTCCGTTCTTGTTCTCCCGATGTCCGTGAAGCTTCGATATCTTTTGTGACGCTTCTCGTCGAGGCCTCGGTTGTGTCCTTATGCAAGAAGGCAAGGTAGTGGCCTATGCATCAAGGCAATTGAGACCTCATGAACTCAACTATCCTACCCATGACTTGGAGTTGGCTGCTGTGATCCATGCACTTAAGATTTGGCGACATTACCTAATCGGTAATCGTTGTGAAGTGTATTCGGATCACAAAAGCTTAAAGTATTTGTTCACCCAACCAGATCTGAACCTCAGGCAAAGGAGATGGTTGGAGTTGATCAAGGACTATGACATGGGTATTCACTACCATCCGGGCAAGGCCAATGTCGTTGCGGACGCGCTTAGTCGCAAAGCGCATTGCAATACATTGTTGCTTCAGGAGCATCAGCCCCCTTCTGGAGGAGTTCCAGCGTCTCAACTTGGGTTTGGTTGAGCATGGTTCCCTCGCTGCCTTGGTTGTACAACCAACCTTGGTGGATCGGATCAGGTCTGCTCAGCAGTCAGATGTTGGAGTGAACCGCATCAAGGAAAATGTCAAGAATGGAACAGCCAAGTGCTTCTCCATGGATGAGCTTGGTGTCGTGAGGTTCGGGCAACGCCTCGTGGTTCCAAAGGACATGGAGTTGCGGGATTTGATCCTCCGCGAAGCCCACGATTCTCCGTTATCCATTCATCCTAGGGCCACGAAGATGTATCGGGATCTCGCCGAGGTTCCGTGGACCCGAATGAAGAGGAGATCGCAAGGTTCGTTCGAGTCGCGACATGTGTCGCCGTGTCAAGGCCGAGCATCGGCGCGCTGGATTGCTTGACCCTTGCCCATTCGGAGTGGAAGTGGGATTCGGTCGGGATGGATTTTATCACCGCCTACCTAGATCACCGAGGCAATGATGCCATTTGGGTTATCATTGACCGGTTGACGAAAGGGGCGCATTTTCTTCCAGTCAAGACCAAGATTCGTACCGGTCACCTTGCGGAGCTCTATATCGCCAGGATAGTGAGCTTGCATGGGGTGCCGAAGACGATCATTTCTGATCGTGGTTCCATCTTCACTTCCCAGTTCTGGCATAGCTTGCAAGAAGCTATGGGGACTCGTCTTTCTTCGGATGACATATCACCCCCAAGCGGATGGTCGGGCCGAAGGGTCAACCAGGTTTTGGAGGACATGCTGCGAGCTTGTGTTCTTTCCTATGTGAAGCATTGGGAGAAGTGCTTGCCATTCGTCGAGTTTTCTTATAACAACAGCTTCCAAGCCAGTCTCGGCATGGCACCATTTGAGGCCTTATACAGGAGGAAGTGTAGGACCCCGCTGAACTAGTCTGAGACCGGTGAAAGACCTTTCTTTGGCCCGAACTCGATCAATGAGGCTGAAAATCAAGTTCAGCTTATTCGAGATCGATTGCGCACGGCTCAATCCAGGCAGAAGAGCTATGCGGATCGTCGCCGTCGTGAATTGAGCTTTGAGCCCAATGACTTCGTTTATCTCAAGGTTTCTCCGCTGAAAGGTCACCAACGTTTTGGTGTCAAGGGCAAGTTAGCTCCTCGATATGTCGGTCCCTACCGTATTATCGAGAAGAAGGAGCTGTTGCCTACAAGTTGGAGTTGCCTGCTGCACTTGCGGGGGTACATGATGTGTTCCATGTGTCCCAGCTAAAGAAGTGCCTTCGTGTTCCAACTGAGGAAGCTCTGTTGGAAACCCTGGATGTGCAAGAGAATTTGACCTATCGCGAGCACCCTGTTCGCATCCTCGAGGAGGCTGAACGGAGAACAAGGAATAAGACCATCAAGTTCCTCAAAGGTCGGTGGTCAAACCATTCGAGGATGAAGCTACATGGAACAGAGAAGATCGTCTCGTCGGACTACCCTCATTCTTTTCCGAGTAAACCAAATCTCGCGACGAGATTTTTGTAAGGGGGGAGGTTTGTAACATCCACATTTTGGCTTGTGTTTAAAATGTAATAAAATGAGGATAAACTAAAACTTTTCTTCCATCCTTTTTGCTTTTGAACTTTTCTGAAAATTCTTGTAAAAGAATTTTGGAAAATTCAAAATCAAAACCCTCATTTATCAAGTCAACAACCTCCTTGGTCAAATCTTATGTGAAACCCTTGGAAATAATTTTCATTGGTTCTAAGGTTGCTTTGTGACACCTCTGAATTATTTCCTAATTTTTGGAAATTATTTGAATAATTTAGAGGCAAGTCAAACCTTGGTCAAATATCTGAAATAACATTCTGGAATTTCTTGAGGAAATTCCATCGCACAAAAATTCCTGGAAATTTTATGGGAGGTTAATCCTGAACTCAGGAAGCTCCAGTTAAAATTTCATAATTTTTGGAGTTGGTTTGATACCTCAATTAAATCCTCAAAGTTTCAGTTCAAAAAATCAAACCCTAACTGGTTTTCACTGTTCCTCGGGCGCGGGTCAGGCTCGGGCTCGAGTCACTTGACTCGAACAAGCCAACTAATTGCACCCGGTGCGGTCGAGTGGGCGCGCGCGTCGTCGGCCGTTGGATTTCCATCGCTCGGTCCGCGTTTGCCCATCTACGCGTCGACGCGGTCGCGTGTTAACCCTCGGATGGAAATCGGACGGTGGCCGAGTCGTCGCCTTCCTCTCACTCCAGCGGCGCCGCGCCAGAGCTCGCGTCAGCAGCGCCATGGCAGGGGAGTTGGTGGAGCTCAGCGCCTGGTCACCTCGCAATGGGTCTCTGTGGAGCATTTAATGCGCGCCAGTGCACCACCCTCGCAAGTCCACGGCTCAACTACTCCCGTCACTCCTCTCGCCCGTGCGAGGCGTGGGCATCCGAGGCGAGCGCCGTTACCCCCTTGCTCCCCCTCGGCTACTTAAGCCCCCATTGTCCTCCCTTATCTTCCTTTACACACCCCTTGAGCTCTCCCGTGCACCCATTGCACTCGTGGAGCTCCCAAACGCCCTGTTTTTCTCGCGCCGCCATTGTTGCCCGCGGAGCTTCTCGGTGGCCGTGCTCCCGTGGTTCCTGGCTCCTCCTTGCTCCCGCACCTCCTCTCACCTCGGTGGTGCTTAACAACGCTCCTTTTCAAAGGTTGCTTCGGCCAGGAGCGCGGGATTTTGGATTTCCCCAAATCGGTCGCGAGCTCACTTCTTCGTCTCCAGTGCCGGTGAGGCCTTCTCCCTCTAATTCCTCCCTCTGGTAGCATCAGTGGGTGGTATGCGACCTATCTTGATCACGCGGGCTCCTTGTTTTGGCTCAGGTGATCTTCCCCTCGCACGCCATTGTTGCCGCCATGAGCTTCGTCGTCGGCCGCTCGACCGTCCTCTGCACCTCCGCGTCGATCGGTAGCATCGCCGTAGTCCCTAGATGCTCGGGCACCGCTTGGTTGAACTGCTGCGGAGCTCCTTGTCGCTTGTCGTCATTGCCGTCTTTTACCGCGCCGCCCCTCGCCGTCGCGCCGCCGCTCTGGTCCACCACTGTCGGTGTGGGTGGTACCAGAGGGTGCGCAATGCTATTGCGCACCCATTTCTGGTATTCTCTCACACCGCCGTGCCTTTGGTCGCCGGCGCTTTGCCGGTGAAGCCATCGGGCTCGTTGCTGGACGCGCCAGGCGCGTGCGCGACGTGGCCCGATGTGCGCCGTCCGTCCATAGATCTACGGCCAAGATTTCGTTAGATCTGCGCTGTGCACTATGTCGCGTTACTTGTGAGCCATCCATCTTGAGATCGACGGTCCACAGCCGCTGTCCCGCCGCGCGCGCGCGCGTTTTCAAACGCGTCGGCGTGGTTCAATCTGGACCGTTGGATCCCAGATGGACGGTCCATCGTCGCTGACCTCGCGCGAGTGCTGCGCTGTGCCCCGGGCGATTGAGCCGTCCGATCCAGGATCGACGGTCCATAATCGGCCACGTCGGTTTGGATTTTTGGTTTATCCCAAGAGCTTTATTTGCAAACTGAAAAAGGTATTAAACTTCAAAAATGCATAGCTAATTCATTTTAAATCCAATTAGGTTGATTCAAATTTTGTTAGCTTTAGTTTGAACTGTACTTTAATCTAAAAATGGATAGAAGTTTAGTTCGGCTCCAGAAAATATATTTTAAAATTGGTTTAGAAATAGGTTTTACTTGTTATTCTAAAATTGGCAATTAACTTGTAAATCGCATAACTAATTCTCTGAAAATCAATTTTTAGTGAAACCAATTTTGTTAGCTTCCTTATAACTTGAACTTAGATGGAAAAATAATTAGAGACCATGATCAACCCTGGAAAACCATTCTCAAAAATAGTAAGCAAGTGAACTTAATACTGTTTTTCAGAACTTTTAGCAAACTTGTAAAATGCATATCTTTTTATCTATAGCTCATTTTTGTATGAATAAGATTGGATTAGCTTCCACTGCTAGTGTATTTGCTAGGAAAATTGGTTTCACAAATTTTACTATTTTTAAAAATCATAAGGATCATATTTTAGTGTAATACCCTAAACAATTTAGACAAATCATAACTCTTTCAATATAACTCCAAATGACCCAAAAATTTACATGTAACCTTATAATACCAGTAGCTAACTACCATAAAAGTTTCAGCTTCAAAATAACTCTAGAAAATATTTTATGAACAATACTAATTAAGTGTAGCATTTTGGCCAAAAATGAGTATTTAGATCATATCTTTTTCTTCACTAATCCTTTTTAGTTAGTTCTTGTTCCTAAGGTTAGATAGGACCTTAGACTACCTTGTGTATAAATTTCGTCGCATTTGGATAATTTTTGCTTGCTCTTTTGTTTAAGTGTTGCTCGTCTTATTGGTTGTTCTCGCTTCTTTTTGCTTTTCGCTTAGGCTTCGACATTTGCGGTAACCCCGAGAGTGACCCTCAACAGCCTATTGAGCAACAGCAGCTCCCAGGCAAGCAGTTTGATCATTTCCCAATTGATCCCATTACTTTTAAAGTCTAATATTTTGTTTAACTTCTATGTATGCGTTGCTATTTTGTTGTTAAATTGATTAGTAATCCTCTAGTTGCATAATCTGTAGGTAAATAATTATCCTCTACTACCTGAGCCTAGGTTTTGCTGTGATTAGAGTTCGTTGGATGAGCTCTTGTCACTTAGTAGATTTCGGAGAAATATTGCTTAGCCATGCCTAGTATCGGTAGTATTGGGCGATCATCGACTTAGTCGGTGATCTTGATGTGAGGACCCCGGTTTATTCGGCTTGTACTGTTTAACCATCCACTTGGTCCTAACAGTACAATTCAAATAAACCAAGCCTCGAGATATGTATACTTCCCAGAATTGCAGTATACACACCCCGTTACAAAATCATGCATCAATTCCATTCATACACATAGAGCCGAAGCAAAAAGCAACAACTGAAAGACATAGATAATATAAAGAGAGTTATTACAAAAGAGAGGCCGACCGGCCAAAAGTCATACAAATAAGTAAATACACAGCGGAAGCAAAATGGCCATAAGATGGCGATAAACAAAAGCCAATCGGTGTGCCTTTACCCACAAGGCAACCAACCGGACCGCCAAGCTAATCGTCAGAGGCAGCGCCAAGCAACACAACTCACAAAAGTGAGGCCCTTGGGGCTCACCTTCTTCCTCTGCAACAATTAATATTAAGCAAAGCGGATGAGTACAAAACTTGTTTTGTACTGCAAGGCTGACGTGTGAGATAACGAGAACTATAATTAACTACATGCAAGCTTTATTTAAGTGGATGAGGCTCTGGACTTATTTTCACATAAAGCAAGTTTTCATTTGCAATAGGGTAATAGATTCAAAGCAAGTTTGCAATTAACTTTTATTGTTCAAATAAAGAGAGACAATAATAACAATAGATAGAGAACAACACCAACCTAGAAGTGACCAACCCATAGTCACCACAACAATAGCATGAAGTACCCTTCATACCACCCATGTCAAGTTTAAGTTTTTAAAGGTTGTAGTCTAGTTCTTGTGGGAAATAACCAAGCGTGTCCATAACCTAGGGCGAGGCTATTCGAATAGTTTTAACCTGCGCAGGTGTACCAATGTACCCACACGATAGACCGCCTTTCCACCGACCACGGTTAGCACACTTCCTTTGGTATGCGAGGCATGGCTAAGTCTAACAAGGCGCTTTCCAATGGGCGATACTAATTAAGAGCCGCAACCCACGGGAGAAAGACACATTAGACAGACCTAGCAGGCTGCTAATGCTCCTCCAACAACACACACACAAGAACACACCCACCGACCAGCTCATAATTAACACCTTCCAAAGTACTTAGTCAAGAGAGGTTCCATATCCCCTCGTGTGGTTAGCACGCAATAATTTCTTGGATCAATGGCACAAGTAACTCGGTCCTTAGGGACTTAGGCACCATTCAATCACACCCAACAGATCACCCAACATACCATTGTGCCCAAGCCAAGATATAATTTTTGTTTTCAGTTTTGATTTGCAAAATGGTAAAACACAAGGGTTGGACATAATGGAATAATAATAGTATTTGTGTGATCAAGATCACCGACTAAGTCGATGATCGCCCAATGCTACCGATACTAGGCATGGCTAAGCAATATTTATTCGGGATCTACTAAGTGACAAGAGCTCATCCAACGAACTCTAATCACAGCAAATAACCTAGGCTCAGGTAGTAGAGGATACTTATTTACCTACAGATTATGCAACTAGAGGATTAGCTAATCAATTTAACAACAAATTAGCAATGCATACATATAAGTTAAACAAAATATTAGACTTTAAAAGTAATGGGATCAAATGGGAAATGATCAAACTGCTTGCCTACTTGCTGTTGCTCAATTTGTTGCGGAGGGTCGTTGTCGGGGTTACCGCAAATGTCGAATCCTAAGCGAAAGAGCGAAAACAACCAATAAGACGAGCAACACTTAAACAAAAGAGCAAGCGAAAATTATCCAAATGCGACGAAATTTATACACAAGGTAAAATACGAATATACCTAGACATAGAAACTGGAAAAACCTAATTTGGATTTGTGGTGCAAAAGATATCCCCTAAAAACCTATTTTCGGCCATAATTAGCACTGTAGCAAAAATATTTTCTAGAAATATTTTGGAGCTGAAATTTTTAGGGTGGCTACCTACTGGTGTAGTGATAACCCATATAAAATTTCAGGTCATTTGGAGTTATATTGAAAGAGTTATGATTTGTCTAAATTGTTTAGGGTATTAAACTAAATTATGATCCTTATGATTTCTAAAAACAGTAAAATTTGTGAAACCAATTTTCCTAGCAATTACACTATCAGTGGAAGCTAATCCAATTGGATTCATACAAAAATGATCTATAGATTAAAAGTTATGCATTTTACAAGTTTGCTAAAGTTCTGAAAAACAGTATTAAGTTCACTTGTTTACTATTTTTGAAAATGGTTTTCCAGATTTTATCATGGTCTCCAGTTATTTTTCTATTTAAGTTCAAGTTATAAGGAAGCTAACAAAATTGGAATCATCTAATTTGGAGCTAAGATGACAAAGATATGAAAATGACAAGACCCTAATGTTCTTCAGTTTTTGGACTTAGCATTTTCGGGGATTTTCCTAACATCCGGAGACGTGGACGATTGAGAGCCGTCGATCTCAGATCGAACGTCCCGGTTGAACCAGCGACACGACGCAGCGCGCGAGAAGAGGGCGGCGTGGAGGCGAGGGCGTAGATCTCTAGATCGAGCGACCGATAATGAGACACGTCGCCGGACACGGGCTCCGCTCCGCAACGAGAGAAGTTCCGGCGCGAGCTTGCTCGGCTCGTCGCCGGCGAATCGCCATGGCGGCGCCGGCCAAGGCCAAAGCGGGATCCTAGCACTATTGCGCACTGATGGCACCAGTGGCGAGGCCAATGGTGACTGACGCGGCGCGGTGGCGGCGGCGGAGAAGTGCTACGGCGGCGTAAGCGGCGATATGGCTAAGCTACGCGCAAATGGGCCAGTGCAAAAGCTATGACAGGTCCTATGGACTTAACGCGACCAACCGAGTCCAAGCGGTAGCCGCGGCCGGAGGCTAACGGCGGCGGCGCGACGCAAGCGAGGAACTATGGCTACGGTGCGGCAAAAGCTAAGCGGGAGAAGCTTAAGCTCACGGGGTTCGCGAAGACAATGACGGTGTTGGGGTGGGCGAAGGATGATCGAGCAGCCCGGCGAAGTCCCACGGCGATGAGAAGAGCTTCACCGTGGAGGGTCAACTGGGCCAAACTAGCAACACCGGGTGGTACCATGAGCCGCAATACCACGAGAAGCTCCGGAGGCGGTATTGGGAAATGGGGTCTTCTGACGACCGGAGAAGAAAAGGGGCATCAGCGGCGCGAGCTCCAAAACTCAATCCCGCTGCCTCTGTAGAGAAACCCAAAATAGAGTGAGGTTAAGCACCACGAGGTAAAAGGAAGGAGCAGGAGGAAGAATCGGGCGAGGAGCCAGCTGGAGCACCGTCGCGGCAGGAGCTCCAAGCTCGGCAATGGCGGAAATGGGCGGGGTGGTATAGGCTCGCTCAAGCTCGGAGGGTGCAAGAGAGAGCTGCGGGAGAGGAAAGGAAGCCAACGGAGGTGACCGGGGGCTTAAGTAGGCTGAGAGCACGAGAGCACCGTTGCTCGCCTCGGGTTCTGCTGCGCTACGATCGCCGTGGCGACGGGGCGATTGAGACGACGACTAAGCGGGCGGTGGGTGGCGGGCATTTAATGCGCTGCGGACACCGTTGCGAGGTCGCCGGATGGGACAAAACGCTGCGCGCCACGCTCGGCTCCGCCATGGCGCTGCGCGCGCGAGAGAGGAAGCGGCGACGACCAACCGTCCGATTTGCATCAAGGGTTAGCGTCGTCGCGTTGAAAGGGCATCGGATGGCGTCGACCGCCCGATTGAAATCCAACGGTGAGAATCATAGGGAAAGCGGAGTTGTCGAATGCTTACGAATGAGAGCCGTCCGATGGAGATCTAACGGGTGATGGCGCGCGGCGCTCGCTCGACCGCACCGAGTGCGATTAAGTTGGCTCGGTCGAGTCAAGTGACTCGAGCAGAGCGACTTCGCACCGAGGAACAGTGCAAACCGTTAGGTTTTGATTTTGAACTGAAACTTTGAGGATTTAATTGAGGCGTCAAATCAACTCCAAAATTTATGAAATTTTAACTGGAGCTTCCTGACTTAAGGATTAACCTTCCATAAAATTTTCAGAGATTTTTGTGCACTGAATTTTTCTCCAGAAATTCCAGAAGGTGATTTCAGAGGTTTGACCAAGGTTTGACTTGCCTCTAAAATATTTCAAATAATTTCCAAAATTTATGAAATAATTCAGAGGTGTTACCAAGCAACCCTAGAGCCCAGAAAAATTTATTACCAAGGGTTTGACATAGGATTTCACCCAGAAGGTTTTGACTTGAGATAAATGAGGATTTTGATTTTGAATTTCCCAAAATTCCTTTACAAGAATTTCAGAAAAGTTTCAAGAGAAAAAGGATGAAGGAAAAGTTTTAATTTACCCTCATTTTATTACATTTGAAACACAAGCCAAAATGGGGATGTTACAAACCTCCCCCCCTTACAAAAATCTCGTCCCGAGATTGGTTCACTCGGAAAAGAAAGAGGGGTAGTCTGCACGGAGACGATCTTCTCGCTCCCAAGTAGCCTCATCCTCGGAATGGTTTGACCACTGAACTTTGAGGAACTTAATGGTCTTATTCCTTGTTCTTCGCTCGGCCTCCTCGAGTATGCGAGCAGGTGCTCGCGATAGGTCAAATCCTCACGAACATCAAGAGTTTCCAACGGAGCTTCCTCTGTTGGAACAGAGCCACTTCTTTATTGGGACACATGGAACACATCATGTACTCCGCAAGTGCAGCGAGCAACTCCAACTTGTAGGCGGCTCCTTCTTCTCGATAATACGGTATGGACCGACATATCGAGGAGCTAACTGCCCTTGACACCAAAACGTGGTGACCCTTTGAGGAGAAACCTTGAGGTAAGCGAAGTCATTGGGCTCAAAGCTCAACTCACGACGACGGCGATCCGCATAGCTCTTTGCTGGATTGAGCCATGCGTGGCGATCACGAATGAGTGGACTTGCCTCGGCATCATTAATTGAGTCCGGGCCAAAGAAAGGTCTTTCAGGTCTCGGACCAGTTCAACGGGTTCTACACTTTTCCCGTATAAGGCCTCAAATGGTGCCATGCCGAGGCGGCTTGGAAGTCGTTGTTATAAGAAAACTCAACGAATGGCAAGCACTTCTCCCAATGCTTCCCATAGGAAAGGACACAAGCTCATGACATGTCCTCCAAAACTTGGTTGACCCTCTCGGTCTGACCATCTGTTTGGGGGTGATATGCTGTGCTGAAAGAAAGACGAGTTCCCATAGCTTCTTGTAAGCTATGCCAGAACTGGGAAGTGAAGATGGAACCACGATCAGAAATGATTGTCTTCGGTACCCCATGCAAGCTCACGATCCTGGCGATATAGAGCTCCGCAAGGTGACCGGTACGAATCTTGGTCTTGACTGGAAGAAAGTGCGCCACTTTCGTCAACCGGTCAATGATAACCCAAATGGCATCATTGCCCCTCGGTGACTGGGTAGGCGGTGATAAAGTCCATCCGACGAATCCCACTTCCACTCGGAATTGGTAAGGGTGAAGTAGTCCTGCCGGACGCTGATGCTCGGCCTTGACACAACGACACACATCGCACTCGGCAACGAACCTTGCGATCTCCTCTTCATTCGGGTCCACCAAAATCTCTGGCGAAGATCTGGTACATCTTCGTGGCCCGGATGAATAGATAACGGAGAATCGTGGGCCGCGGAGGATCAAATCCCGCAACTCCATGTCCTTTGGAACCACGGCGTTGCGAACCTCAAGACACCAAGCTCATCTACGAGAAGCACTTGCCGTTGTTCCATTCTTGACATTTTCCTTGATGCGGTTTACTCCAACATCTGACTGCTGAGCGGAACTGATCCGATCCACCAAGGTTGGTTGTACAACCAAGGCAGCGAGGGAACCATGCTCAACCAAACCCAAGTTAAGACGCTGAAATTCCTCCAGAAGAGGGGGCTGAGGGCCTTGGAGCAACAATGCATTGCAATGCGCCTTGCGACTAAGCGCATCCATAGCGACATTGGCCTTGCCGGATGGTAGTGAATACCCATGTCATAGTCCTGATCAGCCCAACCATCTCCTTTGCCCGAGGTTCAGATCTGGTTGGGTGAACAAATACTTTAAGCTTTTGTGATCCGAATACACTTCGCAACGATACCGATTAGGTAATGTCGCCAAATCTTAAGTGCATGGATCACAGCGGCCAACTCCAAGTCATGGGTAGGATAGTTGAGTTCATGAGGTCTCAATTGCCTTGATGCATAGGCCACTACCTTGCCTTCTTGCATAAGGACACAACCGAGGCCTCGACGAGAAGCGTCACAAAAGATATCGAAGCCGACGGACATCGGGAGAACAAGAGCGGAGCGGTGGTCAATCGCTTCTTAAGCGCTTGGAAACTTTCCTCGCAATCGCGGACCGAGAACTTCTTGTCCTTCTTGAGCAACTCCGTCATCGGCCGCTATCTTGAGAAGTTCTCGATAAAGCGGCGATAATATCCCGCTAAACCAAGAAAACTCGAACCGGTGACCGAAGTGGGTGACTCGAGAAAGCGTCGTCGATCTTGCTAGGATCCACGGCTCGCCTCCTGCCGAAAGAATATGGCCTAAGAAGGCTACTTCCTTCAACCGTAACGCACACTTGCTTGAACTTCGCATCTGATTGGTGCTCACGAAGCTTGCCCAACACAAGCCTCAAATGCTCGGTGTGTTTTCATCGCTCTTGGAGTAGATAAGGATATCATCGATGAAGACCACAACGAACCTATCCAAATACTCCATGAACACCGAATTCATGAGGTTCATGAACAATTTGGAGCATTGGTTAAGCCGAATGACATGACGGTATACTCGTACAAGCCATAACGAGTAGAAAAACGCGTCTTGGAATATCCTCGGTCGAATCCGAACTCGATGATATCCCAATCTCGAGATCAATCTTGGAAAACTCGAGCTCAGTTAATTGATCGAAGAGATCGTCGATCACGAGGCAAAGGGTACTTGTTCTTACCGTTACTTCATTAAGTGGGCGGTAATCAACGCACATGCGCAGCGTCTTGTCCTTTGGGACAAAGATTGCTGAGCATCCCCAAGGAGATAAGCTAGGCGGATGAAACCCTTCTCTTGAAGCTCACCCATTGCTTCTTCAACTCCACCAACTCAATTGGGTCCATCCGGTATGGCCTCTTCGAGATCGGGCGATGCACGGAACCAACTCAATGACAAACTCGAGGTCTCGAATCGTGGCATCCTAGAAGGTCGTCGGGAAGACATCAACAAAGTCACATACCACTTTGGGACTTCACTAATATCTAGAGTGGCTTCGCCGAGCGCGAAGAGATGCGGACCTGCGCAGCTTAAAATCGAACTGCCGCCGAGGAAGGACCGTAAGGTAGATAAGCCTCTAGCGCAATCAATTTGTCCCATGTCTTTGAGACAACCAATCCATGCCTAGGATTACATCTAAGCTCGCCGATCGAAGGAGGATAAGGTTTGCCAAGAATCCTACCCTTCTATCTCAACTGAGGACATCCCTACACTCGGACTCGACTCTCAACTCCAAACCGGAGCGAATGAGCGTGGGACCAACAATGGAGCAAAAGAAGACCTCCCACAACAGAAAAGACTCGAAACAAGCGAATGAGATGCGCTGAATCAAACAAAAGCGTAGCGGGGAAAGAGTTAGCGAAAGGGTACCCAACACGGCGTCGGTGCCTCCTGTGCCTCCTCCGCGGAGATGAGGTTGACGCTGCCACTACCCACGCCTTGGGTAGCGTGGACAACCTTCGATCTTGGGAGGACCACCGCCGCCGCGTCCTCCATTAGGGCGAGGGGCGCTCGATCTGTTAGGGCAACTATTGGCATAATGCCCCTTACGGTTGCACGAAAGCAAGTGACCCGGCGGCCGGATTGCGGGAGCCACCTGCTGGTTCGCAGCGCACGTGGATCGGGCACGGCTGCGAGGGCGAGGACCGGTCTTTGGCGGCCTCGGTGGTAGTGAAGCCACGAAGCGGGCCTCGGGTAGGCCCGACACGAGGACAGGGAGAGGCGGCTGCGAGGCCGTGGGCCTCCCACTTGCGCTTGGGACTCGCCAGCGCCTTGGCCTTGTGCTCGGCAACAATGGCCTTGTCCACCAAGGCACGAAAGTCGCAAAGTCCACAATGGAGAGCTTTGTCTTGCAGCTCCTCGGACAAACCCTCCATGAACTTCTCCGCTGGCCTCATCGGTGGCCCGCCGGATGGAGCATAACGAGCCAAGTGGTTGAACTCGTGCAGTACTCCATCAGCGACTTACGCCCCTTGCTTGGCGCGAAACTCCTTCTTCTTGACTTCATCAAGCGGCGAGGATGTGAGCTCGGCGAACGCCGTCGAACTCATCCCAAGAGGCAAGTGTGGCGGCGGGCTGCATGGCCAGAAGTTCTCCCACGTGTGAGAGTGTGCGCCGAAGGCCGATGGGAGGCAAAGAGCGCCTGTCCGGTCTGCATCGAGAACGCGTCGAGCTTACGCTCAGCGACACACGGCCGGTCATCCGCGTCAATGGGTCTCGGACACGGAGAACGTGGGGTTGAGTACTGAAGAAACTCAACCAAACCCCACGAGGCGATGTCCACCCTTGCCGGATCTCGAGGCGCGGAAGAGCGGAGGTGTTGCGCGCAATAACATCAACAGACCCTCTGTCCTCGAGCAGTTGCGCTCGATCGAAGGAGGACTCAGCCATGGTCGGAGGAGGCGGGAGCTCCTCATCCAAACTAGGTTTGCGACCACGGCGCTCGAGTACCTCCGACCATCCTGATTCAAGAAATTTAGGTTAGAAACCAAAACACTAATACTAGAAGTTGATGGCGAAAAGCTAACGATTAGGGGAATGAGATACCACCCTAACCGAAAGCCAAAAACAGCAAGTAAACAAACTTTAAATGTTTCCAAAGAAGCTCCAAAACAGCAAAGAAACTCCAAACCAAGCTCAACTTCTCAATGTCATTAACCCGTATTGAAAGAGCGAGCAATGGTTTGAGAAGATAAAAATTTCAGCACACTACAACAAGTCTAACACTACTTGAGAGCAAGGTTAAATCAACGAAATAGGTGTTAGATACTTAGCTAACTAGTATCACATCTTACCCTTTTGTTCCCACAAGTTTTAATTGATTAACCTCTCATTTTCTACCCTATTTAGAACCTTTGAGCCTGCTGTCCGGAAATTGAATGCTCGCTGTCCAGATTTCGCATCCAAGCCTCCTAGCGAAATCTTCAACCGGAAGCTTCAAAATCTTGTAGAGGCGGCTAACACTTCAATTTGCCAAACTCATTGGTTCCCAAAACCCCATTTAAGCGATAATGACTATCTTTTGAGAGAAGGAAAGGAGGACAACTTTTAAAACTCAAATTAGAGCAAGATGAGATAGAAAGCTAAGGCAGTAAGGAATAAAATCTGAGAACTTACTTAAGCTTTCATAAATCATTTGATACTTTGAAATTAAGTTTTCCAAAATATCCTAAGGACGACCAAGCTTGGGTTACTACGGTCGGAATGGCTCTGATACCAACTTTGTGAGGACCCCGGTTTATTCGGCTTGTACTGTTTAACCATCCACTTGGTCCTAACGGTACAATTCAAATAAACCAAGCCTCGAGATATGTATACTTTGCATTGCAGATATACACACCTGTTACAAAATCATGCATCAATTCCATTCATACACATAGAGCCGAAGCAAAAGCAACAACTGAAAGACATAGATAATATAAAGAGAGTTATTACAAAAGAGAGGCCGACCGGCCAAAAGTCATACAAATAAGTAAATACACAGCGGAAGCAAAATGGCCATAAGATGGCGATAAATAAAAGCCAATCGGTGTGCCTTTACCCACATGGCAACCAACCGGACCGCCAAGCTAATCGTCCCAGACGGCGCCGCAACACAACTCACAAAAGTGAGGCCCTTGGGGCTCACCTTCTTCCTCTGCAACAATTAATATTAAGCAAAGCAGATGAGTACAAAACTTGTTTTTGTACTCGCAAGACTGACGTGTGAGATAACATAACTATAATTAACTACATGCAAGCTTTATTTAAGTGGATGAGGCTCTGGACTTATTTTCAGCATAAAGCAAGTTTTCATTTGCAATAGGGTAATAGATTCAAAGCAAGTTTGCAATTAACTTTTATTGTTCAAATAAAGAGAGACAATAATAACAATAGATAGAGAACAACACCAACCTAGAAGTGACTAACCCATAGTCACCACAACAATAGCATGAAGTACCCCTTCATACCACCCATGTCAAGTTTAAGTTTTTAAAAGGTTGTAGTCTAGTTCTTGTGGGAAATAACCAAGCGTGTCCATAACCTAGGACGAGGCTATTCGAATAGTTTTAACCCTGCAGGGGTGTACCAATGTACCCACACGATAGACCGCCTTTCCACTAGCCACGGTTAGCACACTTCCTTTGGTATGCGAGCATGGCTAAGTCTAACAAGACGCTTTCAATGGACGATACTAATTAAGAGCCGCAACCCACGGAGAAAGACACATTAGACAGCCTAACCGGCCTGCTAATGCTCCCCTCCAACAACACACACAAGAACACACCCACCGACCAGCTCATAATTAACACCTTCCAAAGTACTTAGTCAAGAGAGGTTCCATATCCCCCTCGTGTGGTTAGCACGCAATAATTGCTTGGATCAATGGCACAAGTAACTCGGTCCTTAGGGACTTAGGCACCATTCCAATCACACCCAACAGATCACCCAACATACCATTGTGCCCAAGCCAAGATATAATTTTGTTTTCAGTTTTGATTTGCAAAATGGTAAAACACAAGGGTTGGACATAATGGAATAATAATAGTATTTGTGTGATCAAGATCACCGACTAAGTCGATGATCGCCCAATGCTACCGATACTAGGCATGGCTAAGCAATATTTATTCGGGATCTACTAAGTGACAAGAGCTCATCCAACGAACTCTAATCACAAAGCAAATAACCTAGGCTCGGTAGTAGAGGATACTTATTTACCTACAGATTATGCAACTAGAGGATTAGCTAATCAATTTAACAACAAATTAGCAATGCATACATAGAAGTTAAACAAAATATTAGACTTTAAAAGTAATGGGATCAAATGGGAAATGATCAAACTGCTTGCCTGCTTGCTGTTGCTCAATTTGTTGCGGAGGGTCGTTCTCGGGGTTACCGCAAATGTCAAATCCTAAGCGAAAGAGCGAAAACAACCAATAAGACGAGCAACACTTAAACAAAAGAGCAAGCAAAATTATCCAAATGCGATGAAATTTATACACAAGGTAAAATACGAATATACCTAGACATAGAAACTGGAAAACCTAATTTGGATTTGTGGTGCAAAAGATATCCCTAAAAACCTATTTTCGGCCATAATTAGCACTGTAGCAAAAATACTTTCTAGAAATATTTTGGAGCTGAAATTTTTAGGTGGCTACCTACTGGTGTAGTGATAACCCATATAAAATTTCAGGTCATTTGGAGTTATATTGAAAGAGTTATGATTTGTCTAAATTGTTTAGGTATTAAACTAAATTATGATCCTTATGATTTCTAAAAATAGTAAAATTTGTGAAACCAATTTTCCTAGCAATTACACTATCAGTGGAAGCTAATCCAATTGGATTCATACAAAATGATCTATAGATTAAAAGTTATGCATTTTACAAGTTTGCTAAAGTTCTGAAAAACAGTATTAAGTTCATTTGTTTACTATTTTTGAAAATGGTTTTCCAGGTTTTATCATGGTCTCCAGTTATTTTTCTATTTAAGTTCAAGTTATAAGGAAGCTAACAAAATTGGAATCATCTAATTTGGAGCTAAGATGACAAAGATATGAAAATGACAAGACCCTAATGTTCTTCAGTTTTGGACTTAGCATTTTCGGGATTTTCCTAACATCCGAGACGTGGGCGATTGAGAGCCGTCGATCTCAGATCGAACGCCCCGTTGAACCCGAGCGACACAGGCACTGAGCGCGCAGAAGAGGGCGGCGACGTGGAGAGCTGAGGGCCGTAGATCTCTAGATCGAACGACCAGTAATGAGACACGTCGCCCCCGACCTGGAGCTCCGCCCGACAACAGAGAAGTTTCCGGCCGCGAGCTTGCTCGGCTCGTCGCCGGCGAGAATCGCCATGGCGACGCCGGCCAAGGGCCAAAACGGGATCCTAGCACTATTGCGCACCTGATGGCACCAGCGGCGAGGCCAATGGTGACTGCGTGCGATGGCGGCGAAGCGGAGGGAGTGCTCGGCCAAAACGAAACGACGATATGGCTAAGCTACGCGCAAATGGACGGGTGCAAAAGCTATGACAGGGTCCTATGGACTTAACGCGACCAACCGGAGTCCAAACGGTAGCCGGCGGCGAGCCGGAGGCTAACGGCGGCGGCGGCGCGACCGAAACAGGGAACTATGGCTACGGTGCAGCAAAAGCTAAACGGGGAGAAGCTTAAGCTCACCAGGGGTTCATCAAGACGGCGACGGTTGGGGTGGACGAAGGATGATCGTGAGCAGCCCGCGACGAAGTCCCACGGCGATGAGAAGAGCTTCACCGTGGAGGTCAACTCAGGCCAAACTAGCAACACCGGGTGGTACCATGAGCTTCGCAATACAATGAGAAGCTCCAGGAGGCGTGTATTGGGAAATGGGGTCTTACTGCACCGAGAAGAAAAGGGGCACCGGCGCGAGCTCCAAAA
Organism: Ampelocalamus luodianensis; assembly: GCA_036346255.1. Lineage (NCBI taxonomy): Eukaryota > Viridiplantae > Streptophyta > Magnoliopsida > Poales > Poaceae > Ampelocalamus > Ampelocalamus luodianensis. The sequence goes on from CM070622.1 coordinate 39,258,621, forward strand.
CTCAATCCCGCTGCCTCAGAGGAAACGCAAAATAGAGTGAGGGTTAAGCACCACGAGGTAAAAGGAAGGAGCAGAAGGAAGAATCGGGCGAGGAGCCACTGGAGCACCGTCGGCGACAGGAGCTCCATGCTCGGCAATGGCGGAAATGGCGCGGGGTGGTATGGGCTCGCTCAAGCTCGAGGGTGCAAGAGAGAGCTGCGGGGAGAGGAAAGGAAGCCAACGGAGGTGACCAGGGGGCTTAAGTAGGCCTGAGGAGCACGAGAGCACCGTTGCTCCGCCTCGGGTTCCTGCTGCCGCTACGGTCGCCGTGAGCGACGGAGCGATTGAGACGGCGACTAAGCGGGCGGTGGAGGACGGGCATTTAATGCGCTGCAGACACCCGCTGCAGGTCGCCGGATGGGACAAGGCGCCGCGCGCCACGCCTTCAGCTCCGCCATGGCACCTGCGCGCGGCGAGGAAGGCGACGACGGCCAACCGTCCGATTTGCATCCAAGGGTTAGCGTGCGATCGCGTTGAAACGGCATCGGATGAGCGTCGACCGCCCGATTGAAATCCAACGGCTGAGAATCATAGGGCAACCGGAGTTGTCCGAATGCTTACACGAATGAGAGCCGTCCGATGGAGATCTAACGGCTGATGACGCGTGCGCTCGCTCGACCGCGCCGGGTGCAGTTAAGTTGGCTCGGTCGAGTCAAGTGACTCGAGCCCGAGCCTGACTCGCACCCGAGGAACAGTGCAAACCAGTTAGGTTTCGATTTTTGACTGAAACTTTGAGGATTTAATTGAGGCGTCAAATCAACTCCAAAATTTATGAAATTTTAACTGGAGCTTCCTGACTTAAGGATTAACCTTCCATAAAATTTTCAGAGATTTTTGTGCACTGAATTTTTCTCCAGAAATTCCAGAAGGTGATTTCAGAGGTTTGACCAAGGTTTGACTTGCCTCTAAAATATTTCAAATAATTTCCAAAATTTATGAAATAATTCAGAGGTGTTACCAAGCAACCCTAGAGCCCAGAAAAATTTATTACCAAGGGTTTGACATAGGATTTCACCCAAAAGGTTTTGACTTGAGATTAATGAGGATTTTGATTTTGAATTTCCCAAAATTCCTTTACAAGAATTTCAGAAAAGTTTCAAGAGAAAAAGGATGAAGGAAAAGTTTTAATTTACCCTCATTTTATTACATTTGAAACACAAGCCAAAATGGGGATGTTACACTTGATCACACAAATGCTATTATTATTCCATTATGTCCAACCCTTGTATTTTACCATTTTGCAAATCAAAAACTGAAAACAAAAATTATATCTTGGCTTGGGGACAATGGTATGTTGGGTGATCTGTTGGGTGTGATTGGAATGGTGCCTAAGTCCCTAAGGACCGAGTTACTTGTGCCATTGATCCAAGCAATTGTTGCGTGCTAACCACACGAGGGGATATGGGACGCCTCTTGACTAAGTACTCGGGAGGTGTTAATTATGAGTGGTCGGTGGGTGTGTCCTGTGTGTGTGTTTGTGGTGTTTGGAGGAGCATTAGCGCACCGGTTAGGCTGTCTAATGTGTCGTTCTCCGTGGGTTGCGGCTCTTAATTAGCATCGCCCATTGGAAAGCGTCTTGTTAGACTTAGCGCGCCTCGCATACCAAAGGAAGTATGCTAACCGTGGTGGTGGAAAGGCGGTCTATCGTGTGGGTACATTGGTACACCCCGCAGGTTTAAAACTATTCGAATAGCCTCGCCCTAGGTTATGGACACGCTTGGTTATTTCCGCAAGAACTAGACTACAACCTTTTAAAAATTTAAACTTGACATGGGTGGTATGAAGGGTACTTCATGCTATTGTTGTGGTGACTATGGGTTAGTCACTTCTAGGTTGGTGTTGTCATCTATCTATTGTTATAATTGTCTCTCTTTATTTGAATAATAAAAGTTAATTGCAAACTTGCTTTGAATCTATTACCTTATTGCAAATGAAAACTTGCTTCATCTTTGAAAATAAGTCCGAGCCTCATCCACTTAAATAAAGCCCGCATGTAGTTAATTATAGTTCTGTTATCTCACACGTCGAGTCTTGCGAGTACAAAAACAATTTTGTACTCATCCGCTTGCTTAATATTAATTGTTGCAGAGGAAGAAGGTAAGCCCCAAGGGCCTCACTTTTGTGAGTTGTGTTATGCTACTGCTTGGGACAATTAGCTTGGCGGTCCGGTTGGTTGCCTTGTGGGTGAAAGGCACACCGATTGGCTTTTGTTTATCTCCATCTTATGACCATTTTGCTTCCATTGTGTATTTATCTATTTGTATGTCTTTTGGCCGGCGGCTCTCTTTGTACTAACTCTCTTTATATTACGTATGTCTTTAAGTTATTGTTGTGCTTCGGTTCTATGTGAATGAATGGAATTGATGCATGATTTTGTAGCAGTGTGTATAATGCATTTGGAAGTATACATATCTCGAGGCTTGGTTTATTTGATTTGTCTTGCTAGGACCAAGTGGATGGTTAAACAAACAAGCCTAATAAACCGGGTCCTCACACGCACTGCAAATCATACCACGTAATGCAATGTATAAATGCAGGCTTATTCCAAAGAAAAGTCTTCTGTGGTTCTTTTGCATAAAAGCAACATTTGCAATTGAATACGAATAATAGATTGAAAGCATAATTCAAAACAAATAGACAATATTAATTTAACAGTTGTTTTCACAAAGACACATAGCCTAAACAAATTATTTCACATAGCCATATGATTGAGGTCACACAGCTCCCATCCCAACATTTTATGAAAATCTATCCTCGTGTGAAATCCTGAGCATGTCCATGATCATGACGCGCTATTCGAATAGATTGATTTAACACTCTGTAGAGGTTGTACACTTTACCCACAAGATACAACTAGTGTAGCAAGCACTAATCATAACAAACGGTTCGTAAACTTCATCTCAACATTGACACTCCCGATGTGCTTACAAACCGCTATGCCAACCCAAACAAAGCGCTTTGGCATAACACACACCGCTGACAGGGAAGCGGCGAACCGTCCCGCGATGCAACCACTAAGTAGTCACACCTCCACTCTGTCACACAGCCTAACCTATCCACCTGAACATCAATGCCGAGAATCCATAACTTACTAAGTTAGACCCGTCCCATTCCAGGCATGTGGTCGTCTGAAGGCTCGATTCAATGGCGCACAAAGTTAAGTCCTTAATTGACCAAGGCAAGACTTCCATGTTCTAACTAAGTCACAAAGATTATCATTCCCATCACAAAGCCCACCATATCACACAGCTTCCACCACTTGCCTCAGTCTAAATCCTTTACGACCCAGTTGGTTTTAGTGCAACACATGTCATCCACAAAGTAATAGCACACAGTACACATAGTTTTATCACATAGTTCCATAGTCACTTAGTCACATTTAATAATTGCAACTTTCATGAGATGTGAGACTCGTAGCATGGCTAAGCAATTGTACTCGCATCTAACCAACCCACGTTGGTGCTATAATAATACCAACTAATAACCATGCGAGGACCCGGAATGTTTAACTAGTAACACTTAACCTCCAAATGGTTCTAGCGTTACTAATTAAGCATTCCAAGCCTCGATGGACATATGCTTCCCAGAATTGCAGCATATGCACATCATCACAAAATTACACATCAATTCCATACACATACATCACTAGGTTTAACAACGACATACATAAGGTAAAGTTATTACAAAAGAGAGCCGACCGGCCAAATAGAACAATATACAAGAATGACAGCGGAAGCAAAAGCGCCATAAGATGGCTAGAACAAAAGTCGACCGGTTAGCCATACACCCACAAGGCAACCGACCGGGCCGCCAAGCTAGTCGCCCCGCAAGCTACCACAACACAGCTCACAAAAGTGAGGCCCCTCAGGCTCACCTTCTTCCTCTGCAACAAAACAATTAAGCGTAGCAACTGAGTACAAAGATTGTCTTTGTACCCGCAAGACTGACGTGTGGAATAGCAGACCTATTCATAAACTACATGCAAGCTTATTTAGGTGGAGGTTGTATGTCTCATTTTGCACAAAGCCAACTTTATTTGCAATAATGTAATACATTTTAAAAGCAAGTTTGCAAATCTGTTTTGTTATCAAAGTAACAGTAAGTAAAGATACATACAAGTAACCACCTAGAAGTGACTATCCCAATAGCCACCACAACATAGCACGAATCCCCGATTCGTACCACCCATCAAGTTTTAATTTAAAAAGGTTGTAGTCTAACTCTTGAAAGACCTTGCCAAGCGTGTCCATAACCTAGGACGAGGCTATTCGAATAGTTTTAACCCTGCAGGGGTGTACCAATGTACCCACACTTGCATCGCCTTTAAGCCACAAAGCACACTACAAGGTATCTTTGCACGGCTAAGTCCTACGAGACTTTTCCAATATTGTGTATCAACTACGAGCAGCTCGTATGGGTAGAAACACCATACGCTTACATTGCAAGTGAAAGACAACAAATCCCATCACGGGTGAAGTCTTTCTGACACTACAATGCTCCCAACACCATCCCTCCTGCGACTCCTGCGACTCTGAGCCAATACACGCCAAAGTACTAAGTCAAGAGAGGTCCCATACCCTCTAATGTGGTTAGCACGCTAAAATGCTTGGTTTAGTGTAACAAGATGTTCGGTCCTTGTTGACGGGCACCATTCGATCACACCCAAGAATCACACCATCATACCATTGTGCCCAAGTCTAAATCTTTTTGTTTTCGTTTTAGTTTTCATAAATAGACATGGTACAAGGTGGAAATCATATTCATAATAAGTTTTAGTGATCAAGGTTATCGACAAGTCGATAACCGCCCATTTCTACCAAACTAAGCATGGCTAAGCAATTAATTCGCAACTACTAAGTGACAAGAGCCCATCCATGAACTCTAAATCACAGCAAGTAACCTAGGCTCATGGTAGTAGAGGATAATCATTTGCTAAGGAAATGCATCTAGTAGGCCAACTATTAAAACAAAGTAGCAATGCATACATAGAATTTGTAATCAACATAAATACTTAAAATCTGGGATTAACATGATCAAACCGCTTGCCTTCTTGTCGTTGCTCAAAGCTGTTGTGGAGGGTCGCTCTCGGGATTACCGCAAATGTCGAATCCTAAGCGCAAAGGCAAAAGAACCAAGAACAACCAATAAGACGAGCCGCACTTAAACAAACGAGCAAGCAAAAATTATTCAAATGCGACGTAAATTTATACATAAGGTAGAATACGAATATACCTAGACATAGAAACTGGAAAACCTAATTTGGATTTGTGGTGCAAAGATATTACCTAAAACCCATTTTCGGCCATAATTAGCACTCAGAGCAAAAATATTTTCTAGAAAGATTTTGAAGCTGAAATTTTATGGTAGCTACCTACTGGTATAGAGGTAACCCATATAAAATTTCAGGTCATTTGGAGTTAACATGATTTAGTTATGATTTTCCTAAGATGCAAAACTAGCATAATGCACTTTCAGAAATAAAAACATGTGCAAAACCTATTTCACATTATAGCATGATAACAGAGGGATTTCTAACATCAAATTTATATTTTTAGAATTTACAGGAATTATTGGTGCCTATTACAACATTAAATGAATTTTTAATTGCTATTAATAAGGTTAAATCCATTAACATATTTTTCTGGTGTTGATTTAGACCTATCACCATTTTTAGATTAAAGTTTAGTTAATAACAAATTTATCAAAGTTAAAATCATTCAATTTACAGATATCCAGAAAAAGATATGCATTTTCCAAGTTTTAATACAATTCTGGAATATATAAAAATAGCAGAAAACAAGCTATTAAAAATTACAGAATTTTCTACTACAGAAGCATAGCTAAAAGCATTTTTATATTAAACTTTAGTGGAATACAAATTTATTACAGTTGGTTTCATGTAAAAAGGATTTATCTTGAATTAGTTATGAATTTCTAAAGTTTTGATACAATTTTCAGTTGATAAATAAATACTTACATAAATAAAAACCAACCCAACCGGAGATAAATGACGTGGACGCTCGTGGGCCATCGATGCGAAATCCAACGAGCCACACGCATGGAAAACAGCGCACGCGCGCGATTCATAACAGAACCCCACCGTTGGATCAAGATCCAACGGCTCACGAGAAAGCATGCAACCGGAGGGTGCGATTACCTCGACGAACCACGACCGCAGATCTAAAGATGAACGGCTCAGAACCCAGATCTAACCGGAAGGTCCGATTGCACACAAGATCTGGGCCGCAGATCGCGAAATGGACGGTGGTCCAAGATCGGCGCAAACAGAATATCGACCGTGGGGCGCATGTCGATGGATCGAGTCACACATGCGAGATTTGACACACGTGCACGCGTTCGTGGACCCACCGGCGATGACTTAAAGGAGGCTCTTAGGGCGGCTAATTAATTACTAATGACCCATGATTAGTGATGATTAGCAATTAATGTGTCCTAAAGATTTTGAACAGAGGTGATTTAGGGACGAGGGCCCACACGTGCTGACCCAAAAGGTAATTTGGACACATTTATTGCTAACAATGATTAGCAATAAATAAACCCAAAATCAGCCATAACGACTTACGGTTTTCGATTTAGGCTTACGCCCACAAGTCGCTGACACAATAGGCCGATTAAGACACCATTATTACTACTAATGATTGGGTATTAAGCGTGTCTTAATCATTTGACGGCAACGGAGCTACGGCCGCAAAGTCCCGAATGGCTACCACGACTTGTCGCCGGCGATCTGCGGCGCGCGGCGCCTAAACTATCAAAATGGGTTCGCAATAGTGTTGCGGACCAATGATGATGACCTCGCCGGCGTGGAGGTTCTGAACGCCGCGAGCCGAAACAAAGAAAGAGGCCACACGGCACAACACGAAAATAGCAAGATGCTCTGCTGCGGTCCAAGGAAGCGAGTGCCATGACTTCTAGGGACTACATAGAAGCTACCTTAACCGAGAGGAGCTTCAAAGATGGCCGGGGAAGACTTGAACACGATGAAGTCCACCGGAGCCGAAGAAGATGAAGTGGAAGATGAGGTTCTGAGCAAAATGAGTGGAACCAAATCATTACCACAGCTTCATTATAGCTCAAAGAGGCTCCAAAAGCAATTAATTGCAAAAGAACCACTCACCTGAGTGGAGAAGAAAGGGGTGAAACTAATCGAAAATCTCCAAACTTAAAATTGAGTGATTCCTGTGAATGCAACCCAAAATCAAGTTAGGGGAAATATAAAGGAGGTTGAGGAGTTCAAGAGGGTGCAAGAAAGGTTGAAGATGAACCACTGGACACCAAGGCCGCCATTGGAGCTCTACGGTCAACAATGGTGCCTTGAGGTGTGAGGTGGTTTAACCGCTCAAAACACCGAGAGGAGCAAAGTGTGGTGTAAAGGAACACCAGGAGGAGCTAAGGGGCAATATATAGGGAAAAGATTAGGGTTTCGAGCAAGAACCCGAGTCCATGGTGGGCTCGGTTCATGCTACGGCCATAGACCAAGAAATGATGGGAGCAAGTGAGCACGGTGACAACGGAGGAGAAAGCCTGGTGCGCATTAAATGCCCCGCAGAGAGACGTTGATTTAAAGCAAACTTGAGGTGACACATCAAGCGCCCGCGCCCTCTCTCTTTCGCCATTGTCGCGCGCTCGAAGAAGCAGAGGAGGAAGAAGAACAGGAAAGAGAACGGTGACCGTTGGATTGAAAATGGACGGTCACGATTAAACGAGCTCGCCGGACAGTCCGATTGCCTACGGAAATCTGGACGGTTGGATTGAGATCCAACGGCCCCAATTGATTAACGCAACCGGAGGGTCCGAATGCTCGCATGAACGTGGGCCGAGCGATTTGAATCCAACGGCTGAGATTGCACGCGCGTTTTAAAACACGGCTCGGTGCAACTAGGTGGTTCAACCGAAGTCAAGCGGCTCGGACTCGAGCCCACTCAACCCAATGAATAGTGAAATTGGTTTTAGGTTTTAAATATGCTGAGACTTTTGAGGATTTATTTGGGGTAGCAAAATAACTCGAAAAATTCTGAAATTTTTACAGGAGCTTGCTGACTGCAACATTGACCTTGTGTAAAATTTTCAGAAGTTTTTATGCATTGTATTTTTCTCCAAAAATTCCACAAGGTTCTGATTTTAGGTTTGACTGAGAGTCAAACAGTTTGATCGCTCTAAAATACTCAAACAATTTCTAAAAATTGTGAAATTTTTCAGAGGGGTCACATACCATCCCAAGAACTTAGGAAAATATTTCAGAGGACGATCAAAAGGTTTGACAAGATTGTTTTTGAAGGAACAAGATTTGGATCAAAAGACTTGTGACTTTGTATTTCCATAAGTCTTGTACAATACTTGTCCAATACAACAGAAACACATGATGTAAGAAAAGTTTTAATTTCTACTCATTTTCTTACATTTGAAACACAAGCCCAAAATTGGGATGTTACAACTCTCCCCTTACAAGAATCTCGACCAGAGATTCCGCTTACTCTGAGAAGAAAGAAGGAAAATCGCACGAAGGCGATCTTCTCGCTCCCAAGTTGCTTCATCTTGAATGGTTTGACCACCGAACCTTAAGGAACTTGATGACACGGTTCCTTGTTCTCCGCTCGATTCCTCAAGAATACGAACAGATGCTCATGAGGTCAAATCCTCCCGCACATCGAGAGTTTCCAACGGAGTTTCTCGGTCGGACACTGAGGCACTTCTTCGTGTGAAACATGGAACACATCATGCACACCCTCAAGTGCATTTGGTAGCTCCAATCAGATGCAATCGCTCCAACTCTCTCGATGATGCGGTAAGGCCCAACATATCGAGGAGCCAACTTGCCCTTGATGCCAAAACGCTGATGGCCCTTCAAGGGTGAGACTTTGAGATACACAAAGTCATTGGGCTCAAAGCTGAACTCACGGCGACGACGATCCGCATAGCTCTTTGTCCGATCGGGCCGCGCAGATGCTCGTGAGCAATCGAACTCGCTTTCGCCTCATTGATCGAATCCGGCCGAAAATCGCCGCCACCGCCTCGACTGGTACCAATGGGATTCTCGCATCTCCTCCCATACAAAGCCTCAAATGGTGCCATGCCAAGACCGGCTCAAAGTCGTTGTTGTAGGAGAACTCCGCAAATGGTAGGCACTTCTCCCACTTCTTCCCATAGGAAAGAACACAAGCACGGAGCATATCTTCCAACACTTGGTTGACTCGCTCCGTCTCGCCATCGGGCCCGAGGATGAAAAGTCATGTTTGAAATGAAGGCGGGTCCCCATAGCCTCTTGCGCACTATGCCAAAACCGCGAGGTGAAAAGCGCACCACGATCGAAATAATCGCCTTCGTGACACCGTGAAGACTCACAATCCTCGAGACATAAAGTTCGCCAAAGGCCCCACACGGCCGAAGTCTTGACAGAAGGAAATGTGCCACTTTAGTCAACCCCGTCGATCACGCACCCAAATAGCATCATTCCCTTTGGACGAGCGGGGCAAACCGGTGATGAAGTCCATGCCAACGGAATCCCACTTCCATTCGCACCGCAAAGGTCAAGAAGACGCTGACGCCGATGCTCGGCCTTCACACGACAAAGACACGCCGCACTGCAACGAACTTGGCAATCTCACGCTTCATTCGGGTCCACCGAATCTCGGATTAAGATCCCGATACATCTTGGTAGCCCCGGGTGAATAGACAAAGGAGAATCATGGGCTTCGCGGAGAATCAAATTCCGCAATTCCATGACCTTAGGAACCACAAGACGCCGCCCAAACCACACAACGCCGTGCTCGCCCTCTCAAAAGCACTTGGCTATCCCATCCTTGATGTTCTCGCTGATTTGGCTCACACCAACATCCGCTCGCTGCGCCGCCTTGATTTGGTCCACCAAGGTTGGTTGCACAACCAATGTAGCAAGAGAACCGTGCTCGATCAAACCCAAATTGAGGCGCTGAATTCGAAATGAGGGTAGGTCGCTGCTCTTGGAGCATCAACATGTTGCAATACACCTTCCGATCGAGTGCATCAAAGAACGACATTGGCCTTGCCCGATGGTACCGAATACCCATGTCATAGTCCTTGATCAATTCCAACCATCTTCTTTGCCCGAGGTTGGTCGATTGGGTGAACAAGTACTTCAAGCTCTTGTGGTCGAATACACCTCACAACGGTTACCAATCGATAATGCCGCCAAATCTTGAGTGCATGGACCATGCAGCCTAACTCCAAGTCATGAGTAGGATAGTTAAGTTCATGAGGCCTCAATCGCCGCGATGCATAGGCCACAACCTTGCCCTCCCGCATAAGAACACAACCAAGACTCGACGAGAAGCATCACAATAGATATCAAAACCCTTGTGAATATCGGGAGAACAAGCATCTGGGCTGAGGTCAACCGCTTCTTGAGTCCATGAAAACTCACATCACAAGCAGCGGACCACTCAAATTTCTTGTCTTTCTTAAGCAATTCTGGTCATTGGCTTCGCAATCTTGGAGAAATTTCGATAAAATGGCGATAGTAGCCACCAAACCAAGAAAACTCGCACATCGGTGACCGACTTGGGTGACCCCAAGATAGCACATCACCGACCTTGCTAGGATCCACGCCACACCTCCCGCTTGAAAGAACATGGCGCAAGAATGCCACTTCCTTCAACTGAACTCAGACTTGCCGAATTTGGCATACACTGGTGCTCACGCAGCTTGCCCAACACAAGCTTAAGATGCTCAAGATGCTCTTCTTCACTCTTGGAGTAGATAGGATATCATCGATGAATACCACCACAAACCTATCCAAATACTCCATGAATACCGAGTTCATAAGATTCATGAATAAAGCAGAGCATTAGTCAAACTAAAAGACATGACGGTGTACTCGTAAAGGCCATAACGAGTAGCAAAGGCCGCCTTAGGAATATCCTCGGCCCGATCCCGACTTGATGATAGCCCGGCCTCAAGTCAATCTTGGAGAAGACACGTGTTCGGCCAACCGATCGAAAAGATCATCAATACGGGCAAAGGATACTTATTCTTTACCGTCACCTCATTAAGCGGACGGTAATCAACACACATGCGCAAGGTCTTGTCCTTCTTCTTCACAAAGATAATCGACAACCCCAAGGAGATGAGCTAGGACGGATAAAACCCTTCTCTTGTAGCTCACCCGCTTGCTTCTTGGCTCCTCCAACTCATTAGGAGGCATGCTATACGGCCTCTTAGAAATAGGGGCGTACGCCAGGCAGCAACTCTATCACAAACTCGGATCTCGAACAGAGGCAAAGCCAGCAAATCTTCGTGAAAGACATCCGCGAAGTCACACACCGTGGGACGTCGTCAATCTCCAATCTGGCTTTGCTTCAAGGACATAAAGATGGGGCTCGCGAATCGTGGCGAAACCCAACCTGTTCACCAAGGATGGTGAGGTAGACAATCTTCCGCACAATCGATTTGCCCAAGTGTTGGGACAACCAATCCATGCCAAGAATCACATCCAAGCGCCGAGTCGAGTAGGATAAGATTTGCCAAGAATCCTACTCCTTCGATGTGGATAGGAACATCCCAGCATACTTGGTCGCTCTCATTTCCGAACCCGAGAGCGAATGAGCAGTGGAACCCTCAAAGGACACAGATGAAGTCCACAATCAACAAACGACGACTAAATAAAAGAGTGCGAGGCCCCAGAGTCAAACAAAATCAGAGCAGGATGCGATTAACAAGGAGCGTACCCAACATCACGCCGGGCGCCTCCGTGCCTCCTCACCGAGATATGGTTGACTCGCCGCTCCCAAGCCCGGGTCTTCGGTCGTGGGTGACCACTCCGCCCGCGCCCTCCATTAGGACGAGGCCGCTCCATCTTCTTAGGACAACTACTCGCGAGTGGCCCTTGTTGTGGCGAGAAGCGGTGACGCGGCCGCGGGGTTGCGGGAACACCTGCTGGCTGGGTCGCAGTGCACGCGATCGAGTCACGGCACCGCGGAGGACGTGGAGCTGGTGCCGAAGGCCTCGCGGTGGTGAAGCCAAAAGAACGGGCCACCGGTGCGTGCCCAACCCGGGACGAACGAGGCCACCGCGCAGCACTGGGCCTCCCACTTGCGCTAGGGACTCGCCCGCGCTCTCGCCTTGTGCTCGGCGATGATGGCCTTGTCCACCAAGGTCCGAAGTCGGGAAGTCTACAATAGAGAGCTTGTCCCAAGCTCCTCGCACAAACCCTCCATGAACTTCTCCCGCTGGCCTCACTGGTCACCTCGGCAGGGCGCACTCGCCAAATGGTTGAACTCATGGAGGTACTCACCGCATTTGCGCTCGCTTGAGCGCAAGGAACTCCTTCTTCTTCAGCTTCATCGGTAGCCGGGCAGGACATGGGCCCGGCGGAAAGTCGATCGAACTCCTCCCACGACCACGTGTCCCGCAGTCGCATGGCGCAGGAAGTTCTCCCACCATGAGAGTGCCGCACCCTCCAACCGATGGGATGAAAAGTGCGCCCGCCTCGCTCCTCGGCATCGAGCAACGTTGAGCTTCCGCTCAACCGCACGTAGCCGGCCGTCTGCGCCCAAGGGATCCTCTGACCGAGAAGGTAGGAGGCCGAGCACGGAGGAACTCCGCAAGTCCCCACGAGCTCGTGACCACCTCTGCATCCAGAGGCACCAGAGGGAGTGGAGGTGTTTCGCGATAACCTCCAACACCCTGCGGTCCTCCGAACGATTGCGCTCGATCAGATGAGGACTTCCGCCATGGTCTGAGGAGGAGGAAGCTCCTCATCAGACTACCCGCTGATTTCGACCACTACTGGTCCCTCCACCATCCCGATTCACTAAGATGAGTTAGCTACAAGCCCGAGATAAAAAGAAAGCAAGGAAATGCAAACTCAATAAAAAGGGTCCTAATAACCACCAAGAGTACGTAAATCCAAACTTAGTTAAAATGACCAAAGAATAGCCACAAGAGAACATGAGACCATAAGTCACCGAATCGACTTTTCCAAACGACCAACCCGTATGGAAGAACGAGCAATCGTTACTTAAGACCCAAAATTTCAGCACTAATTCTTAGCTCAAAACAGTCCAAAAATCAAGGTATAACCACCTAATAGAGTATAGGCATTTAGCTAATTTCATATCACTTCTTACCCTTTATTCCCACAAGTTTTAGTTGAATTAACCTCTCATTTCCTACCTTAATTACTCACCACTAGCTAGCTGTCCAGATTTCTTTCTCCAAGCTCTCATGGTTCTCCCAAACCCAAGTTAATCGATAGAGGCTAATTTTTGAAAGGAAGAGAGGAACAACTTTTTCAAACTTAAGTGAGAGTAAGGTGAGATGAGCAAGCTAAGACAGTAAGGAGTAAAATTAGAGAACTTAAGTTTTTATCAATTATTTGAAAGTAAGTTTTCAAAATATCCAAAAGCGACCAAGCTAGGGTTTCTACGGTCAAGATGGCTCGATACCAACTTTGCGAGGACCCGAATGTTTAACTAGTAACACTTAACCTCCAAATGGTTCTAGCGTTACTAATTAACATTCAAGCCTCGATGGACATATGCTTCCTGCATTGCAGCATATGCACATCATCACAAAATTACACATCAATTCCATACACATACATCACTAGGTTTAACAACGACATACATAAGGTAAAGTTATTACAAAAGAGAGCCGACTGCCAAATAGAACAATATACAAGAATGACAATGAGCAAAAGCGCCATAAGATGGCTAGAACAAAAGTCGACAGGTTAGCCATACACCCACAAGGCAACCGATCGGGCCGCTAAGCTAGTCGCCCATAAGCTACCACAACACAGACTCACAAAAGTGAGGCCCTCGTGCTCACCTTCTTCCTCTGCAACAAAACAATTAAGTTGTAGCAACCGAGTACAAAGATTGTCTTTGTACCCGCAAGATCGACGTGTGGAATAGCGGACCTATTCATAAACTACATGCAAGCTTATTTAGGTGGAGGTTGTATGTCTCATTTTGCACAAAGCCAACTTTATTTGCAATAATGTAATACATTTTAAAAGCAAGTTTGCAAATCTGTTTTGTTATCAAAGTAATGTAAGTAAAGATACATACAAGTAACCACCTAGAAGTGACTATCCCAATAGCCACCACAACATAGCACTAATCCCCGATTCTGCACCACCCATCAAGTTTTAATTTAAAAAGGTTGTAGTCTAACTCTTGAAAGACCTTGCCAAGCGTGTCCATAACCTAGGACGAGGCTATTCGAATAGTTTTAACCCCGCAGGTGTACCAATGTACCCACACTCGCATCGCCTTTAAGCCACAAAGCACACTCCGAAGGTATGCCGCACGGCTAAGTCCTACGAGACTTTTCCAATATTGTGTATCAACTACTGAGCAGCTCGTATGGGTAGAAACACCATACGCTTACATTGCAAGCGAAAGACAACAAATCCCATCACGGTGAAGTCTTTCGGACACTACAATGCTCCCAACACCATCCCTCCTGCGACTCCCGCGACTGAGCCAATACACGCCAAAGTACTAAGTCAAGAGAGGTCCCATACCTCTAATGTGGTTAGCACGCTAAAATGCTTGGTTTAGTGTAACAAGATGTTCGGTCCTTGTTGACCCGGGCACCATTCCAGTCACACCCAAGAATCACACCATCATACCATTGTGCCCAAGTCTAAATCTTTTTGTTTTCAGTTTTAGTTTTCATAAATAGACATGGCACAAGGTGGAAATCATATTCATAATAAGTTTTAATGATCAAGGTTATCGACAAGTCGATAACCGCCATTTCTACGAAACTAAGCATGGCTAAGCAATTAATTCCAGAACTACTAAGTGACAAGAGCCCATCCATGAACTCTAAATCACAGCAAGTAACCTAGGCTCATGGTAGTAGAGGATAATCATTTGCTAAGGAAATGCATCTACTAGGCCAACTATTAAAACAAAGTAGCAATGCATACATAGAATTTGTAATCAACATAAATACTTAAAATATCGGGATTAACATGATCAAACCGCTTGCCTTCTTGTCGTTGCTCAAACTGTTGTGGAGGGTCGCTCTGGATTACCGCAAATGTCGAATCCTAAGCGCAAAGGCAAAAGAACCAAGAACAACCAATAAGACGAGCCGCACTTAAACAAACGAGCAAGCAAAAATTATTCAAATGCATTTAAATTTATACATAAGGTAGAATACGAATATACCTAGACATAGAAACTGGAAAACCTAATTTGGATTTGTGGTGCAAAAGATATTACCTAAAAACCCATTTTCTACCATAATTAGCATCAGTAGCAAAAATATTTTCTAGAAAGATTTTGAAGCTGAAATTTTTATGGTAGCTACCTACTGGTATAGAGGTAACCCATATAAAATTTCAGGTCATTTGAGTTAACATGATTTAGTTATGATTTTCCTAAGATGCAAAACTAGCATAATGCACTTTCCGAAATAAAAACATGTGCAAAACCTATTTCACATTATAGCATGATAACAGAGGGATTTCCTAACATCAAATTTATATTTTTAGAATTTACAGGAATTATTGGTGCCTATTACAACATTAAATGAATTTTTAATTGCTATTAATAAAGTTAAATCCATTAACATATTTTTCTGGTGCTGATTTAGACCTATCACCATTTTTAGATTAAAGTTTAGTTAATAACAAATTTATCAAAGTTAAAATCATTTAATTTACAAATATCCAGAAAAAGATATGCATTTTCCAAGTTTTAATACAATTCTGGAATATATAAAAATAGCAGAAAACAAGCTATTAAAGATTACATAATTTTCTCTTTCTGTAGCATAGCTAAAAGCATTTTTATATTAAACTTTAGTGGAATACAAATTTATTACGCTTGGTTTCATGTAAAAGGATTTATCTTGAATTAGTTATGAATTTCTAAAGTTTTGATACAATTTTCAGGTTGATAAATAAATACTTATAGAAATAAAACCAACCCAACCGAGATAAATGACGTGGACGCCGTGGGCCGCCGATGCGAAATCCAACGAGCAACACGCGACGAAAACAGCGCGCACGCGCGATTCATAATCGAACCCCACCGTTGATCAAGATCCAACGGCTCACGAAAGCATGCAACCGGAGGGTGCGATTACCTCGACGAACCACGCATCGCAGATCTAAAGATGAACGGCTCGTAACCCGGATCTAACGGAAGGTCCGATTGCACACAAGATCCGGGCCGCAGATCGTGAAATGGGCGGTGGTCCAAGATCGGTGCAAACAGAATATCGACTCGTGGGCGCATGTCGCTGATCGAGAGTCACACATGCGAGATTTGACACACGTGCACAGTGCCCGTGGACCCACCTGGCAGTGACTTAAAGGAGGCTCTTAGGACAGCTAATTAATTACTAATGACCCATGATTAGTGATGATTAGCAATTAATGTGTCCTAAAGATTTTGAACAGAGGTGATTTAGGGACAGAGGGCCCACACGTCAGTGACCCAAAAAGGTAATTTCGGACACATTTATTGCTAACAATGATTAGCAATAAATAAACCCAAAATCAGCCATAACGACTTGGTTTTCTCGATTTAGGCTTACGCCCACAAGTCGCTGACATTAATAGGCCGATTAAGACACCATTATTACTACTAATGATTGGGTATTAATCGTGTCTTAATCATTTGACGGCAACGGAGCTACTACAAGCAAAGTCCCGAATGGCTACCACGACTTGTCGCGGCGACTGCCATGTGGCGGCGCCACAAACTATCAAAATGGGTTCGCAATAGTGTTGCGGACCAGCGATGATGACCTCACCGGCGGTGGAGGTTCGAACGCCATGAGCGGAAAACAAAGAAAGAGGCCGACACGGCACAACACGAAAATAGCAAGATGCTCACGCGGTCCAAGGAAGCGAAAGTGCCATGACTTCTAGGGACTACATAGAAGCTACCTTAACCGAGAGGAGCTTCAAAGATGGCCGGGAAGACTTGAACACGATGAAGTCCACCGGAGCGAAGAAGATGAAGTGGAAGATGAGGTTCGAGCAAAATGAGTTGAACCAAATCATTACCACAGCCTTCATTATAGCTCAAAGAGGCTCCAAAAGCAATTAATTGCAAAAGAACCACTCACCGAGTCGAGAAGAAAGGGGGTGAAACCAACTGAAAATCTCCAAACTTAAAATTGAGTGATTCTGTGAATGCAACCCAAAATCAAGTTAGGGAAATATAAAGGAGGTTGAGGAGTTCAAGAGGGTGCAAGAAAGGTTGAAGATGAACCACTTTGGACACCAAGGCCGCCATTGGAGCTCTACGGTCAACAATGGTGCCTTGAGGGTGTGAGGTGGTTTAACCGCTCAAAACACCGAGAGGAGCAAAGTGTGGTGTAAAGGAACACCGGGAGGAGCTAAGGGGCATATATAGGGAAAAGATTAGGGTTTGAGCAAGAACCCGAGTCCATGGTGGGCTCGGTTCATGCTACGCCATAGACCAAGAAATGATGGGAGCAAGTGAGCACGGTGACAACGGAGGAGAAAGCCCGTGCGCATTAAATGCCCCGCAGAGACGCGACGAAAGCAAACTTGAGGTGACACATCAAGCCGCCCGCGCCTCTCTCTTCTCGCCATTGTCGCCGCGCTACCAAGAAGCAGAGGAGGAAGAAGAAACAAAAGAGAACGGTGACCGTTGGATTGAAAATGGACGGTCACGATTAAACGAGCTCGACGGACAGTCCGATTGCCTACGGAAATCTGGACGGTTGGATTGAGATCCAACGGCCCCAATTGATTAACGCAACCGGAGGGTCCGAATGCTCGCATGAACGTGGGCCGAGCGATTTGAACTAACGGCCGAGATTGCACGCGCTTTAAAACACGGCTCGGTGCAACTAGGTGGTTCAACCGAAGTCAAGCTGCTCGGACTCGAGCCCACTCGAACCCAATGAATAGTGAAATTGGTTTTTAGGTTTTAAATATGCTGAGACTTTTGAGGATTTATTTGGGGTAGCAAAATAACTCCAAAAATTCTGAAATTTTTACAGGAGCTTGCTGACTGGAACATTGACCGTGTGTAAAATTTTCAGAAGTTTTTATGCATTGTATTTTTCCCCAAAAATTCCACAAGGTACTGATTTTAGGTTTGACTGAGAGTCAAACAGGTTTGACTGCCCTCTAAAATACTCAAACAATTTCTAAAAATTGTGAAATTTTTCAGAGGGGTCACATACCATCCCAAGAACTTAGGAAAATATTTCCAGAGGACGATCAAAAGGTTTGACAACATTGTTTTTGAAGGAACAAGATTTGGATCAAAAGACTTGTGACTTTGTATTTCCATAAGTCTCGTACAATACTTGTCCAATACAACAGGAAACACATGATGTAAGAAAAAGTTTTAATTTCTACTCATTTTCTTACATTTGAAACACAAGCCCAAAATTGGGATGTTACAAACCAATCTAGGGTGACAAGGAAATTATGACGTACAAGGCCAAGGTGTGATAACAAATTTTGATAATAACTATACCCAAAGTATTTAAATAAATAATTAAAATAGAATGCAGTACTTTGAAGTAAAGTAATTTAAAATCTGGGTTCAAGATGATCAAAGGTATGACTTGCCTTGGAAAAGGTCTATGTACTGGTCTTGATCTTGGGGTGCTCCTTCTTCCACAAAATTCCCCGACGAAACGACGTCTACTCGCAAAACAAACAAAATAAACAAACCAAATAATTAATAGAGCCAAACAAGCTCCAAAAATTAAATAAAAATCTCAGATAAATAGAGCCTGAATTTAGATAAATTTAGAAATTTGAATGGGCTCAATCGGAATTAGGATGCAAAAGTTATGAGCTCTGGAAGATTAAATCTAAAAACAAACCCTAATTTGATTTTCTCGAATTTCCAATTATTTCTCTAAAGAAAATCGGATTATTGCGCAACGACGCCGTCAAGGAGTTTCGGGAATTAAAAGAAATAAAGAATATATCGACATGTGGGACCCACATGTCGCTGACATGGCTCACGGTAGACCAAGTCTCACGAGCCGATTGAATCTGGGACCGTGGACCATGCCACGCACGCGTCGACGAGGCATCCACGCATGCGACACGAGGCACGAGGGCCGAGGTGGCGACGCAGGTGGCGCCGACGTGGCTACGCCGAGAGGCGACGGCGCCGGAACCGAGGGTCTCGCGAACGGTGGCGATTCACCGGCGGTGAGTGGTACCGACGCGGCGAGGTGGCACGAGGAACTCGAGTGTGCTCACCGTGGTCGGGACGCTCGTATGGCGCGGCGTTAAGCGGCGGAGGGCTACGGGCTCGATGGGTCGGTGCTCGGTGACGCCCGCCAAACGGGCCACCAGGTGAAGTGCGCGCCCGCGGCGATGCCGGTGGTGCAGTACCACGGCTCGAGCAGCCCGGTTGCGCGGAAGAGCTCGCGGAGTTGGCGGCGGTGCAGATCGTTTCGAGCTCCTACGGCGGCTAGGGTTTGGCGCGAGGCAAAGGCGGGCATGCGGGTCATGAGGCCGAGGGCTACCTCCCTTTTATACCCGAGGCTGGGAGAGTCCAGGCACGAACGCCAAAATGGGATAGCACGCGGCGGCGAATCCTCAACAGATTCGAGACGACGATGACGTGGCGGTGGGTCCCACCCGCCACGGCTAGGCTCGAGCCCGAGCGCGCGCGAAACGACACGGCTACCAAACGCACTCAAGGATCTCGACCGCCATCCTAGATCGAATGGCCCAAAATCGATGGAACATTCTGACACCGACCGATCGTGACATCCACCGCTCATCCTCGATCGAACGTGGAGAACAAGCGGCGCGCTCGGAAGAAAGAGAAAGGCGGAGAGATCGACATGCGGGGCCCGCATGTCGGGCTTGAGGCTACAGCACGCCAAGCGGGCTGGTCACATGGAGATGGGCCAAGGAAAGAGATTCGCCCGAGAGGATTTCTGAGATTTTAATAGTTTTTTTCTATTTTAGAAAATACCAGAAATTCAAATAAGCAATAGAAAATATCAAATGTACTCAGAAAAATTATAGAAAAATCTAGAAAATATATCTGAGCACATAGAGCCCAAATAAAATAGTTTTGGCTAATGTTCATGTTGGGATTATTCACATTAAATATTTTTGATTAGAAAGTCCAATATTAAGCTTTTGAATTTAAAATCAAATAAATCCAAATGGTGAATTTTCTCCCTACTAACTATTAAAAGATTTTTAAACTCGGAAAATTAGGATGTTACAAGTTCGCAGTTGCCGCACCTCCATACTGTGGTGTTGGGGTTTCTCACCCAATGCGCTTTCTATGCCATGCCAACAAATAGAAGGCGGGACGTCCCGATGTCCACCAATTTAACTGGTTCGACATGCACGACCATACGAAGCTTCAAATGGTGACATTTTGCACTAGCTTGATAATCGTTGTTGTACGAGAATTCGTGATATGGTAAACTTTTATCCCATCGGCAAAGATTAGCTAGAGCACAAGCCCTCAAAGATATCCTCCAATATCCGATTAACTCTTTTAGTCCGTCCATCTGCTTGTGGATGATACGCGATCAAATTCAAATGGGTACCCAATGCCTCATGCAAACTTTGCCAAAAACGAGGTGAACCGAGATCTCGATCGACACTATCTTTTGGGCACAGTATAAACCGACAATTCGGCCATGTACAACTCCGCAAGGCGATCCTCAAGACGTGGTTTTGATGGCAGAAATGGGCGACTTTGGTCAAACGATCGACTATTACCCAGATCGAATCGTAACCCATTTGGGTCTTGGGTAAACCGGTCATGAAATCCATTCCGATCTCTTCCCACTTCCATTCGAATCTTGGTAGTTGCAACAAACCCGCTAGCCTCGTGTTCTCGCTTTACCTTCGACACGCCGCACAAGGCAACGAACTCGCGACTTTCGCCAAATTTGGCCACCAAAATCTAGTCTTAATATCCTGGTACATCTTGGTACTCAAGGGCAACGGGTAGGCTACACTAGCGCAAATTAAAAAAAATTCTACTCGTAAACCAAGATCACTGCAGTTATAGATCACGGTCTTACCACTAGACGCGCAGTGCGTAAGTTGATGCAAAGACGCCGGGCGGTGTAGTTGTATTTAGTTGATGCAAGACGTTGGGGCGTAGTAGTCGTACTACTTCCTCGCCTCGCCGTGGCGCCCCACGCACAACTCCTTTCTTCTCGTCGTCCCAACGCCACGAATATACGCCTTCAAAGGTATCCACACGCACGGAGGAAGTGACGACGCCGACTACTAGATCCACGCGAGCGACTAGGGCGTGGGAGGGTGGCGCTGTGGTTTGAGGATGTCACGAAAAACTCATCATCCAACCGGCGCCGCCCTCCTTTTATAGACGTCCTTATAATGGGCTTCTACGAATAGAGGCCTATTAGGACTCAATGCCCGCCTAATTCGGATCCAATCCGATTAGGCTTCACTTATAAGTGTGTGACCCTATGGTTCACGTATGTTTAGACATGACGCAAGTACACATACTTGGTCAATAGTTGGTAGTGGCCTCAGCAAGACGTGCCAACTCCTAAACGCACGTAAAGATCATATCTGACGAACCATCACAACGTTATGTACATGCCAATCCCTTTGCCTCACGATATTCGGCCGAGCCCAAGTCGACCACTCTTTCTCGATCCGTGATACTAATCCCTTACTAGGTTAACTCTTAACCTTAAGTAGCATGGCCATGCATTTGGATCCGATCACCGAGGGCCCGAGATATCTCTCTCGTAGAGAGGGGCAAATCCCATCTCGACCGACCATGCCTCGCAAACATGCTTCATGACAAACCCAAAGCTACCTTTATAACTACCCGAGCCACGAGTAGCGCTTGATAGCCCCTAAGTAGTTCGATTCACATCTCAAGTACATGCGACAATCTCGTGTCTAAGGACAAGGCGTACACATTGTGTAGAGAGAACCATAAGAATAATTAATATATCTCATGTTGGGTCGGTCCAACCCCATGTTCTAAACATGTGTCCACATTATTGGTTTGACATCTCCATGTCTATGACCTGTGAAACATGGTCATCAACCGATACATGTGCTAATCCATCATTCACGTGTGTCCTCACATGAACTCCGACTAGGGACAACTTTAGAATAACCATACAAGTAAAGAGTTTCACAAACAAGTCACATACTTGTTAATCAACACAAAGGTAATATTCAAGGAACATTTATTAAATCATGGATACAACGAAATATCATCATCAATATGATTGCCTCCAGGGTATATCTCCAACAGGTACTTCCAGGGTGAATCGAATACTTTGAGTCATGGGCTTCTTTTAAGATTAACTGTCTTAGACCATCGATATCTCGTACACAGATACGACCATTAATCCAGAGTATGTCTTGATCATCCTTGGTAAAATCTTTGAATTTTCCTTCTGCCATTTTGAGCTTAATGTCTGACAACACACAATCCTTTGGTTGCGCTTCACGAATCTGCTTCTCCAGGGTAGACTGTACTTCCAAATTGGCTACAAATCCTTCGGACACAACTTCTAGCCTTAGCTTCTGAAATTCTTCATAAAGTTCTGGGCAACTTTCCTTTACTTCCAAAGCATTGCAGTAACTCTTACGACTTAGAGCGTCTGCAACTACGTTGGCTTTTCCGGGATGGTAGTGGATTCCAAGATTGTAATCCTTGATCAATTCTAACCATCTTCTCTGTCTCATATTCAAATCTGACTGGGTGAAGATGTACTTCAGGCTCTTATGATCTGTGTAGACTTCACAACGATTACCAATGAGGTAGTGATGCCAAATCTTTAAAGCATGCACTACGGCAGCTAATTCCAGATCATGAGTGGGGTAATTCTTCATGAGGCCTCAATTGCCTTGACGCGCAGTTACAGCTCTTCCTTCTTGCATCGGACGCATCCTAATCCTTGCGCTAAGCATCACAATAGATATAAAATCCTTGCGAATATCCGCAAAATCAAGATCGGGATCAAGTCAAACGCTTCTTCAATTCTTGAAAACTTTCGTCATAGGCGGGAGTCCAAGTGAACTTTTTCTCCTTTTTCAACAATTGCGTAAGAGGCTTAGAAATCAATGAGAATCCTTCGATAAAACGGCAGTAATAACCGCCATTCCTAAGAAATCGCGACTGAAAGTTACGGCCTTGGTCGCGCTCCCAATGTAACATCGCTTAACTTTACCAGGTCAATCGCACTCCTCTACCGTCATCACATGACAAAGGAAATCCACTTCCTTCTTCCAAAATCACTTCATCGAACTTGGCATACAAACCGATGCTCTCGAAGTTTTTCCAAGATTATCCTTAAATGTTCTGCGTGTTCTTCCTCCGACTTGGAGTACACTAGAATATCATCAATGAACACAACTACGAATTTGTCCAAATATTCCATGAATACTTTATTCATCATGTTCATGAAGTATGCAGGGCATTAGTCGATCAAAGACATGACTAAGAACTCATAATGTCCATACCGTGTTGAGAACGCGGTCTTCTGGTATATCTTTAGGACAAATCTTCGCTGATGGTAACCCGATCGCAGTCGATCTTTGAGAACACCCGCTCCTTTCATCCGATCAAACAAATCATCTATCCGGGTAGTGGGTACTTATTCTTGATAGTAACTTCGTTGAGGGAACAGTAATCAATACACATCCTCATACTTCCATCTTTCTTCTTGACAAACAACACCGGTGCTTCCCATGGCGACTAACTAGGTCTCACGAAACCTTCTCAAGAAGTTCCTCTATCTCGCTTCTTCATCTCTACCAATTCATCTACTGGCATCCGATATGGTCTCTTTGAGATCGGTCTTGCCCCTGCACTAGGTCGATGACAAACTCAATGTCACGATCCGGTGGCATTCCTGGTAACTCCTCTCGAAACACATCTGGTATAATGTAACAGCCCCAAGTTTATAAACAGTAATAAAATGCTTTATGAACAGAATGAGATCTTGCTCATGGCATTACTGCTCATGTTTACACTTTGGGCAAAACATGTTACAAGTTAAAAACCTTCATTTGTAGTCAAAACCCTAAAGAACCATTCAAAGTCTTAAAGGGATACAAGATAAAACTTGTATTATGACTGGGAGGTATTTTTATTAAAGCCTAGATAAATTATCTTGACTAAAAATATTTTGTTACATTTTTAGAAATTATTTGGGCTTAAAGAGAAATTTATTGTCTTTAAATAAATATTTTCGGCCTAAAATAAATATTTATGTATTTTACAAAGTGAAAATGCGGTTTATAAAATTTATCTGGGACATATATCATCCCAGTAGCTTGCAGTAAAAATTTCATGAATTTATGAATTTATTTGCTATTTTTAAAAGCCAGTCAAACCTTTTACAAATTTGAATAGGATGGGTCAACTAAACCGGTCTAAACCTAACCCTAGCATCGTAGCGACTCGCACCTTCGTGGTTGGGTCCAACCCGCCTATTTGGTCCGCTTGATCACGCCCAACGCAAGCCGAACTCCACGATTGATACAAGCCGTTGATCTTCAATCGAGCGCGGCTATAACACTCCACGAGCCGCCCACGATGCATTTTAATCTCGCCGCTGGATCTTGATCTAACGAGCGAGGTTAGTGTGTGCAATCGGACAACTCCGATCCATGTTCAATCTCCACCGCTCGCTTCCAATCCAACCGTGACGCCTTTTCGCTTTAAACCTAAAGCGCGCTTTATCTCACCGTTAGATTCAAATCCTACGCTTTTCCTTTCTCGCGTGTTATTAAAGCCCGCACTCCTCCGACCGCTGGATCTTCATCGTGGCCCAGATTAGTGTATGCATTCGGACGACTCCGATCCCCGCATCGCGGGCCGCTCATCCTTGATCTAACGGTATTGCTTATTTCAATTTGAAATCGAGGCGCGTTTATGCGGGCCTTTGATTTCAATCCTACGCAGACTTTTGACCGTGGGCCTCTAAAGCCCAAAATCGGTGGATCGTTGGATTTCAATCGCACGGTCCATATGAGTGTATGCAATCGACCATCCGGTTCAACTTTCCATCCCGATCGAGAAATCAAATCCAATCTGTTGCGCCATCGTATCTAAAGGGTGACGATATATCTTTTAATTGATCGTTGGATTTCAATCCAACGTCTCTCTTTGAAAGCTTGAGCCCGAGCCTTCGGATTCCATTTAGATCTCGATCGGCCGATCTAGATCGTGCGGTCCATATTAAATGATACCGATTCAAATCATTTAATCTCTCTATTTATCACAATTACCATTTCCAATCTGACTACCGATATTCTTTGAGCTTTGTGAGGCCCGCGCGATCGAGGATGACAATGGGACCCACATGTCGTGATTCTTATCATCTTCCTCGTCTCTCTGTGCGCAGCTCTCTGGAAATCAAGGAGAGGTTTATCCCAAAGTTTTTGCAACTAATTTTTGGGATAATTAGCCCTAAATGGACACCTCATCAAGCTCTAGACTTTTCCCAATTGCCCTGTAGCTCAACTCTCTTATATATAAACCTAGCGCTTTGAGTCAGCAGCCATTGTTGACCATCAAGCTCATTTTCTTCCTTGCCGCCAAATTGGGATTCTTGCTTCTATCCTTTGCTTATCCATCCTTGCTAATCGGTTTTACTTACAATAAAGATTGGTTATCTTTTGTAGGTTAAATCCGAGTTTATTTTCTCATCCATCATCATCGGTTTTGAGTTCTTGGTATCTTTCCATACCGGTAAGCCAAAACCCTAGTTTTGACATCTTGAGCATCTTAAGAACCTTAGAAGTCTGTGAATCATTCTTTTAAGCATCGTAGCTTGATCTTAGCTCAATCAAAAGCTATTATTCTAGCTTTTCAGTCTTTTGTGGCATTTTCAAGACCTAGGGTTCTTCCTGTCAACTTATCATCTTATTTAGGTTTTGACTAAACCTAACAAAGATGACAAGTTGATCTTTCAATTCTTGTCATCATCAATTTTAACTTCTAGTTGAGATCTGTCTCAAGCTTTCTTTTGCTCGCTTAACCGACAAAAATGAATTTCTTCTTAGTTGATGTGATCTAACTAGTTAGGTTAGACTAAGACTGGTTTGGGATATTAATTACTCCTAAAAGATCATGCTAAGTTTCATTTATGAACTTTTGCATGTTCTATACTTCTTTTCCGAAAATTGCAATCATCTCCTGCCACTCTTTTAAAATCAAACCGAACTTTGCACTAAACTCTAATTTCTGTCTTTTGAAAATGCAAGTTATATAATGGGTTATTATCATTATTATGGGTAGTTAGGCTTAAGCATCTGTTAATCATGCATTTCTTTATTGATCATGCAATTTCGATAATTCATACTAGTTGTTGTTTTTGGTATTTATTGATTTTATTGCTTCTTTTAGAAGTCGGTTCTCATCAAGCTTTTGAGTATACTTCAACATCCCGAGCCTGCAATGTAAGTCTATTACTATCAAGGCAAGCATCCTCTTTGCACCATATTGAACCCAGATTTTGTACAATAGCTTTTACAAATCCAAAGTGATATCTCAGGCATGCTATTTGTCTGAAAATACAAAATGTGACTTGTAATAGCTAGCTATAACTCGACAAGGTGGATTACCTTAATTATGACCATACACTCAACTCTAGTGTAAGCATCGTATACTATATGGTCTATTTTCGATTTGGCTTAGATATGCGATCTAGAGATTTTAGAGTTTGACAAGCATATCTTGTCAAACAGGGAATCACAATCGAACCCTTGTTATTTTAAACTCTTTGTCCAGCTTTCTTTAAATCAGTCTTGTATTTGAAATTCAAATTGATCTCGACAAGAGGAAGCTAGTGATGGTGCTTTTGTGCACGAGATTGGGTTTCGTGGTGGACTTGTCCGAGTTGATTAAGGACCGAACTCGACTATTCGGTTCAAGTCCCCACGTACTTGCACATGCAGTGTATGGGCGCCGCTTGTTAAGTAAAATGTTGAGACTATTGAGTTGGAAACAGGAGAGTAAGGATATGTGTATTGACCTTGTATGGCATAGATGCTTAGGTCCGAGGACCGCGTTTTATGCCATGTGAGCTTTGTATGTCAAGATCGGATGTTCTTAGGAGGTGAGGCGTATATGTGCCTTGTCGCATATCGATACCTTAATGGTGCCGATAGCATTCTACTATGGGTAGGGAACCCACCGCTTTAAATTGTTTGGATCGGCATTATCGACACAACATGTGTGCCCGTGGTTAGTAGGTGGTATAGCCTACACTAATGGGATTAGTTCACACATGGGGTCCAACTCAATAGTGTTGGCTTGTTGAAAATACCAAATCTTAGCTTCCTCGGTCGGCATACCAAAGGAAGTGTGTCATCATTCGAGGCATCCAAGACAACGGGCTAGCTAAGTCATGTGGGTAAAGATGTACATCCCGCAGGTATAAAGCTGCTCAATAGCCGTGTCCACGGCCATGGACGATAACTTGAACTGATATCACCAGATAGAGATTTTGATTTCCAAAATGTGGTTTTGGTTTATTTTCGGTTTGCATGAGGAATCATGCCTTCTGCATCGCTTACATTTAATGTATTTACTTACTGTTTTACTTTATTTTTGATTTATTAAATTGCTTTATCAAAAGTTAGCCTTTGTAGGATAAGGTGTATCGCTTATGCAAATTTGAACCTTTATACCTTCCTGTTGTGACCTTATGCATGTAACAACTCTACCCCTTTGAATAGGATCTAATAACCACTTTCTTTTGTTAGTTTGTGTAAGACTTGCCGAGTACCTTTGTACTCAAGGTGCCATCACCTATTGTTGCAGTGAGGATGGTTTTCTATATGAAGTACCCGTTAGCGCCGATCGTGGTGACGCTAACGAGTGACGCCACTTCTTTCCTCCACGCAATTGCTGCGGTGGATGAGGCCATTGGTGGACATTTTCCGCTTATTTTGCTTCCGTCAGATATCGTTAAAGTGACCAAGTCACTTAATATTGTAGTACTAATAGAATGATGTAACCTTATGTTTAATTATATCAATGTATGACTGGTATGTGTTTGATGCAATGTTGATGAAGGATATATATGCAATGGTCGTTGATCCTGGGAACCATTGTGAATCATATATATCCGAATCTCACATCGGATCTGTCACTTGTTAAATTTATATCTTTAGCATGGTTCTTAATAAAGGCGATCTTGTTCCTTCATTAACAATTGTGCTACAGTATGGATTTAATTAGTAACATTTCCAATAACCGAGGGTCCTCACAGCGTTGGTATCAGAGCATACGTTGACTGTAGGTTAGAAGTAGTGTGGCCGAAGTTATTAGAGAGTCTTCTGATAAAATTATCTTCAAACAGTAATGTATTTTCGAAAGTTTAAGTATGACATTTTATTTCTTATCCTCCTTAATGTCACTTCTTGCCCAACTTTACGTTGGTTTATCTAAAAGTGAATTGTTTCTTATCTTGTCTTTTTGGCCTATAGATGAGCGGTTGGTACTTGGTCAAGGAGACTCGAGCTGAAGATGTTGATGGGTTCCCAACCTTACTTCGGGACATGATGTGGCGCTCCAATTTCACCTATCAGCCGGAGTATGCCATTTATCGGCGAGATCGAGGACCAGGGATGGAGGAGTACCGTGCCTTCATCAACGTCATTGCTAGGCATGTAGTCGGGCGGTGTTCCCATCAGGTCCAAGCACTTGCCACCTCGAGGCTATGGCAGTTCAGAAGTCGCGAGTAGGATGATGAGCCTTCTTCGTCATGATTTGACTGAATTGTCTCAACCACCCTACGACCACTTCTGAATCAAGGTCCTACCTCCGAAGTGAGCATGTTCATTTGAGATACGCTTTGCTTAAGACCCTCAAAGTGCGCGGCTTGGCGAGGATGGTCCGCATCATGGACCAAATCCATTTGCCTTGTGAGGAGCTGGGAAACTTCGGATCGCCTTAATGAGGCCTGTGAGTACGCTTCTTGAGTCAACATGAACCGCTCCTCGTAACGTGCTTTATGGTGACAACGAGACCTCCCGCCGCCGCCGCACCACCTCTTACCGACTTCCGAAGTGGCCGTGCGCACTGTTTATGGACAAGTGCGCCAAGCCGGATGATCGCGAGCTTCCTCGCGCACTCGCGGATCGCACCTCCCGGAGGTCATCACCATCGTTGTTCCCGAGGCGCCTCATTAGCCCGTTGGATCCTCGTTGATCTTGGTTCCCCGGAGCTCATCTTTTGAATGAGTTTCCGTGAACTTTAACCGATCTTTACGCTAGCACTTCGACGATGAACCCTCGTGGTTGAGTGTCTTTCAATCTAGTAGTTGTCCATTAATAAATAAATGTAATAGGGCGTAGCATTTTGCATGCAGTATGTAAGTTTGACTTTTGGATTGTAAGATGGTTGTTTTACCAACTCCTATATGGTGTAATCAAACTTTGTCTGCTTATATGAAGTTTCACTGTTGGTGTTAACTTGAATGCATGACATGACATGATGCATTATATGTGCAATATTTGTTTCTTTCTGATTGTGACCTTGTTCGCTTTTTGCCGAGTTTGTCCTTGTTATATTGTTAACCATGGTTTGGTAACAGATGACAGGATCTACCACTCGTGCTCAAAGCAACAAGGAAGAGTATTTCATCTTGGTGCCCCATTCTCGTGGAGGGCCAACCGAACCATCCAGTTCCCAGGGCCCGCAAGGTGGTCCTCAAGAAGAGGAGCTTCCTCCACCACCTTCAATGGCCGACGTGCTCATGCAAATTGAGCGCAACCGAATGGACCAGACGCGCATCTTGGAGCAGATTGCGCGCAATACTTCTACTCCTGTTGCATCAGCCGTTAGAGCAGGAGGCCACCATGTGCGAGCGGTCTTGCCGACTTTCGCGGACTAACCACGGTGTTCTCCAGCTCGAGATCCCATGGAAGCTGAGGATTGGCTTCGAACCATTGAGAAGAAGCTCTTGATTGCTCAGTGCTCTGAAAGGGAAAAGGTTCTTTTTGCCAGCTATCAGCTCGATGGGCCAGCTAGCATATGGTGGGATAATCTTCTTGCCATTCAGCCTGCTGGACATGTCCCTACTTGGGATGAGTTCGTGGAGGCTTTTCGCGAAGCTCATATTCCTGAAGGGGTCATGATGATCAAGCAACAAGAATTTCTCGCTCTCAAGCAAGGGCGAAACTCTGTGACCGAATATCTTCATGAGTTCAATTTCCTTGCCAGATATGCCCCTGATGACGTTTCGACTGATCTTCGTCGTCGAAACCGGTTCTTGAATGGGCTATCTGAAGAATTGCAGATGGCAGTGGCTTTGCATGACTTCAGAAATTTCTCTCATTTGGTCAATAAAGCTATTGTGGCCGAAAGTAAGAGTAAGGCATTGGAGGAGTCACGCAAGCGACAGCGGACTTCTCGCTTGTTCCCGTGGCACCACCAAGGCCTCGTATGTGGTTGTCTAGACCACCACGAGCACCACTCCATTTTCACCAAGGCGGCGGTGTTTGCTCCTCGTCCATCCCCTCCCACCAATCGGTCCAGACCAGTGGAAATCAGCCCGTCCCGTTAACAATGTTAACCTGTGGGTTATCCGCTCATTGTGGTCGTCTCGGCATTATGCCAACAAGTGTGTGGCAAAGGCAAGGATTGCCTCCTGCTCGACCCTATCCAACCCCCTGCTCGCCAACCCCTTCGCAGAGGCCCCTATCAAAGCCGATCCGCTCCACCGTGGACATGTGAACCGGATCATCTGCAAGAGGCGCCGATACACTGAGTTGTTATGGGTATGCTCCTAGTTAATTTCACCCACCATCGCTTTATTTGACTCTGGAGCATCTCATTCTTTTATTAGCAATCATTTTGTCGCTCAACACCAAGAAGACATGCATACCCTCCAACCACCTTTTATTATTCAATCACCTGGTCGGTCTTTTAAACCGATCGATTTGTTGTGGGGTCAACATAACAATCCTTGAGTAAGGTTTTAGCAAATCTAATTGTGATTGACTCTAAAGGGTTGGATGTCATTTTGGTTATGGATTGGTTGTCCAAGAACCAGGGCCAAATCAATTGTTCCCAACGGTCTATTTCTATGACCAATGCAGACGGCATTCAAGTTGTTTACCATTCCAAAACAATTGGCTCATCTTTGTGCTCACCAAGTTGATACCACTCCTTCTTTGGAGTCAATACCAATTGTCCGTGAGTATGTTGATGTCTTTCTCAAGACCTTCCCGCTACCACCAGATCGGAAGTGGAGTTCGTGATTGAACTAGTTCCCGAACTGCCCGATATCCGTGAGTCCTTATCGAATGCCCTCACAACGAGTTGGTTGAATTGAAGAAGCAACTTGGAGACTTACTTGACAAAGGTTTCATTCGACCGAGTTCTCACCTTGGGGATGTCCGCAGACTCTTTGTTAAAAAGAAAGACAACACTTTACTGATGTGTGTGGATTACCGTCCGTTAAATGAGGTCACCATCAAAACAAATATCCTCTACTCGAATTGATGATCTTTTTGATCGCTTGGTTGGTGCCGCGCGCTTTTTAAAGATTGATTTGCGGTCGCTATCATCAAATCAAGGTTAGGTGGAGGACATTCCTAAAACAGCTTTCTCTACTCGTTACGGTTTATACGAGTATACCGTTATGTCCTTTGGTCGACCAATGCTCCAACTTATTTCATGAATCTTATGAATTATGTGTTCATGGAATTCTTGGATAAGTTCGTTGTCGTGTTCATTGACGCACATTCTTATTTATTCCAAGTCCGATGAAGACCATGAACAACATTTGAGGCTCGTGGTCGAAACACTTCGTCAAGATCGACTATATGCTAAGTTCAAAGAAATGTGCTTCTCGCCCGTAGAGGTTGCATTTTTGGGGCATGTGTTATCCAAGGAGGTATCATTGTCGATCCAAGCAAGGTACAAGATGTACTAAATTGAAGCCTCCCAAGAATGTCCCTGAGATTCGAGTTTTCTTGGACTTGCGGGTTATTACCGTAGGTTCATTGAAAATTTCTCCAAGATTGCTAGACCTTTGACTCACTTCTTGCGTAAAGGGAAGAAATTTGAATGGTCGGTCAAGTGTGAAGAGAGTTTTCGCTTTGAGAACTCTCTTGACTAAAGCTCCAGATTCTTACTCTTCCGATGTTCTTAAGAGCTCGATATTTATTGTGATGCATCTCGCCATGGACTTGGTTGTGTGCTTATGCAAGAAGGCCGAGTTGTGGCATATGCATCCGGCTAGATTCGCGCCCTCATGAAGTTAATTATCCTACTCATGATTTGGAATTACGCCGTGGTCCATGCATTAAAGATTTGGCGACATTACCCTCTTGGTAATCGTAGAGATCTACACCGATCATAAAGCTCAAGTACATATTCACTCAACTGATTTGAATATGAGACAAAGAAGATGGCTTGAACCGATCAAGGACTACGACATGGGTATTCATTATCATCCGGTAAAGCCAATGTTGTATAGATGCTTTGCAGTAAAGTCACAATGCAACAAAGATATCTTTCTACTCATTAAAAAGACTTGTGTCTTGATTTAGGCGCCTAAGTCTTGAATTGGTAGGAGCAGTTTCTCATTGCATTACATGTGGAGCCAACATTAGAATCTCAGACTGAGGCCCGAACAAGCGATGCCGAGGTAGCCAAATCAAGGAATATGAAAGCGAGCAAAGCCAACGAAGTTTTCAAGATGGTCGCGGTATGATTCGATATCGCAATCGTTTGGTAGTACTCACTGATCCTCATCTAAGAAGTCTAATTTTAGAGAGGCTCATAATTCAAGTTTTCTTTGCATCCCGGAGTATCAAGATGTACCGTGATTTAAAGAAAATATTTTGAGTGGAGCCATATGAAGAGGCAAATTGCTCAAGATGTTGTCGAATGTGATATTTGCCAAAGGGTTAGAGTGAACATCCAAGCCACCGGTACCCTTCACCTTTGCCTATTCCACAATGGAAGTGGGAAGAGATCGGTATGGATTTCAAGCATGGTCTTCCCAAGACTTCCAAGGGATCTGATGCCATTTGGGTGATCATCGATCGCTTAACTAAAGTGGCTCATTTTATTCCTGGCCAGACCGATTTCAATGGCAAGCAATTAGCGAGAGCTTTATATTGCTAGAATTGTTTGTCTTCATGGTGTTCCTAAAGTCATTGTTTCACCGTGGTCCCTCGTTTACTTCCCATTTTTGGAATAGCCTTCATCAAAGCTATGGGATCGAACTCTCTTTCGATCGCTACCATCCTCAAACCAAAGTGGTCAAACCGAAAGAGTGAACCAAGTAATGGAAGATCTTCTTCGAGCCTATGTGCTATCTTATGGCAAGGACCGGAGAAATCTTTGCCATATGTGGAATTTTCCTACAATAATAGCTACCAAGCAAGTATTCAAATGTCACCTTTGAAGCCTTGTATGGGAGAGCCTGTAGGACTCCATTGAATTGGTCCAGTCGTGGTGAAAGATCATTCTTTGGCCAGACATGGTAAAGGAAGCGAGAAGAGCAAGTTCGTCTCGATTCGGGATTGTTTGAAAACCGCATGCCTCGCCGTAAGAGCTATGCTGATCATCGCCGTCGTGAGTTGAGCTTTGAAGTGGATGACCATGTCTATCTTAAAGTGTCACCCATGAAGGGTACTCATCGTTTTGGAGTAAAAGGAAAGCTCGCACTCGTTATATCGGACCCTTCCGAATCATTGCCAGCTTAGGAGTCAGAGCTTACCAATTGAACTACCGAATCACTTTCAGCAAAGGCATGATACTTTTCATGTGTCTCAATTAAAGAAATGCCTTCGTGTTCCTTTTGAGGCAACTGCTTATGAGCATCTTGATCTCCAACCTGATCTTTCATATCAAGAGCAACCAGTACGTATCCTCGACACAATGGAACGCAGAACAAGAAATCGATCGCCAAGTTCTTAAAAATTCAATGGGCTAATCATTCGAGGATGAAGCCACTTGGGAGCGCGAAGATCTGATGCAGATCGAGCACCCCCATCTTTTTGTTGTTTAGTACTTTCCTTTGAATCAAGAAAGGAAAGTTTAAACAAACCAATGTAAACAAAGATGTAATAATAACACTATGTTGTTATGTAAGGTTCTTCTTTGTTATCTTTAAAGGAAATCAAAACAACAGATGTTGAATTTCCTCATAATTCATTTCCATTTCACTTCTTCCTGATCTTAACTTGTTCCAAATCTCGGGGACGAGATTTTCTTAAGGGGGGTAGGTTTGTAACAGCCCCAAGTTTATAAACAGTAATAAAATGCTTTATGAACAGTAATGAGATACTGTTCATGGCATTACTGTTCATGTTTACACTTTGGGCAGCATGTTACAAGTTAAAAACCTTCATTTGTAGTCAAAACCCTAAAGAACCATTCAAAGTCTTGGAGGTATTTTTATTAAAGCCTAGATAAATTATCTTGACTAAAAATATTTTTGTTGCATTTTTAGAAATTATTTGGGCTTAAAGAGAAATTTATTGTCTTTAAATAAATATTTTCGGCCTAAAATAAATATTTATGTATTTTACAAAGTGAAAATGCGGTTTATAAAATTTATCTGGGACATATATCATCCCAGTAGCTTGCAGTAAAAATTTCATGAATTTATGAATTTATTTGCTATTTTTAAAAGCCCAGTCAAACCTATTATTCTAGCTTTTCAGTCTTTTGTGGCATTTTCAAGACCTAGGGTTCTTCCTGTCAACTTATCATCTTATTTAGGTTTTGACTAAACCCTAACAGCATGACAAGTTGATCTTTCAATTCTTGTCATCATCAATTTTAACTTCTAGTTGAGATCTGTCTTCTGCTTTCTTTTTGTCGCTTAACCGACAAAAATGAATTTCTTCTTAGTTGATGTGATCTAACTAGTTAGGGTTAGACTAAGACCGGTTTGGGATATTAATTACCTAAAAGATCATGCTAAGTTTCATTTATGAACTTTTGCATGTTCTATACTTCTTTTTCCGAAAATTGCAATCGTCCTGCTTTGGCTCTTTTAAAATCAAAACAGAACTTTGCACTAAACTCTAATTTGTCTTTTTGAAAAAGTAAGTTATATAATGGGTTATTATCATTATTATGGGTAGTTAGGCTTAAGCATGTCGTTAATCATGCATTTCTTTATTGATCATGCAATTTCGATAATTCATACTAGTTGTCGCTTTTGGTATTTATTGATTTTATTGCTTCTTTTAGAAGTCGGGTCTCTCAAGCTTTTGAGTATACTTCAACAACCCGAGCACGCAATGAAGTCTATTACTATCAAGGCAAGCATCCTCTTTGCACCATATTGAACCCAGCATTTTGTACAATAGCTTTTACAAATCCAGTTGATATCTGTGGCATGCTATTTGTCCTGAAAATACAAAATGTGACTTGTAATAGCTAGCTATAACCCGACATGGTGGATTACCTTAATTATGACCATACACTCAACTCTAGTGTAGTACTCGTATACTATATGGTCTATTTTCGATTTGGCTTAGATATGCGGCTTAGAGATTTTAGAGTTTGACAAGCATATCTTGTCAAACAGGAATCACAATCAACCCTTGTTATTTTAAACTCTTTGTCCATTTCTTTAAATCATCTTGTATTTGAAATTCAAATTGATCTCGACAAGAGGAAGGTAGTGATGGTGCTTTTGTGCACGAGATTGGGTTTCGTGGTGGACTTGTCCGGGCTGATTAAGGACCGAACTCGACTATTAAGTTCAAGTCCCCACGCACTTGCACATGCAGCAGTATGGGCGCTGCTTGGTTAAGTAAAATGTTGAGACTATTGAGTTGGAAACAGAGAGTAAGGATATGTGTATTGACCTTGTATGGCATAGATGCTTAGGTCCGAGGACATGCTTTTATGCCATGTGAGCTTTGTATGTCAAGATCGATGTTCTTAGGAGGTGAGGGCGATATGTGCCTTGTCGCATATACGATACCTTAATGGTGCCGATAGCATTCTACTATGGGTAGGGAACCCAACCGCTTTAAATTGTTTGATCGGCATTATCGACACAACATGTGTGCCCCGTGGTTAGTAGGTGGTATAGCCTACACTAATGGGATTAGTTCACACATGGGGGTCCAACTCAATAGTGTTGGCTTGTTGAAAATACCAAATCTTAGCTTCCTCGGCCGGCATACCAAAGGAAGTGTGTCATCATTCGGAGGCATCCAAGACAACGAGCTAGCTAAGTCATGTGGGTAAAGATGTACATCCTCGCAGGTATAAACTGCTCAATAGCAAAGGTGTCACGGCCATGGACGATAACTTGAACCGATATCACCAGATAGAGATTTTGATTTCCAAAATGTGGTTTCGGTTTATTTTCGGTTTGCATGAGGGAATCATGCAATCGCATCATTTACATTTAATGTATTTACTTACTGTTTTACTTTATTTTTGATTTATTAAATTGCTTTATCAAAAGTTAGCCTTTGTAGGATAAGGTGTATCGCTTTATGCAAATTTGAACCTTTATACCTTCCCTGTGACCTTATGCATGTAACAACTCTACCCTTTGAATAGGATCTAATAACCACTTTCTTTTGTTAGTTTGTGTAAGACTTCCGAGTACCTTTTGTACTCAAGGTGCCATCACCTATTGTTGGTGAGGATGGTTTTCTATGAAGTACCGTTAGCGCCGATCGCAGTGACGCTAACGAGTGACGCCATTTCTTTCCTCCACGCAATTGCTGCGTGTGGATGAGGCCATTGGTGGACATTTTCCGCTTATTTTGCTTCATTTGATATCGTTAAAGTGACCAAGTCACTTAATATTGTAGTACTAATAGAATGATGTAACCTTATGTTTAATTATATCAATGTATGACTGGTATGTGTTTGATGCAATGTTGATGAAGGATATATATGCAATGGTCGCTGATCCTGAACCATTGTGAATCATATATATCAGGAATCACTGTTCTTTGGATCTCACACTTGTTAAATTTATATCTTTAGCATGGTTCTTAATAAAGGCGCGATCGCTCTTCATTAACAATTGTGCTACAAGATGGATTTAATTAGTAACATTTCCAATAACCGGGTCCTCACATATAAATCGACCAATGGTACTTCTTCCAAGAAAGGGTCTTCAAACTATTTACTAGCAAATGTCCATCACGAATCGAGGTGGCGGAAATTCTACCTTGTTTCCTTGGCATCCTCGATTGTTATGGCCCTTCTGGCCACAATCTAGCACTGCTTTGTGCTTGGATAACCAATCCATGCCAAGAATGACATCTAAGGTCCGGGTGTCTAGAACAATTAGGTTGGCTAGAAACTCAACTCCGCCTATGAGTAACTTAGCTCCTAAACATCCCACTCGCACTTAGCTCGCTTCAGCGATCGGACTAACAGAGTATGCTTAAGTTGCATAACTTCCAATTTATTCTTGGTTGCAAACATTCCGAAACAAACAAATGCAAAGCTCCTAATCAAACAAAACTGATCACAGTGTAAATCGAAAGTTAACGTAAACTTACCCAAGACGACGTCCCGTGGTTCCTGGGTCCTTCCAGTGACGTGGTTGACACGCCTCCGATAACGGATTGTGGTGTTCCTCCCGCTTGACCAAAGAACTTGTGAAGCTTCTTGGTTGATACTCGGCAACGCTTTTGATGGCGAGCTCAAGGTTGAAACGCATCGAGTGATTGTACCTTCGCGACATTGGTTAGAAAATGTCTCGATCGACGTGTGTAACATACCCATGGTATGCCCGCTCGTTGCTTCCCGGTTAGTTGACGGTGCGGTGGTTGCAGTTATGAGTACCGACGGCGCCGTTGGTGCGTGCTCAACGAAGTCCGTGGAAACCGTTGAATTGTGGTGGCACCGTTTTGCCCTTCGCTTGTGATTGCCGATTTTTGTTGAGCCATCCGGCGCCATACTGCTATCCTCCGCCTCTTGCGCTCATTCTCTAGAACAAAGGCTTTGTTGACCGCTTCTGGAAATCGAAAAGTATGGGCGATCGATCGACTTGCACCAAATGTTTAATCCTTCAAAAGCGACTCGCGTAGCCTTGTCTCGTGGCTACATCTTCTCGCACAGAGCAGCGAGCTATCTGAGAAAACTTGTTGAGGTAGTCGATAATCGACATAGCTCCTTGCTTGAGAGTGTAACATCCCCATTTTCAACTTGTGTTGTAAGTGTAAGAAAATGAGTAGAAGTTAAAACTTTTTCTTACGCCATGTGTTTCCTATGTGTACTAAACAATTATTTCACCAGAGTATGGGAATACTAAGTCACAAGTCTGTTGATCATCTCCTAGGAAATATTTTTCCTAAGTTCTTGGGTTGATATGTGACCCCCTCCAAAAATTTCTCACACTTTTCGTAAATTGATTGAATAGTTTTATGGGTCACTAAACTTGCTTGACTCATAGTCAAACCCTAGCTCAAAGCATTGTATAATTTCTGAGAAAAATGCTCAAAGACAAAAACTCCTAAAAATTTTATACAAGGTCCAACTCGAGGTTAGCAAGCTAACACAAGATTTCAAAGAATTTGGAGCTAGTTTGCTAGCTCTAAAAGTCCCTTCAAGATCCCGCCCAATTTAAACTCCTAAACCAGTCGACTCTCCAGTGTCTTGGTCGCGCCGGCCGCTTGAGCCGTGCCTGCTCTGGCATTTGGACACAGTGGTCCGGGCCGTTGGATTTTAAACTGACGCCAAAGACCTCCTGTCCTTGTAAAGGACCTCCCACCCCACGACTTCCTCCCCGTTTTTTACAAAGACAAACCTCGAGGACCCCTAGGACCTCCTTGCACCTTTTGCAAAGACCACCTCGGCGACCTCTCACTTCTCCACGAC
>CM070622.1:41697654-42108594 GCA_036346255.1 Ampelocalamus luodianensis
AATGCACGCATTGAAGGATTGGCCAATCAACCACCGAACAATGGGCGTGTGGATCCTCAAGGTGCAGCCCATGACCATGAGATTAACAACAACAATGAGATGCGCAACCACGATGCCTTTGATGCACAACAACGAACCGATTGAACTTCAACCGTCAAGGTATGAGGTAATAAACTTCAGCAACATAATGCACGTGTTAATGATGATCCATATGCTAAAGTCAAGTGCACTATACCATCTTTTGCGTGCTTATAATGCTGAAATATATTTAGATTGGGAAATGACGGTGGAACAGAAATTTAATGCTCACTTAGTTCCTGAATTGCATAGAGTTAGGCAAGCAACAAGTGAATTTAAAAACTTTGCCATCAATTGGTGGAATAGGGTATGCAACGATGGATTAGCACCTACTACGTGGGATGCTTTAAAAGTTGCTATGCTTAACCGATTTGTTCCACTTTCTTTTAAACATCAGAATGAGGAGAAATTGAGAATGCTTGATAGGAAACATGAGAGCAAACCTATGTGTGTGTCTTCTTCTATGACTAACAATTTGCAGGAAGTTGAAAATCATGCCAAAGAGTAGAATGAGTTGATTGCACCACCAACTCCATTGATCCAGAAGGAAGATGAGGAGATGGATGTACCTACATCATCTGAGGAGAGCCAAAAAGGTAATGACCATGGTGCTATCATCACCTGTGAGTATGCTTGTGAAGAACTACAATTGTCCACTGCTCATGCTATGTTAGAGCAAAAATTAGTGGAAAATAATTCAGATATGCACATGTTTCAAGTAAAGAATTCAGACTGCATTGGGTTGAGTGCACCATGTGATAACATTATTGATTTTCCTGTTGTTGTGAGTACTTCATGTGATGAGTTAATAGCATATAATGATCATGTGGAATTGGTTAGACATAAAGAAGTTTTGACTAGAATATCTCCTGCTAATTCTTTATGTTACATTATGTTGGATCTACTTATGAAATTGTCACATGCTACGAAAAAAGTTTCTGAAATTGCGTGTTCAAAATCTTTGTTTAGTGCCTACACCCATGGATATAAGTTTTATTTGATTGGAGATTATGGTGTAGACAATCAATTTCTTGTATATCGAATATGCATAACTTGTGATCACATGGATGAATTGAAGCTTGCTGTTTGGGACAATAATTCTTGTGTGCTGCATCTTGTTCAAAATGAGAGTAAAATGAAATTTAGTGCTCATCTCATTCCTTTGTGTTCACCTTTTCTTGCACCACCTAGTAGGAGGAATCTGATTAAAGATGTTGAATTATGGAAGAACTTACAAATCTTTTCACCCTTGCTATATGAATTTGCTCTTGCTCAATTGAAATCTGATTATATGAATGGCTTGTGCTCTTTAAATTCAATTATTGTCTTGCCCATTCACGAGCAATGAATAACTCTACTATATACTTCACTTATACTTGCAAATTGAGTTGCAAACCGAATGTTATGAGACAATATACCTTTGCTGATTTGATGCATGCACAATCACCTTTACTTTCAAAAGTTCTCTCTATTTTTCCACCGCAATGGCTAACATTTTGCGTAAAGATGTGAATGCAATGCTACAAGCTTTAAAGCCTTTCTTGTTACCGGAGGAGGGTGAGCGTGAGTCGAGGACGACTCAAATGCAAGAAGGGGAGGATGATGAGGACATGAACCCTTCGGATACGACCACAACTCCACCTCCAATCTGGCTGCTCTACTTCCACCACATATTGATCGAGAAGGCTTACGACCACTACACGACTTGATCGCGTGGTCAAGCCCCGCCGAGTGGTCGAAGGAGGATATCGACCACACGAAGGGGTCGAGAAGGCTCGATCGCATCGCATCTGGTCGTAGGATTGTTTTGACTGCTCGTGGTCTTAGCATATGGAGGTTCGACTACATCCTGGTCGAGGACCTTAGACTAGTCGGAAGTTCCGATTACCTGGTCGTAGATCACTCATATCTGGTGCTGCGCCACCTCACTTTGGGCCGAGGGCCTTGTATCAACACTACATTAGGGTTTTGGGCCGACCACCTCCCGGCCCATAAGGCCACCTAGGGTTTCGAGGGTACTGTTCACGCGACACTAATCACGCATGAACAGTGTCGCCGCCCCTCCCTTCGTCCTTTAAGTAGTGGCCGCCTCCCCTCTAGTTCCTTGGGTTTTTCTTAGATTATTCTGTCACTTTGCAGTTTCACCGTTTATCGGTTTGAGGAACCCCACATTGTGAACTTCATTCATATTCGCAATACAATTCGATTGCATCTTCTTTGTTCTTGTGAGTTGCTTCGATTGCTTGCGGGGACAATAACCTTCGTGGTAAGGTCGATCGCGTCCGAGCGTGGTCGATAACGACAGTCGTGCGGGTGTAGCGAATTGCGAGGTGACGATCTGCTGGTCGAAAGCCTCAAAGCATCAACGTCCTCACGACGAAATCAATCGAACCTATCGGAAGATCGGGCCGCCGTAGTCTCATCAGCATTGCCGTAGCACGATGCATACTTTTACCTTGTTGGGTAAAGGTGCAGTGGAGCATAGCATACATATGCATTTCATTGTGGAAAGATCATTTGCATACTTATGCAAGATATTGTGGTGAAGTTATATTACAAACAACTGCAACTTTATAGTTGTAATGTGGAATTGGCTCATGAGAGTCACTTGTGGTGTGAGGAAAGTGGCTATGGTCGTGGTTTGGGGTTCATCCCTTGTGGTATGGTAGTGGTTGTGATTGTGGCATGAGATTCTACTCTCTTGTGGTAATTGTTGATAGCAGTTGTGGATGCGAGAAATAGTAAAGTTATGAGGTAAAACATGTTAATACTTTATTGTCATTGGTAGTGGTAGTGGTGAATAATATGAAGCAGTTGATCAAGATTCAATTGTTAATATTTTACTATCATTGGTAGTAAATATGGTTGAGGCTATAATTGTGATCATTATGGGAATTGGATATTGATGCTTAATATCTTTGTAGTTAAATTAGCTTGTAAATGAATGTGGATTCACATTATGGATGTGGACATATGGATACTTTAATGATGTTGTATTTTTGTTTGTAGTCTGAATAGCCTGTTAAACAGTTTGCTTGCTGAGATTTTTATCTCACCCTTGTTTTCCCCCCTACAGGTGATTGTTGAGCATTCATGGGATGGGTAGAGCGGCACCACAATAATGTACTTGGTTCATCAACTCATGTTGTAATAAAGTCGATGAAATTCTAGCCAAATGTTTAACTATTTGTGGATGATTATGTTATTTAATAAGGATGGACTTGTGAACCATTCTTTGATTAATCTGCTAGAGGTTGTTTAATTATTGAACTTGTTACCGTTATCTTTATTCTCTTAGTTGTTTATGCTTCCGCTTAATGCTTCTTGTCTAGAGAGGTTGCCGAAATAATTTATCTTGAAATTATTGGCTAGCTGTAGAGTGGTTTAGTAGCATTTCAGAGTAATGTGGGTCCTGGGGTGTTACAATTTTATTCGGGTTTCCGGTCAGTCCGTCCCACAAGTAGCGGTCAATCCAGCCTTGAAAAGAAAACACATAACAATTGTGGCCAGACTATTTCAAATCAAACCGAGTTTCAAATCAAGTGAGATTGAGTAATGTGGCATCATTAGCTTTCAAGCTACTAGATAATTGATCCCTCTTCATAGTACAGTTTCCTATTCTAAAATCTGGTCTTTTATTATTCATTCTCCTAGACCGGCAAAAACAAAGAAAAGGTCCTATAAACTAGATACCTTCACCTTGAGCTAGTTGAGATCCTTCAGCGCTCTTCTATCTTTGTCCGAGAATAGCCCTTTTAACTTCTTCACAAATACGTTAATACAAAAACACATAGCTGTCTTTAATTACCAAAACACGACAAATGGGGCCTAGATTCTTCACCTGGTAGGATCCACAGGTCAGCGGGTGCGGCTCGGTGAGGAACGTGTAGCAAATAGCGCCGTAGAGACCGCAGGTAGGGTCGCGCGCATGGGCGAGCGAAGAGAGAGAAGAGTGGGCCGCGTGGGAGTTGGGCCGAAAAAAGAATAGAAATGGGCCGAAGCAAAGGATTTCAACCCACGGGAATTTCCTGAGTTTTAAATAGATTTTCCAATTTAGAAAATACAGCAAATTCAAATAGCCAATAAAAAATAGCAAATAAAATCGGGAAAATTCTAGAAAAATTTAGAAAATATTTCCAAACACATAGAATCCAAATAAAATAGTTTTAACATTAATTGATGTTGCGATTAATCACATTAAATTGTTTTGATACCGAAAGTTCATATTAAGCTTTATTACAAAAAATCAAATCAAACTTTGGTGAATTTTTCCACATAACTAAACTACTCAAAAAGATTTTCAAACTTCAGAAAATTGGGATGTTACAATGAAATAGATAATAAATCAACAGAATGATACCATCGCTGTCCTACTCAACATGTTGAACCAGAACAACCAAGCAGCTGTCACACCACCACCACCACCACTAGCTCATTGTCGAGACCCAAAAATGCAATTATGGATCCTATGTGTATAATGTACTAGTCTATGATCAAGCTAGTGCACACAGTATCAATATAGATAAATATCATTCCACACAATACGAATATACGAATAATCGACTAATTTGAATATCAAATAACGGTTTTGACCTTATGATCGAGTTTATAATTATTAAGCCACACAGGGATGACAATAAATAGAGAAACAGC
Source organism: Ampelocalamus luodianensis (assembly GCA_036346255.1). Taxonomy (NCBI): domain Eukaryota; kingdom Viridiplantae; phylum Streptophyta; class Magnoliopsida; order Poales; family Poaceae; genus Ampelocalamus; species Ampelocalamus luodianensis. The sequence goes on from CM070622.1 coordinate 41,702,386, forward strand.
AGCGGAACGAAAGCAACTCAAGTGGATATCCATCAACTCGCCATAGGCAACCGACTGGGATCAAGACCTAGTGGTCACCATCCACGTAAACCTCCTCATCGAAAGCAGGCGACGATTCATCCACTTCAGCTAAATGATTGCTGCAAGAATGAGTACTCCAAGTACTCAACGAGTTGTACTACAGAGTGCAATTATAGACAATGGCTTATTACAAAGAAAATGACTTCTGTGGCTATTTTGCAATAAAGCAACATTTGCAATTAAATACAAGTAATAGATTGAAAGTGTAATTCAAAACAAATAACCAATAATAGTTTAACAATTATTTTCACAAAGGACATAAAGCCTAATCAATTTCTTTCACACAGCTGCATAAGTTAACTCACACAACTGTCCCTTCCCGATTGATTTTATGAAAACCTAACCCTCGTGTGAAATCTCCGAGCATATCCATGACCGCGAACACAACTATTCGAATAATTTGATCAACACTCTGCAGAGATAGTACACTTTACTCACACGATATAACCAGTGTAGCTAGCGTCAATGATAACAAAACCTTTCCGAGACTTCATCTCAACAATTGACACCCCCGATGTGTTTTACCATAGTACCAACCCTGACAAAGTGCTTTGATACGACACACTATTGGACCTAGAAGCGGCGAACCGTCCATCGATGTGACTTTCAGAGTAGTCCACACCTCCACCCATTATTGAGCACTTAACCTATTACATGGTTCACCGTGGACTAGATCTACCCAAGTTCGGATCTGGTGTTTAGGGTTTGGATAGACACGCTGGCGCTGACGGGGATGACACGAGGGCGACACGTAAGCACAGAAGCTGATGTGGCAGGCAAGGTAGGGTAGCACGACCTAGTTCTCCACGATCCTTGAAGTAGACTTTGTTGGCCGATGATTTCTCCACTTTATCTGAATGATTGCAGCAAGAATGAGTACTCTGAGTACTCAACAAGTTGTACCACATAATGCAATTATAGATGATGGGTTATTCCAAAAGAAATGGCTTCTGTGGTTATTTTACAACCAAGCAGCATTTACAATTGAATACAAATATGTTAGACTCCTGGGCGTGGAATACCCGAAGACCTTATATGCGTACCGCACTAGTCCCATGATCAGTGGCTAGTACACACATTCACAATATTTGGCATTCACAACCATACATTCACAATTACAAAGCATTATGGTAGTTTAACTTAAGCAATTATAGTATTTACATTACAAATGCCGACTGGCCAAACGAGACTTTAAGTACCAGATGTAACAGAGTAACAGAAACAATAGTGGAAGTAAAAGTGATGAGAGTAAACAGATTTCCAGTGGTGTGCCCAACCATACCCAAAGGGAACCGACAAGAAACAAATCCTAGATAGTTTCGTCACCAAACCCTTCGGTTCAGGGTGCGAAGAAAATGTCGTCTGGCGTCGAATCATCTTCAAACTCTAAATAGCAATATAAGCAAGATTGAGTACTTATGTACTCAGCAAGACTTGTAGTGTATCGTAAATGTTATATTAGATGCATGGCTAATCAAGAGAAGGCTCTATGCTACAAGTTATTTTGCATTAAGCAGATTTTATTTGCAATATTCATAAGTAGTACTTTGTAACAGACTTTGAAAAAGCAGTTAAATAGATATTGAACAGTAATAAGTATTTGAATAATCCAACAACAATAACAACTACAACTCACAACCTTCCTTGGCTGCGAGCAACAATTCAGGTTCAGCCATAACTCGGCAGTTAACTCAAACAAATCACAAATCATTTCCCATGCTTTTTGATAAGACAGTTTTTGTGAAAATCAACACTAAACTCATATTGTTCGCACTAAGCATGCTCATGACTGCGAGCACGGCTATTATAATAGATTTACACTCTACAGAGTTTGTACAGCATTACCCACATAATACGAATTCTCTAGTTTGTTCAGCACCCGTCGGTGCCACCGCTCACTGCTGTAGGTAAGTAGTCTCGAGTACACGTCGAAGTCTTTACATCATCTAGTCCTAACCCTGCACTAGCCCAGCGAATGGATACCCTTCACTTACCCGGATAGCTCCCATTGAGTGAGCATTCGCAGTTGTGTCGGAAGGCTTTATCCCAACTCCTCGGAGATAGGAGCCCCTTCGCACATGCCGATCCTTTGGTCCTGTCCGCACTCTTCAGCCTACCTACGTGCAACGCTAGTTTTTGATGACTTAATTAGTAAGGCCATCACCACACTGGCATATGTGGTTGTACGTAAGTTTTAGATCTAGATTTGCTGGCATCTGGTCCTTAACTGACCCAGGCGAGAATCTCCCCCCTATCTACGAGTGAGAGTCCTTCCCCCAGTCTTTTCAGAATATAATATAACTCGCCCACGTCCAAAACTAGGTTTTGCATTTTGTTTTTATACAAAAATAACAGAGGCACATCCCTCTTGACATTTTCATAAATCTCCCAAATTCACATTTATCATATTGTCCTTTTACATCTCTTTCCAGAAAAACTATCGTTCTATTTAGCAGTTGTGCGGTATTTGCACTCAAAATTTCCCCCAATTTCTAGTGGCTACAATAGTAAGACATCAATCTTTCAAGGAGATATATGCAGCAAATAGGATTTACAACTATCGATTCCCAGACATAGCCATTTCATACAAAACATACACGCATGCATAATAGGATTTGCAAAACAAAGTACAGTAATTAAAATACTGGGATCAACATGATCAATGGAGGTGTTTTCCTTGCTTATATTCTTTAGAGAGTGGGGTCGCTTGATTGTCAATAATCTGGCTCGCGAACTCCAGCGTTTATTCGAAAGAATCAAGAACAAAACATAAAGGGAGAAATAAATCCAACAGAAAGCAAATCCAAATACTTTTGCATGTTATTACAGATAAAGATTTTATATGAATTTAGCAAAAAGATTCGTTTGATTCCGAGTTCGTATGTGAAAGTTATTAACGTTTTGATTTGTTGCTGACTTGAAACCGATTTATTGAGAGTTTCGTATCATGACTTGTATGGGAGATCTAGCTTATTTTAATAATTACTCTTGTTATTATTTCCTATTTATTACCATGATCAAGCTTTTTCTAAGGTACATCTAGTATTTTAGGTTAACCTTTAACTAGAATATGTGCTAAGGATTATTTTTAGCTGACATCCATTTTAACTTAGGTATTGATGATTTTACTTGATTTTCAACTTGGAGTATGCTCTTATGAATTTATTCTAAGTACATACTAATGATTTTTAACATCTAGTTGTTTCACCTATTTTTATTAACCATCCTATTGACCTATTGATAATATTGACATTATCACATCCATGGTACAAGGCTCACCATTGTTTTAGCTAACCACCTATCAAATTCTTGATTCCTAAACATATTAACTCTTGTAGGGTGATTATCAATAGATCTTTATATTTTTCCTAATCAACCTAGTTTGGCATTGGTCTGGCCTTTATCTCACTGTCCCATTCAAGTTTTTGCTACTGTTGATCCAACTCATTAAGCAATTACCTAATTGAAGTGTTCTCCTGATTAATTAGTTCATTAACAAATCCTTTTATCCACATAAAGGTCTACTGTTGTCCTTAATTACCCTAGATCATCTTCTCTACTCATTTGGTTGTCAGAGGCTATTAAGCACTTTCAAACATTCTTAACTACTGAATTTAGCCATCACCATTACTTTGTTTTTCAGGTTAATTTGCTTCTTCTAGATCAATCTCTAATGGTTCTTTAATCCAACATAATTTTCCTTCCCTACATGCATTTGAAATGTCATTTGCTTACTGTTAACTCCAATTAGCTTCAATTTTTCCTTACTGTTCAAATGTTCTCAACATCGAGAAGAAAATTGCTTATTTGAAGTATTGTCTAACAGAAATTCCTTGCTAACTGAATTTTCAAATTGGCTAAAATGGTGTGGGTCCCTACTGTATTCTGAACATTTCTGAAATTCAGTCAGATCTGAACTCTCAATGCTTCGGAGGATCAATTTAGAACTGAGATGTGTCGTTGTTAATTTCTGTTTTGTTTTGAGCTTCTAGTTGTAATCGGATTGCAAATTTGTTAGGCAATGCCGATGTTAATTCAGCTTTAACTAGTATAGCTTATTAGTCAGAGTATGTTTCGGTTGAGAAACATAATCAGTCTCTGTTGTTAGTCAGTTTCAGTTTTTCATCTAGTCTCCTCTATTCATTCATCAGACAGCAGAACAACCTTTTGAACTGAGATGCTACTTCCTTCAAAATTCAAACCTAAATCTTACTATCTCATTTGAAGAACCTAAATGGCATTCACAAGATTAACACGTTTTCAGATTAGGTTGCTGCTGTTAGATGAATGACCAATGGCTAATTGAGTCCAGACAACTTCTGACTACTTGTTTTAGAATGGTACAAGCCCACTGGCATTTCTAACTCTTCTATTGCCTTTTCTGATTTTCTTCTAGCACTTCCTTGTTTATATAAGTTACAACAGACACAATTCTGAAATGAGGTGCTACTGTCTACTTTCTTCAACTATCAAATTTCAAATAGGTTAAATCTCTTGAGTGTCCTAAAAGCCACACACAGCACAAAGCACTAAATCTTCCTTTACTGATTAGCACTTCATTAAAAGGAGTTGGGTGCCTTCTGTTGGTTTCTGAAAATTTATCTCCATATAGGTTTCTTTTCAGATTTGACTACTACTAGCAGATAGGTGTTCAACTGACTAAATGGCTCAAGAACAATTCTAAGTACTGCATTAACAAGGACATTAGTCCATGGATAAAACTAATTATCTTCAGGTTACTGTTCATACAACCTAATCAGCAGTGGTTATACAAGAAGGTTACACTGACATTTCAAGTTTTCTCCTAATCCCTTTTCTTCTCTGTTCAACAACTCACACTAAAAAAAACTTTCTGAAAAGATTTGCTACTAACTAAACTTCCTACAAACTCAAACCTTAAACCTGTTAACTCATTTGAGTGACTTAGAAGACAGCCACCATATTGGTTAGTATTAGTTGGTTGGTCTTACCAGTGAGCTCTACTAACCAAACACTTCTCTGAACATTCATTCAACTAGAGGAGTTTTTCTGATTTGGAGTGTTTGTCAACTAAACTTCATACTGATTAAACTGCAAATTTTTGTTAAATCAATTGAGTGGTTCAAATCATCAGTCACAAGATTAGTTAGCACTAATTGGGTTCCCTTACAAGTGGGTCCCAGACTTCAGTGTCTCACAGATAACAGAGAAGACAGCTACAGGGGAAGCTCAGGGCGGTTCTGGCGGCACATGTCGCCGGCGGTTGGGTGGATGGCGGTGGCCCGGAGTGGAGAAAATGGGATGCTAGGAAGGCAAGGAAGCTAGGGGACATCTGCACTGTGGCGGGCGCGCGGTGGGGAGCAGCGGCCGGCCGTGAGAGTGACATGGCGCGGCAGCACTCGGGGGGTTCTAGGGGTCGAAAGGGTGGAAGCATGAGCATGAGGTAGGCTAGCGGGTCTCACCAGAATGGTTGTTGGAGGCGAGGAGACGCCGAGGTGAGCTCGCGGAGGAATTGGCCGGACCCGGAGAAGAAGGGATGCGCGCGGCTTATTGGTGGCGGTAGCATCCAATTGGGTGAGGGCTTTTGCTCCTTGCAATGTTGGGCGCGTCGTGACGCGGTCGGCGGTGGCCGGAGTCCACCAGAACTGCCGGATTGCTTGGAGGCAGCGCGGCGGAACTGCAAATGGCATTCGGAGCTTGAGCTAGGAGTTTGGAGATGAACTCGGAGAAGAGAGGAGTGGTGAGGGGGGAAAGGAAGGAATGACATGGAGGGGCTTTGGCAGCTCGGGCTGACGTTCTTATAGGCGAAGGGCGGAGGAGCCAATGGCATTGACGAGCGATGGGATGGCAGCAGGGCATGGCGCGCGCGACCGGCATGGTGACGCCATGGCATGGGCAAGGCGTGGCATGCGAGGGTGATGTGGTCCATGCAGCGAAATCGGGGACGGCCATGGCCGTGGGTGCTGGCTTGATGCCGTGGAGAAGAAAGACTACAAGGGGGTCCCACCGGTCGGTGAGAGAAGGAAGGTTTAGGTGTTTAGGTTTCAGAGAAACTGGCTGAGGTGCTTTAGGGAATTTTTAGACATAGCTAATGAGTTTCGAAATTTATGAAATTTTAGGAAAGGCTTAGGACTCAGTATAGATTTTTGTGTAATTGTTTTATAATTTTATGTGCTCTGTATATTTATCTAAAACTATTTTAAGCTTCTCCTTGTAAGTACTTTTATTATTCGATGTGAAGAAATTTGTAATACATGCTTTAATTAATTTTCATATTTTATTAACAGTATAAATATGTTATGTTTGGTTGGTTTTGCATTTCCTAATTTAATGCTTTAGGTTTTGAAAATCAAATAAACCTCGAATGAAAATCCAGATAAATAAAATGACGATAAGATGCATTAAAAGTTCACATTTTTACCTATCTGAAAACAATCCCAAATTTTGGGATGTTACAGAATAATAGATTGAAAATATAATTCAAAACAAATAACAATAATACTATAACAATTATTTTCACAAAGGACACAAAGACTAATCAAATACTTTCACACAGCTACATGAGTTTAATCACACAGCTGCCCCTTCCTAAATGTTTTATGAAAATCTACCCCTCATGTGAAATCCCCGAGCATTTCCATGACCGTGGACGCGGCTATTTGAATAAATTGTTTAACACTATGTAGAGGTTGTACACTTCACCCACAAGATACAATTAACTCATCATGTTTGCCATGACTCGCTATACGAAAGTATGCGATTGAGCAATCATAACAAAGCTTTTCTGAAACTTCATCTCAACAATTGATAGTCATGATGTGTTTTACTGGTGACACCAACGCCTACACAGGAAATTAGCCCATCACACACCGTTGGACTTAGAAGCGGCGAACCGTCCATAGATGTGAATCGTTACAAAGGCAGAAAACACACCTCCACCCTAGCATACAGCATAACCTATCTGTCAGAGTAATCAACATCAAGACTCCGTAACTTACTAGGTTAGGCCTATCCCATACCAAGCATGCGGTCTTACAGTTGTGGCTCAGTTCAATGGTACACAAAGTTAAATCTTTAATTGATCAAGGCGAGACTGCCAATTTCTAACTAAGTAATCATTTTTTCATATCCCAAGCACTAAGCTCCACATATCACACAGTTTCCACTACTCGCCTCAGTCTAAATCTTTTCCCACCCTGTTGGTTAAGTACAACACATGCCATCAATGAGTAATAGCACACAGTTTTACACAAAGTTCCATAATCACTTAGTCAAGTTTATATTTGCAACTCAAATGATATGAATGACTCACGTTAGTGTTATGATAATATATACCAACTATTTGTATCTAACCAACCCACGTTGGTGTTATGATAATACCAACTAATAATTAACCAAGCTAGGGTGACAGAAGATCATGATAATACAATAAGCAAGGTGTATATAATCAAATTGGTATATAGCTAATACCAAAGCATTTAAATAAATACTTAAAGTAAAGTGCAATAACTTGAATCAAAGTAATTTTAGAAAACTAGATTCAACATGGTCAAAGGTACAACTTGCCTTGCTACAAGTCTTGATACTGGTCTTGGGCTTGGTCAACTCCTCCTTCCTCGAAATTCCCCGAAGTATCAACGTTTACTCGCAAAACGAAGCAAATAAACAAAATAAAAACAAAAAAGAGAGAAAATAAACTCTAAAAATTAAATAAAAAACTTAGGAATATAGAGCTTGAATTTAGATGAATTTAAAATTTTGAATAGGCTCAATCGGAGTTCGTATAAGGAAGAACGAGCTTTTGGAAGATCTAAACCCTAAAGAAATAACAAATCTGAATTTTTGGATTTTCCTGAATTACTTTTCTATTGAAAATTTTGATTTATGACATCAGCATGATGTCAACCCTGATTTTAAGAATTAAAAGAAAAATCAGGAAAAAGGCACTGAGATTGACGTGTGGGCCATTGGTCCATAGACCAAGTCCATGAAACAAGGTCCATGGTCCATGGCGAACCTAGTTCACAAAATAGAGTCTGACAAGGTGGGTCCATGGGTCATAGACACGGCTCATGATGGATTTAGTCTATGACGGTTTGGATCTAGGGTTTGAGTCCAGGTTTATGCCACGTAGGCGTCTACGTGGTAGGGAGGGCTGAGGTGGCTACGTGGCAGGGAGGTGGCAGTGACGTGGGCATGCGATGGCGTGCTGACATGGCATGGCAACGGGCACAAGGGCATAGTGGTGCTTGGGCTTGCCAGCTCGCCGAAGCTATGGGTCACGGCAGCGGCAAAGAAGTGGCAAAACGGGATTGTCTAGACACGGCGAACTCGGTGGCGCAAGTGCGGCAACGAGGAACGCCAGGGATCGTCGACGACGAGCCAAGAAGCTGCTGAGGTGGTGGCTTGCACATCGGCGATGAGCTACAACAATGCTTTGGCTAAGGGAACATGAACAACGGTTAAAACGTCGTGCGGGGAGCAAAGGGGTGGGGTTGAAGCGCAGAGGAGATCACCGGAGGCGGTGCAATCGACCGACGAAGACGGTCGGCCAGAAATGGGAGAGAAGGGAAAGATATCGGTGCTCAATTGATGGAACTCGACAAAAAGAGAGAGGAAAGATAGATGTGGACTAGGGACACACGGTGACGTGCTTAATTTGTCGAGGAGATTAACTTGGCGGCGGAAAACATGAAGAAGGAGCTTCGAGTGGCCGGAGACGCACAAGACGAAGTGGCGCTGGAGATGTGGTGCATGAGAGTTCAAGATGGTGGGTGCATCGAGGATAGGAAGGTGAGGCAATCACCATGACGTGGCTACATCGACTTAAAGGGCTTCCACGGTGGAGGAACGACAACAAAGGGTGGCGCCGAGCTTGGAGAAGAAGAACTCGGGCGTGGCGTGCGGCGGTGCTCCGGTGAGGACGGCTAGGGCACAAGTGGCGACGCGATGGGGCTGAGTGGATGCGCATGAGGGGCGACGCTATTTATGGCACGGGGAGTCATGCTTGACCCGAACACCAAGCAGATGCTGGAGTGGCGGCTTAGTGACAAGCGGACCCGAGCGCGCTAGGGTTTGGCGGTGCGGGTTGGGCTAGCGGCGGGGATGCGACTGGACTGAGCTAAGCGAAGGAGAGAGGAGGCCAAGTGGACCAGACCAAATTTGGCCCACGAGAATTTTTGGAAGTAAGAAATGATTTAGGAATTACAGAAAAGCTGAAAATCCAAATAAGTCCTAATAAATAGCAAATAACTTCTGAAAAATCTAAGAAAATACAGAAAAATTCCTTAGAGCACAAGGAACCCAACTAAAAGTCAAATTGATATAATTTTCTAGACTTTCTTTTAATTGATGTTTAGATTAGTCAAATTAAATATTTTGAATTTAGAAAATTCCTAATTAAGCTTTATTAATTCAAATAAAATTGGTGAAATTTTCAAGGACCTAAACTATCAAAAGATTTTTGAAAAGCCAAATTTTTGGGATGTTACAGCTACAAAAGCCAGCAATGGCGTTGTCGGGAGCGCAAGAGGAAGAAGAAACCGTGGGGAAGGGGAAGACCTGGCACGCGGGCCCGACACGACAGAGAGAGGAGGAGGAGAAGGCTGGGCTGCGTCAGGAAAAAGGAAAGGCCGAGCGGGCTGGACCGGGGAGTGGAAAAATGGAATTGGGCCTGAGGAGATTCGGCCCAATGACTTTCTGAGATTTTTAATTAGCTTTTCTATTTTGAAAGTACCAGAAAATCCAAATGGCAAATTAAAATTAGCAAATGAACTCGAAAAAATCCAAAAAAATCTGAAAAATATTTCCAAGCACAAAGAACTCAAATAAAATAGTTTTGGGATTAGTTGATGTTCACATTAGTCACATTAAATTATTTTGTTATGGAAAGTCCATTTAGGCTTTATTAAAATTGGGTAAATTTTCCAAAGGGCTAAACTACTCAAAAGGGTTTTGAAACTTCATAAAATTGGGATGTTACACTCATTTGCAATCAAAGCTAGTGGAGTTCATGAGGACACAACCACCTAACTTCTCCACCTCTTCCAAGCCACTAGACGCCGATGATCGGCTACGCTCCATAGAGAAGAAGCTTGGCTTTGCTCGGTGCTATGATCATGAGATGGTTTTGTACGCTGCACATCAACTTGAAGGCACCACTATAGAATAGTTGGAGAATTACTATGCAGCCTATGAAAATCAGCAAGCTATTAATTGGGCCGAGTTTTCAGCAACTTTCTACCATTCATATTCCTGATGGTAAGGTGGAGATAAAGAAAAATGAGTTTCGTGAACTGCAACAGGGAAACATGTCAGTGAGTTAGTACCTCAACAAGTTCACGCAACTCTCCTGTTATGCTCAAGAGGACATTGCCACAGATGATGCACATCAAAAATGTTTCAAACGTGGACTCAACCTCAGCTTGAAGGTGGAAGTCGTTGGCAACGACTATGCAGATTTTTAGCATTTAGTTAACAAGGCTATGCTCATAGAGGAGTCACATCATGAGCTAGAAGAATCTCGTAAGAGGAAGTTGATACAGCATGGGTCTCACCAAAATCATCCGCAGAGAGCTAGAATGAATGTGCAGCATCCTATCTGCTTCACCCCTTCTACCACATTCAGGACCCCTGCACTGGCACCTCGCTCAGCTACTTCAAGATTTTGTAACTACAACAACAACAACCAACCACCAAGAAGCAATAATCTGGCTACGGGAGTTACCTATTTCAACTGCCACACAGCCACGAGAGATGTCACTATGCCAACAATTATCCACAGAAGCAAGCTCCAACGCCAATTAGATTCAATTTGGGAGCTACAGACCCCAAACGCAGCCACCAAGACTCCACCACCTTTTGGGAGAGGTTGCGTGAACCATGTCCCACCAGAGGAAGCCTAGTCAACCCAGACGTCGTACTAGGTAAGTTCCTGATTAATTCAGCACCTGTTACAGTTCTATTTGATTCTAAAGCTTCACATTGCTTTATTTCTTAGAGTTTTGTTGCAAAACAAAAACTAAAGGTTATGTAACATCCAATTTTTTGCGCCTTTTTGAAAATTTTAAAATAAAAAGAGCCAGTTGATTTTTTCTTAAAAATAATTAAAGCTTAATTTGAAATTTCACAAATTAAAACAATTTAATATGAATAAACCAAACTTCAATTAAATTCAAAATTGTTTTATTTGTGTTCCTTTGGTCCCAAGGTATTTTCTGGAATTTACAAAGGAATTTCCTATTTTCCATAAATGGAAAATAATTTCTGGGCTAAAATAAAAATAAAATTTAAGTTTTAAATAATTTCATAAGTTCAAAATAATTCAGGGAATTTCTATGATTTTTTCAAGAATTTTTCAACACTATTTTCCATTTTTCTAAAAGTCCTTTTGATTTCTTGTAATTTATAGCAATTAAAAATGAATTTCTGTTAAAAAATATAGCAATTAAAAATGAATTTCTTTTGAAAATAAAATAGAAATTTATGTTTAAAATATTTTACTTAAGCTCTAAATACCGTAATTAGCTCTAAATATCTTACTATTTTTCAAGTTTAAAAAGATTTTTTGGTATTTTTAAAATAATTACTGTAAGAAAATATTATTATTATTACTATTATTATTTTATTTGAACTCAAAATGTTGTATTTAGTATCTGAGATTTTTAGTGGATTTTTCGGAGTTGAATTGTTATTTGTCCCGAATTAATTAGTGTCTTTTGGAATTTTCAAAAGAAAAATGTATATTTTCTGAATGTATTAATGATTTTATTTTACCAACTGGAACACTAACCGCTGCTGGTTGCCACCTCTTAACTCTGGCCATAACTTTGGCAATCAATTTTGACCAAACCGCTACTCATTTGCCCCTATAAATTGGATCGTATCCTCTCCATCCAATTCCCCACAACGTTGTCGCACAGTTTTCGCTAAAGCCTCTCGGAGATCCCTCTACTTACCCTTCTTCTCTAAGTTCGATGAGTGCTCCGATGAACCTAATCTCCTCCTCCGTTGCTCCGTTTCACACCAAATTTTACCTGTGAGTTCTTCTTAAGTTTCCCCATATTTCTATTCAAGCGAAATTTTGATTCCCCAAATGATTCATCACAGCCACAAAATCCACAGACATCTTCTCCGACTCTGGTGAAGAGTTCAGCGAGCTCTCTCGAAATCTCCCGGCCATCAATGGTCCTCAAATGTTTTACTGAAGCATCCTCAATACGTCTTGTATAATGTGTCGGTTCAGTTTCGGCTTTAGTTCATCGGAGCACCACCGACCACCTCTTCTTCCCCAAGTTCGGCGACAAGTCCATTGATCCCGATCTCTTCATTTGTTGGGTAATTTTGCGAACCATTTTACTTGCATGTTCCTCTCAATATTATCTACATTTCTATTCAAACGAAATTTTAATTTCCTCGTTGAATCGTCGTGCGCCCGCACACCCATACCGCTGCCGCCTCGGCCGCACCACCACCACCTGAAGGGTCCTTACCCCGCCAGGGTTCCATTTTTCCAGTCGCCGAACGCTGTCGCTCGCCATGCGTTAGTGCCGCTGGTCCCTGCTCCGTTTCTTCCTTGTTCTTATTTTCTCTTTTTGTTTCACTGACAATCGGTTCCATATGTCATACACACCCTCTATCTTGTTCTCTCACTAGCAATGGGGCCCCTCATGTCAGCTCTGTGATTAAATGATTCATTTCCAAAAAGGAATATTCCACCAAATATTCTTTCTTATCTCTCATTTTTCAGCAATTTTCAGTTCCAATAAACTTCTGGAGGCTTGTTCTCTTTCATACGAACTCCGATTCAGTTGATTCTTCTTCCTAAATTCATATAAATTATTAATCTTTCTTTCAGTACCTATTTGTTAATTGTTGGACTTTTGATCATGTTGTACCCATTTTTACAAAAACATATTATTTTATATCAACTTGTATGCTAATTTTATATCAATTGTTTTCGAGAGTAGCTAATTACCTAATTGACATTATGCCACCTTGAATATTGTGAATGTCGTGTATCCTTTAACTTTATAGGAAAAGTTGATATTAGTTGGACATAATTGTAATACCAACATGGGTGGCGTAGTATGCTTAGTCATGCTTAGTCGTACGATGGGTTCCTATACACAATGGTAATCTTGATAACTTGATTTAATGACATATGGAATTATGGTGTGAGGCTACTATTGTAAAAATTGTTGTGCCATGGAAGGGGATGCCATTGGGCCTAATTGAACAAAAATATTTTCATACTCAGGCAAATGATCGTGTAGTAAAGGGGGTGCGGGTAACACATTTTGGTTGAGGTTGTCTCGCCTGAGTAATCACTAAGAACTTAATCTTGTGCGCCATTGATCTAGGTCGTGCAACCACATATCCAGTATGGGATGCATTTTACTAATTAATTAGTAATGTCTTGATTTTAGTACTATTTTTGGAAGCGTGAACTTTGGGATGGACATTCACAATGTTGCAAGAGGGGGGCCCCGAATGGGTGCGAGGTCTATTCAATGGTGAAACCTTAACAAATAGAACTAGGTTAAGACAGAGGTTTGTAAAGGGCTTATGATAATCATTTAGTTGCGCACCTATGGAAGTGTGTGAGACGGATATTATAAACTAATTATCTCTTGTGGGTAAAGTTGTACAACCTCTGTAGAGTGTTAAAACTATTCGAACAGTCGTGTCCCCGGTTATAGACAATGCTTGGGGATTTCACACAAGGTATAGAGATTTCATAAAATGTTTGGATGGTGGTATGGATGGGAAGTGAATGGGTAGTTCACTGGTTGTTGGTTGGGAAGTGAACAGGTAGTTCACTAGTTGTTTCAAAGCAATTATTTACTTTATTTATATAATCTTTTCAACAATGCTTTACAATCTATTTACTGTCAATATTGCTTTTTACAAAATAACTATACAACTATTCCTTTGTTCAAGCCTTGCATGAATATTAATTGCATAATATTCCTTTGTTCAAGCCTTGCATGAATATTAATTGTATACTATGCTCTACGACTTGCTGGGCACTTTATGTACTCACAACTTTATGCCTTGTTGATCAGCTGTTGAGGAAGAATCCGAAAATCCAGAGTTCTACAAGGAGGAGTACTTTAGAGACTATGCGAACTAGGATGCGCTCCCCAATCGGTTGCCTATAGGCATGTCAGATGGCCACCACAAGTTATCTTATTTCCATTGCAAGAGTTTTGTTTGTCTTTTAAGCCCTGCGTGGCAAACTATGTAAACTTTGATCATAAGGTCCGCTGCTACTATTTAATAATAATTTGCTTATTTCTTAGCTATTTCGTTGTATGGATATGATTTTCATCGATGTTGTCACTATGTGAGCTAGCTACTAATCATGGGGCTAGTTTAGAATACACAGAGGATCTGGATTTGCTAGTTCGGATCTCGACAGGTTATGACCCTTAAAACTGCTTTATTGGTTCCATCCTCTGGTTCGGAGTTGAGTACCAACCATGGTTGCCCAAAGGTTAAGGTGACTATAGGAGGGGTAGGATTTCTAGCTAACCTCAAGTCTTTGACACCAAGTCCTTAGATGTGATTTTGAGAATAGATTGGCTTGGTAGCCACCAAGCAATTTTACATTGTAGTGGTAGAAGCATCACTTTGGTCAATCCGGTTGAAACTAAAGTAAAATTTGAAGCCTCTATGAAAAAGCTAGATAGAGCACTAGTTTGCAGTGTTAAGACTGTAACTCTGGAGGATGTGCTAGTGGATAGAGATTTTCAGATGTCTTTTTGGATGATTTACCCGGGATGCTACCAGACAGGGACATAGAGTTCGTCATCAACTTAGTTCCTGGACCTCCACCCATCTCCAAGAGACCCTACTGAATGCCTACCAATGAGCTAGCTGAGATGAAGAAGCAGATCAATGAGTTACAGGATAAAGGTTTTGTCTGACCGAGTTCTTTACATGGGAAGCCCTAGTGGTCTTTGTTGAAAAGAATGATGGTCCCCAAAGAATGTGTGTGGATTATTGCTCACTCAATGAAGTCATCATCAAGAACAAGTATCCACTTCCTATGATTGATGATTTATTTGACCAATTGAAGGGAGTTAAAGTGTTCTAAAAAATTGACTTGAGGTAAGGTTATCACCAGCTAAAAATTCATCAAGAGGATATTCTCAAGACAACTTTCTCAACTCGGTACGGACTATATGAGTACATGGTCATGCCTTTTGGATTGACCAACGCTCCTGCCTATTTTATGAACTTTATGAATAAACTATTCATAAAATATTTGGATAAGTATGTCATTGTCTTCATTCACGATATTTTGGGGTACTCCAAGAGTGAGGAAGATCATGGGGAGCACCTACGCCTGGTCCTAAAGAGACTTAGAGATAATCAACTCTATGCCAAGTTCAGCAAGTGTGAGTTTTGGATGAAGGAAGTCACCTTCTTGGGACACATCATGCCTCTAGAAGGATTCATCGTCAACCCTAGCAAGGTCAAGGATGTGCTCGATGGGAAGCCGCCCAAGATTGTACCTTAAATCAGAAGTTTCCTTGGCGTGGCAAGATATTATCAATGGTTCATAGAAGGATTCTCCAAGATAGTAAAACCCCTCACTCAACTATTGAAGAAGGAGAAGAAATTTTCTTGAATACAAGAATGCAAGTATAGTTTCCAAGAGTTGAAAAAGCGTTTGACCACCGCCCTAGTGTTGATTTTGCTAGACATTCAGAAGGACTTTCAGATTTTTTGTGATGACTCACGACAAGGACTTGGTTGTGTTCTGATGCAAGAAATAAAGATAGTAGTGTATGCCTCATGATAGTTGAGGCCTCATGCAGAGAACTAACCCACACATGACTTAGAGTTGGCAGTCGTAGTGCATGCTCTGAAGATTTGGCACCATTATCTCATTGGTAATCGTTGTGAGGTTTATATCGACCACAAGAGCTTGAAGTACATTTTTACTCAAGCTGATCTTAATATGAGGCAGAAAGATAGTTGGAGTTGAATAAAGATTATGATATTGGAATCTATTACCATCTAGGCAAAACTAATGTAGTAGTTGATGCTTTGAGTAGAAAGATCTAATGTAGTTCTCTAATGATCAAGGAGGGTCAGCCAGCACTACATGATGAGTTTCAAAAGATCAAACTGGAATTGGTTGAAGAAGAATACTTAGCCACTTTTGTTAGGACCCAAAATTACGATTCTGGAACCCTCTGTGTATACTGCACTAGTCCAGGATCACGCTAGTGCACACAGTGTCAACATATGTGAATACCAATCCACACAAACGATAAATAAAGTAAACGATTAGTTTGAATAACAAATAAGGGTTTTGACCTTATGGTCGAGTTTACACTTATTAAGCCACACAGGGCTAACAGAGAATAAAATAGCAGCGGAACAGAAATAACTCCAGCGTAGATCCCATCAATTCACCATAGGCAACCAACTGGGATCCAGACCTTAACGATCAGCAACCTTCGGCGAACTCCTCCTCGAAAGCAGGCGTAGACTCCTCTTCTATAGGTTTGGGCGCAAGTTTTACAACAAGCGTGAGTACACAACCGTACTCGCAAATCATACCACAGAATGCAATTTATAGATGCAGGCTTATTCCAAAAGAAAAGGCTTATGTGGTTCTTTTGCATAAAGGCAATATTTGCAATTGAATACAATAATAGATTGAAAGCATAATTCAAAACAAATAGACAATAATAATTTAACAGTTGTTTCCACAAAGACACAAAGCTAAAAAGATTATTTCACATAGCCACATGATTGAGATCACATAGCTCCCATCCCATCATTTCATGAAAACTACCCCTCGTGTGAAATCCCCGAGCATGTCCATGACCGCGGACGCGGCTATTCGAATAGATTGATTTAACACTCTGCAGAGTTTGTACACTTTACCCACAAGATACAACTAGTGTAGCAAGCATTGATCATAACAAAACAGTTCGGAAACTTCATCTGAAACATTGACATTCTCATACGGTGCAATATCACCAGGCAAGCCATAATGTCCGCTACGTGTATGTTACAGTTGTCGCAAGGAAGGTCACTACATCAGCCAGTGTCCTCAGTGGAACCAGTCACTAACTCCAGATGCAAGAATACCAGAAATCAGTTCAGTCAAGATTTTAACTCTCAGAGTAGGTGGTAACGCAGTAGGATCCGTGTGTCCAGCGAAGCAGTCAAAGAAGAGATGTTTGTGCGATGATGTTACCAAGAAAGTCAGAGAATCAATGTAATTTTTCATTTGTTGGAGAGCTAAAAATGTGGACATCTTTGCATGCAAGTTACGGAGAAAAAGAAATTGTTGGATATTAAATCCTTGGATACCTTTCCAAGAGTCTGCCTTTGCAAGTTGGGTAATCAAGCGTTGAGGCATGATGATTGAAGGTCGAGAGCCGTAACTATGGAATGTGATGTTGAATTCCAACTAATCATTTTGCATAACAGTGAGACAATAGTAAATGATTGAAGAATCTAATCATTGGATAAGGTCCATATCCGCAAGAGAGTATGCAATTGTCATTGCACATGATCTATACAACATGCAACTGTATTAGAAGTCAAGTTTGACTTTGACTTGGTACCCAGGATCAGCCAATTTCAAAAGGAATTACATCAGAGATGAACTATGACAAAATTTGTTAAAAGAGTTCGCATAAATGATAGAGTAGATCAGATGACTTTATCATATAAAGGCAGTGTCAAATCAATCCCATCAGCTTAGCAAAGTCGATTGAATACCAAGAAACGATGCGTTTTGAGACAAGTTAGTTGAAGATCAGTGAGACAGTCGTTTCAAGTTAGCCAAGACCCCTCACCGGTTGTAAGAAGATAAGTTCACCCAGACCGCTAGAAGTGAACCAAGTCTGTAAGAATTTCAAAAGAGATTAATCACAACTTTAGTGTTCATATTGCCAGATACCAGAAAGAACCTTGATAGCTTTTATCATGGATCATCCAAGAATTTGTGTGCTAAGAAGTTTCATCAGCAGTTCTTAATAACTGAAGTGTCAAGCAGTAAATTATCCTAGTCATAATTCGAAGTTGCTACCATGGGGAAGCAAAGACGGTTATTGGATTGAGAACCATGAAGTCAAAATCCGTTCCCTCTAGCCAGACCAGTACAGCGGCAGATACTTTGAAATAGAAGAGCTACCGCAAGAATCTGTTGATTAGTCAGCCAAGGTTACCTGTGAAATTCAGAAGTTGGATCTTAAGTCAGTTGCAAGGATATCTGTTGAAACCCAGAATTTGAACTGATGCTAGAAATCAGTGTTGACCAGACAGTGGAATGACAGTTTTGTCAAGAAAATTCGTCCTCACGTAAAGCAAAGGAAAGCGTGAGAACCCGCTGAAGGCGAACAGAATGAGCCATGGATCAATGAGCATATCTGCATATCTAATGAGAAGAAACTCAAGTAGTTGACGCTCATACCAACATTTGAGTGCAAGCATTCTATTTTTCCCTGAAAGTACTAAGGTGTACAAAGATCTCAAAGTTGAACGGTGATGATCCAAAATAAAGCAAAATATCGCAGAATGGGTTACTATGTGGTTGGTATGTCAGAAAGTCAGCTAAAATATTGGAGGTCAGTCAAAGTACTTCTATCCCTGAGAATTCAGACAAGGGATCTCCCAGGACCCAATCGGGATGTAACTTCTTGAAAGGTGATTGTTGATCATTTGACAAGAAGTTGTCACTTCATTCCTGTCAATATCACCCAATTTGGAGATCGTTTAGCAGAGTGGTATATGACGAAGGTTGTATACGACAGAGATGGTATTCGTCAGCATGGGTGCAGTGTCAGATCTACAGAGATGGTCAATTTGCACGACATGTCAGAGAAGTTAGTGTCAGACCAAGGATCCCAGCTTATCTTGTATTAGCAACAGAGTCTATATGAAGCTTGGATGGGCATTTCGGTTAAGTATTGTGTATCGCCCGAATCAGCAGACAGATTGAAAGAAATAGTGAGTTGTGCCTTAACTCATAGTACCAAGTCGAGCAAGTAAGTGTTATGTGCAGAGTTCCCCTGCAACCCAGATGTCAGCTAGTCGTAGTTGTCACCCTCTGAAGTTCACAGTGGTTGATCGTGTAAGTCATTGCTCAGCTAGGGGCAGATGAATTTACAAAGTATATGGATGTTGCATTAATTATGAAGCAGAAGACCAAGGATCCTTAATCCTAAATGGAATTTAAGTAGCAGTGTTCAAGAGGAAAAGCTATGCAGATTATACAGATTATCACCTTCGCAGCCATGTCTATCTTCAAAATACCTGTTGAAGTTCTGTGCTAACAATTGTACGACGATTGATGTAAATGTGTCGCTTAGTTCGATTCGGCGAAAAAGAAGATAGTTTGCCAACCCGAGTTGCGGTCGTGACAAGATTTCCTCCACTCCAGAAGTGCCTTCAAGCACCGATCAAGCAGCCCCGGTAGAAGCAATCAAGTTTCAAGATACCTTCCAGCCAAGAGCCAGTTTGTCAAGTTTTCAGTGAAGCAAGAAGTTTAGCAAGAAGCAAGGTATTTGTTTTGTAAGTGTTCAGAAGAGCGATTCTATCAAAGTCAGCATTTTGAAAGCAAGAAGTGAACCTGAAGGCTGAGTTCGTTATCCCATTCTATAGCCAGCCTGAATCTCATGGACGAGATTCCTTTAAGGGGGGAGGTTTGTAACGTCCCAAAATTTGGCGTTTCAAAAATCTTTTGAGTAGTTTAGGTTCCTGAAAAATTTCACCAATTTTATTTAAATTAATAAAGCTTAATTGGGAATTTTCTAAATTAAAAATATTTAATTTGACTAATATAAACATGAATTAAATAAAAACTTGTGTTATTTGGCTTCCTTGTGTTTCAAGGAATTTTTAGGTATTTTCTGAGATTTTTTCGGATTTATTTGCTATTTATTTGATCTCCTTGATTTTTGGCCTTTTATTTTAATTCCGAAAATTCAACCTTTTCTCTCTCCTGCCTAGTGCTACAGTATTTCGTGAGTACTGTTCATCTTGCAGAACCGAACGCGTCCGAGTCCAGAACGCGTACGTTTCCAACTGAATCCTTCAAAATTTCATATCTTCCTCTAGGGTGCATATAAAAGCGAGCTGTTTGCGCCTACGCGTCCATATTGATCTCCTCTTCCAATCCCCTGAATTGGTTTTCTCCAAACCGATCTATTTTCGTCGCAATCTCCAAAAAACCGAGCTCCAACCGAAGTTCTTCTCCGGGAATCTGCGCTTCATCCGACGTTCCGTAGAACCGTCATGCGCGTTGGCCGCATCGTCGCGTTCTCGTATGGTTCCTTCCTCTTCGCCCAAAGATCACCGAGCACCGTCGCCATGTCAAGCCCTAAAGACGAAACGTGTTCATCGCGTTCCTCGCTTCCTCGGTGAGTTTTCCAAAATCCGACCGCGTCATCTTGTGTCCTCGTCAATACCTATTTTTCCCTCTTGTAGATTCAAGTTTCATCCACCGTGCGCGAGAATCGGCGTTGTCTCGCTCTTGTTCATCGTCCTTCTCCGGCCAATTACTCGCAAACGTTGATCCCCGCCTTCAACTCCACCACCGTTGAGTTCGCGTCGCGCGTTCTACGCCGTGCTCACCTCCTTTCGCAGAGCATCACCGGAGTGTTACGCGCCCGTGAGGCCGCCGTTGTCCGCGATCTTCGCGTCGCTGCCGTCGCATGGAGCAAAATCTTGATGTCCGACCGCGTCATCATCTCCGGATCGTTGTTTCCTTTCCGTTTTGCCCCTTCGCCAACGTTGGTTCGCCTCCGTTCGTCGTCACCTCTATGAGCAAGAATCACTAGTTGTCTCTGTGGACTATTCATGGCTGATGTGCAGAGCGTGACTTCTTTCTTCGTTGGCTTCATGTTGATTTCTTTCTCTCTGTCTCTTTTCTCTATTGTGTGGACCCTTTGCCATCCATATAAATATATATATCTCACTGACATGTAGACCCCACATGTTATACTCCTAATTAAAATCCTAATTATTTCTCTCACTTACATGCGGGTCCCGTATGTCAGTCAACTCTTAGGTCAACCCTATTCATGAGCTTGGTCCACCGTGGACTAGCATATCTCTGTGGACCTGGTCCATAGACCAGTGGCCCACATGTCAACTCCTAATCCTATTTTCGGGAATTAATTTAATTCTTGAAAAGTCCTTTCATCTTATTGGTCCCGCTTGTCACTTCTCTACCTTATTTCTGAAATTATTTTAATTCTAGAAATCCATAAATACCAGTCGGTCCCGCCTATCATACACTCAACCATTTTCTAATATTTTCGGAATAGAATATTCTGAGAATATTCCGTAGAGCTTTTTCATCATTTCATATGAATTCCAATCTTCCGAGAGCCATATCTTCTTCATCCGAATTCCGATTGAACCCATTCAAGTTTCTAAATTCATCTAAATTCAATATCTACCTTCCAGTACTGTTTAATTTTAATTTGGAGTTTATTTGATTTGCCTTTTGAATTTAGTTTGTTTTACGCTTTCTTTCTCGTTAGACGCCGAAGTCCCGGAATCGTCCGAAGGAGCTGAAGATCAAGCAAGTAGAAGATTGAAGATAAAATAAGATCATCATTGCTATAGCAAGGCAAGTTATACCTTTGATCATATTGAATCCCAGTTTTTAAAATTACTTTGATTCAAATTATTGCATTTACTTTAAGTAATTATTTAAATACTTTTGGGTTTAGCTATTAATCCAATTTGTTATATCCACTTTGTCTATTGTATGTCATAATCTTTTGTCACCCTAGTCTGGTTCATATTTAGTTGGTGCTATGGTATTACCAACGTGGGTTGGTTAGTACGAGTAGATTGCTTAGCCATGCAACGAGTCATCATCATCACCTGAGTTGCAATTATAAATTTGACTAAGTGATTATGAAACTATGTGATAAAACTGTGTGTACTGTGTGCTATTACTTTGTGGATGACATATGTTGCACTTAACCAACGTGGTGGGAAAGGATTTAGGCCGAGGCAAGTGGTGAATCTTGTGTGATATGGTGGAAGTCGTGTGCATGGGAATGATAATCTTTGTGATTTAGTTAGAATATAGAAGTCTTGCCTTAGTCAATTAAGGACTTAACTTTGTGCGCCATTGAACTGAGCCTTCATCAGTCACGACCACATGCCCGTATGGGACGGGCCTAACTTAGTAAGTTATGGATTCTCGGCATTGATGTTCGGTGGATATGTTAGGTGTGTGACGGTGGAGGTGTAACTACTTAGTGGTTGCATCGCGGGGCGGTTCGCCGCTTCCCTGTCGAGCGGTGTGTGTTATGCCAAAGCGCTTCATTTGGGTTGGCATAGCGGTTTGTAAGCACACTGGGAATGTCAATGTTTGAGATAAAGTTTCTGAAAAGTTTTGTTGTGATCACCGATCCAGATTGATTGCATCTTGTGGGTAAAGTGTACAACCTCTGCAGTGTTAAACAATCTATTCGAATAGCGCGTCATGGTCATGGACATGCTCGGGATTTCACACGAGGGTAGTTTTCATAAAACAATTGGGAAGGGACAATTGTGTGATTTAAGTCATATGGTGTGTGAAAGAATTTGATTAGGCTATGTGTCTTTGTGAAAACAATCATTAAATTAATATTGTCTATTTGTTTTGAATTATGCTTTCAATCTATTACTTGTATTCAATTGCAAATGTTGCATTTACGCAAAATAACCACGTAAGTCATTTCCTTTGGAATAAGCCTGCATCTATAAATTGCATTCTGTGGTATGATTTGCGAGTACGGTTGTGTACTCACACTTGTTGTAAAACTTGCGCCCAAACCTACAGAGTGAAGGAATCGTCGGTCAACAAGGTCTACTTCAAGGATCGAGAAGAACTAGGTCGCGCACCCCAGCCGATTGCCTGTGGGCATATGGATGGGCTTCACTGAAGTTATTCCGTTTTGTTCCGCTGCAGCTTCATTGAGCTATTCGCCTTCTGAGACATTAATTGTAAGCTTTGACCTTAAGGTCTTTACTCTGATATTTATTGTTATTTGCCTATTTGTTAGTCATCTTTGTATATGGAAATGATATTTCATCGATGTTGCCACTGTGTGCACTAGCGTGGTCCTGGACTAGTGCAGTATACACAGAGGGTCCAGAATTGTATTTTTGGGTCCCGACATCGCCTCCAAGCCGCTCCACCCCCGCGCCATCCTCATTGGCCTCCTCCGTTTTTTCGGTGGCCGCCACGGCGGCCGCGTGCGCTCACCGCCGTCCATCGCACGGTAGGTCAAGGCAGCAAGGGGCGAGGCTACGAGGGTGCACGCGCATCACACGGCTGCAATCGGTGCCCGGTAACCCGCAAGGCCTCCCTCTCTGCTCCGGCCTCCCGCCTCTGGCCTCTGGCTCTCCCACTCCCAGTATCCCTCTCCGCTTTGGCCTCCGGCTCTCCCACTCGGTGGCTCCGGCAGTCAGCGCCCTCGCTGCTATTAAGGTGAGTTTGCGCACCACCTGTTTGATACAATGCCTCAATGAACCACATTTTTACATATGTGAAAAAAATTCTTTAATGGATATATCGTCATCCACCTTCCCCTGCTTGCCGAGGACAATGTGAGATTGATTGCTTCATGCCCATTTGTAATTTTTAGGATCAATTGGTGCTATAATATATTGTAGTAATGTGGTTTACTGGTTATAGTATTGTAGATCTTATGTAGGAGAACCTCACCACCAGATACCAGTGACCTGTCTAAGATGAAACAAACAGCCTCAAGAGCTGTCTCCAGAATATGGCCTCCAATGGATTGCATATAAAAGAAACGTGAGGAGGACGCCCGTGATACGTACGACCTCGCTGGAGAGCGGGGAGCGCAGCCACGTCATGGCCGGCGAGGCCGCGACTCGCTCTACCTAATATTTTGTCCTGGATCCGCCCTTGTGTGGTATAGTACTGAAGGTTTTGCTAAATATTTTGGGTCTGCCCCTGTCTGACCAGAACAGAAGAAGAATGGTTTTATTTGAGAAATGGGAATGTAAAACTACTTCTAGCCTCAATAAATCCTCCAATCAGTTAACAACAGCGAAAACGCCGAAGAAAAAACACTTCACTAAGGGTATATACAATAGTATAGACAACTGCTATCTATAACAACTCTCCATGTCACCTGTAGACAGTACTAAAGATAGATCATACAATGGTACAGATAGCTACTGTTTTTTTAGTTATCTTTATAGAACACACAATCTTTTAATGATTTCCTTGTTTCTAGTGATAAAGTCGGCTATAGGATTGTAGACAACATCTTTCTTTCTCTTCATTCTTTTTCATCTACGTCAGCAAAAATATTACATTATAGTGACTATAGACAACTGACATAAGACCATTATATATACTCTAAACTGTATGTTGGTGGCTGACTAACGGGTGAAGAAAAAGAAAAATAAAAAGTTAACCATAAACAAAAGCAAAAGAAAAAAAGGAATCACAAACAAACGCCCACTACAAACAAGCCCAAAACGCCAGACCACGACAAGAAGCCCAAGCACCCAAAACAACCCAAAACCCTAAGGTCCTCGCATCAAACGGCTCCAACTCACCCCCAGCTCCGATCCAACGGCCAGAACCCCCTCACCGGACGCTGTAAAGCCCCCACGCTCACACACCTCCGTGCCTTCGCCGAAACGCCAAGAAGGACCACAAGTCCGGCCGCCGCCATGACGACATGCTTCAAGAAGAACCGCAAGAAGCGCGGCCACGTCTCCGCCGGGCACGGCCGCATCGGCAAGCACCGGAAGCACCCCGGCGGGCGCGGAAACGCTGGTGGCATGCACCACCACCGCATCCTCTTCGACAAGTACCACCCGGGCTACTTCGGCAAGGTCGGCATGCGCTACTTCCACAGGCTCCGCAACAAGTTCCACTGTCCCGCCGTCAACGTCGAGCGCCTCTGGTCCATGGTGCCGGCCGACAAGGCCGCGGGGGCCGCCGGCAAGGCGCCCGTCCTGGACGTGACGCAGTTCGGCTACACCAAGGTGCTGGGCAAGGGGATGCTTCCGCTCGAGAGGCCCATCGTCGTCAAGGCCAAGCTCATCTCCAAGGTCGCCGAGAAGAAGATCAAAGCGGCCGGCGGCGCGGTCCTGCTCACCGCCTAGGTACGTGCGATGGACGCAGGGAGAGGGAGGTAGGACGTTTATTGGTTTGCCCCCTCGGAATCTAAAGCATTAGTTTCTTGATCGTTGTGTTAAGACTTGATTTAGCTGTTATCCTGTTTTTTAGGTTGTTACTGTATGGCATGGCTACATTGATCTGTGGTGGATTATCAGGAGTTTTTAATTGAATGATCATGCCGGTTCATAGCAGATATATATGTCTTGAGCTATGTCAACTAACTAACTTGTGTGCCACACACCCAGATAGGTCTCGTTTGTCTTGTTTACTAGCACAGTTTCCACTTAGATGCAACAAAGATGTGTGTTATCACCAAGAGTTTGTCTTTGTGGCTGCGCAGCAGTGCTGCTTCAGGGTTTGCTTAAGTGCATAGATACGTTTGGTTGTTCCGGAGCATTGGCTTGTGTGACAGCTTAGGGCCGCATGGAGTTTGCAGGTTATATGTTGTTTCGTTAGCATGTATCTTGTGTTGCTGGGTAGTATGCACAAGAGTTTGCAATGTGACAACCTCGGACTATTGATTACCTAGCGGGCTAGATCACCATGGTAGAGTTAGGCTGATGAGAATGTGATAGATGGTATTAAAGTTCGCAGCCTATTATATTATGATGTACTGAAATATGATTTGTGGGTAATTTTTTGCGATGAACTAGTTGTATCTTGTAAGCAGGCTGATTTATGGTATGAACTGTTGAAAATATAAGCATTTTTTGAATTACTTTAATCCAGAAATACACTAGATAAATCATGGAAATTATTCTAGCCATTTTCACAAAGCATATAAGCAAGAACATTATAGATATAACTAGTATACCTATCTCAACGTTCGATCGAAGAAGATGATAAAACTAAGCAAACAACAAATGAGAGACACCATACCTGGATCCATGAGAAGGAATGCAGCAGAAGATGCAGCGACATCAAGAGTTTTGGCGAGATCGTCGTTCGTCATAGCGTAGTAGACGTCGTGGTAGTAGTCGTACATTTGATGTAGATGTAGCAGAGATTCGGACGAAGAGGAAGCAGCGAGCAGTCACGCGAACGCTCCCAAAAAACCTTATTCGTCCTCGCTCGTGCAAGCCTTCAAGGACGAGGGTTTCGGAGGCCTGCTCTCCCGGTTTGGCCGTAAACGCGCTTCACCGGGATGGAGATCGCCAAAGACAACAAACAAACTGTGATTCTGTATTGTGTAAGTGGAAAACTTAAGAACCAGAACCAGTACTCTCAGTTTCTCTTAAATAGCCAAAAGAAAGGAGTCCAAAGGCCAACAATTACCATTGATTCAACAGAATCGAAAGGCCAACAGTTGCCATTGATTCGGCATAATCGAAAAGCCAACAGTTGGAATCCGAAAGACCAAAGGTTGCCATTGATTCGCCATCAGAACTGAAACCTTTTAATAGCCAAAAAATAAAGAGACTGACACGAAAGGTCACCATCAATTACGAGTCAGTGCATTTCGATTTTCGAATAGATAAAGAAAATCGCGCCGCACTGACACGCTCGTGTATCGCGGCGCAAGACACGCGCACGCACACGCACACGCACACGCACACGCACGCGCACGGCACGGCTCGGCTCGGCTCGGCTCGGCACGGCTCGGCGTGGCGAGCGAGCGCGCGCATGTGTTGGCTCTTTCCAATTCCACAAGAGGGCTACCACGTTCCACCTTATAAAGTGGTGTAACTCCCATTCATCCGTCCATATGGGACTAAACAATTTAGCACATGCACATGGGCCTTTGAGATTTACCAGAATTAATTAGAATATAATATTTGGGCCTAGCCTGATTAATTCCAACAATCCCCACTGCATCCCAATGGCACATGTCGATGACTTGATCCACGTATTGTTTTAAATATACCGTGTTTTGATGGAGACCAGGTTAGGTTGAACATCCACTGAATGAAGTTACACTTATCCACAATCGCACAATGGACTAAGCCTTGAATTGGCGCTTTGTGTGAATAAGTTTCACTTAAGTCCTTAATCGATACTAGGTCGCCAGCATCCCCGCGATTGGAGCATATAAGTCATACTCTGGCCTATTCATGAGTTTCTTAGAAATTACCCTATTTCATAGATCGTGACTAGCAATCGGGCTCATATAGGTGTGTTCTTTCAAGATCGCTCAGAGGACAAAGATCTTTACTTTAACAAGCCACGAACACATTAAGATAAGAATCAACTTTGCCATACAGATTTAGGAGAGAATTGCATCTCCAATGGAGTGGGTCTATAAAGGTACTCTCCTCCCAGTTAACCAATAGCTTGTTTCGCCAATCCTACTTCACGGGATCTCCGATCATATAAAATGGGTTACCACTATGGTGTAACTCACGTGGGTCTCAAACCCATCTCCCTCGATGCATTGTCTATCACATGTTTGGATATAATCCAAAGCTATTACTCCGGAGTTTCTCATTTTTCTGACATTTTTCTCAGACTTCAATCTTCTCTTCACATGTCTTGATGATTTCATATTATCCTTAGAACTGCTCACCTTGACGATCACGATCGATTGTCACGATTCATCGAATAGCCGTGCTAGGTTTTTCAACCACCGACAAATCCATCAAGAGCTCACGGCCATTCGGCTTCAACAATGGCGTGATCTAATCTTGTGAGTTCGCTTCCATTGTTGACCTCGTTAAGATGGTGCGCTTGCAAGACTTCCATGAAACAGCGCCACCTCCAAGTGTGAAGACATATCCACTTGTGGCCTTAATCTCATCAAGATCATATATCCGCTTTGAATCGCTATAACCCTCTAGTACCCTAGGTACTCGGTATAGTGAATGCCATAACTCATATTACCCTTTAGATAGCGCATTACCCTCTCAAGAGCATGCCAATGATCATCTCCTGATTAGAAACAAATCGGCTTAATTTGCTCACAAGAAAGCGAGATGTCGGGCCCGGTACCGCTAGCTAAATACATAAGTGAACCAATTATCCGAGAATATCTCAATTGGTCTCGGCTATTCTCCGATTCTTCCTAAGCAACATGCTAGGATCATAAGGTGTTGGAGAAGGTTTGCGATGCTATAACCAAAACGACTCGAATCTTTTCCACATAATGAGATTGCAATAATGTAATCCCACCATCATCACCTCTCAACGACTTGATGTTCAAGATAACATCACTACTTCCGGATCTTTCATCTCAAAATTACGAGACAAGAAATCCTTGACCTCCTTAATCACATTAAGGTTGGTCCCAAAGATCGACATGTCATCAACATACATACATAGAATGACTCCTCGCCCCACCATGGCGATAATACACACATCCGTCGACTTCATTCACAATAAAGCTGCAGATGTTAAGGTTCTGTCGAACTTTTCATGCCACCGCTTAGGTGCTTGTTTAAGACCATACAAAGATTTCAACCACTTGCACACCTTTCCTTCTTGACCATTTACTACAAATCCATCCGTCGTTCCATGTAAATTTCCTCGTCCAACTCTCCATTTAGAAAAGCCGTCTTAACGCCCATCGATGAACGAAGACCGTGTGAGGCGACCAGAGATAGTAGTACTCGAATAGTGGTCAATCTAGCCACAGTGAATAAGTATCAAAGAAATCTTCGCCTTCCTTTGGGTATAACCCTTGGCCACAAGCCGTGCCTTATACTTCTCGATAGTACCATCGGCCTAAGCTTCTTTTGAACACCCACTTACATCCTACGGTGTTTACAACCATAAGGACGCTCGGTGATCTCCCAAGTTCCATTAGAGATAATGGAATCCATTTCACTCCTGACTACTTCCTTCCAAAGATTCGCATCCGAGAAGCATATGCTTGAAAATGGTACTTGGAGTATCATCCACAAGGTACACAATGAAATCGAACCAAAAGACTTTGCAGTCCTTTGTCTTTTACTCTTCTTCCTCGAGAATTTGATCGGGGTTTGCTCAAAATATTCCATTGGAATGGCGAGTTTAGGAGTTGTATCGTGCTCCCGACTCGATGAACTAGGCATATCTTTCATCGGAAAAATATCCTCAAAGAATGTAGCATCTCGGACTCCATAATTGTATCGACATGCACGTCAGGTACTCCAGATTTCACCACTAGAAATCTATAACCAACGATATGGTGAGCATAGTCTAAAAAGACGCAATCCACGGTTTTTGGTCCAAGCTTACGCTTCTTGGAAATTGGCACATTGACTTTCGCCAAACAACCCCAAGTGCGCAAATATGAAAGTGATAGTCTTTTCTTCTCCCATTGTTCAAATGGAGTTATCTCTTTATTCTTTGTGGGAACCCTATTTAGAACATGACATGAAGTCAATATAGCCTCCCCACCATGCCTTGGAAAGACCACGTGTCTAACATGGCGTTAACCAAATCGATTAGAGTGCGATTTTTTCCTTTCAAAGAACCCCGTTTGACTGGGTGAATAGGGAGGCCCTCTCATGGATTATACCATGTTTCTCACGAATAAATTGAACTCATTAGAAAAGTACTCGCCACCACGATCGACCTAACCCTTTTGATTTTCTTTTCAAGTTGGTTCTCGCTTCGCATTATAGATTTTAAAGTAGTGAAGAGCTTCATCTTTAGTTTTCAAAGATACACATAATGTAACCTAGTGGAGTCATCAATCAAAGTCATGAAATATCTCTTACCACCTTTTGTCAACACACCATTCATCTCACACAGATCTGAATGTATGAGTTCTAATGGTGCCAAGTTTCTTACCTCCGCGGCCTTGTGAGGCTTACGAGGCTGCTTTGATTGCACACAAACTTGACATTTAGAACCTTTGGTAAGAGTGAATTTCGGGATTAACTCCAAAATTTATGTGACAGTCGTGAATGCCAAATAGCAGTCTCATTACCACTGAAAATATGGTTCACAACATTATTACACAAATCTGAAAGAGATAGGCGGAACAAGCCTCCGCACACATAGCTTTTACCAACAAATTGTCCACATTTGGACATTACAAATTTATTGGACTCAAATACCAGTCTAAAGCCATCTCTACACAGAAGACATCCGCTCACGAGATTCTTATTGATAGATGACACATGATGCACGTTCTTGCTTGCACAATCTTTCCGAAGTAAACTTCGGATCGACTGCCAACACCATGAACAATGGCATGTGACCCGTTCCCCATTAGAACGGTGAATCCCGAGTGACTCGGTAAGAAGAAAACAATGAAATATCAAGACACACATGTATATTAGCACCGTGTCTATCCACCAATCGGTAGATTGACATACGGAAAGAAACGAGGTAAATTACCATACCATGAAGTTCCGTCTCGATGAGTACCAACAACAACATTGGCGGACTTGGAATTCGCCTTGCGATTCTTCACACCCTTGCGTTGGCGCAATCCTTGGCCCAATGACGGATTCGCCACACACAAAGCAAAGGCCATCCTTTGTGTTCTTCTTCTTCTTTTTAAAGCTTGTTGTTTGTGCAGTCTTGTTTTTGCCTTTGAACTTTTGAGCTTGGTCATTCTTTTACGCACCACATTAGCACTAGAATGTCCTCATTTCCTCTAGTGTGTGTATCTTTTGCCTCGCTTTTCTTCAACATCAAGAGACCCAATGAGATTTTCAACAAAAACTCTTGTCTCTTGTGTTTGAGAAGTAGCAAAATTCCTCCAAGAAGGAGGAAGCTTGACAATAATACCTCCCGCGACAAACTTGTCCGGTAACACACACTTGAAATGCTCAAGTTCTTTGGCCATGGATTGTATCTCATGAGCCTGCTCAACTACAGAACGCCCATCAACCATTCTATAGTCATGGTATTGCTTCATGAGATACAGTTCACTGCCTGCATCCGAAACCCCAAACTTGGCCTCGAGTGCTTCCCACATCTCTTTTCCATTTGTAATTACCATGTATGCATCAACTAACTTCTCACCAAGAACGCTAACCACGGCACCTTTAAAAGGTTATCGCACCTCAACGCTTGCTCTGATCGAGTAAGTGTTCCTTCTGCTTGCCTTTGCCACATGAAAACGTTTATGGCGTTAGCCAAAGCACCATCTTGGTGCGCCACCTCTTATAATTCGAGCCATCGAATCGAGATGGTTTGAGCGCAAGAACAAAGCCGATTGACGAAAAATGCCTATAATAAGGTTTTGGATTGTTGAAAATATAAGCATTTTTGAATTACTTTAATCGTAAATACACTAGATAAATCATGGAAATTATTTTAGCCATTTTCACAAAGCATATAGGCAAGAACATTATAGATATAACTAGCATACCTATCTCAATGTTTAGATCAAGAACATATGATAAAACTAAGCAAACAACAAATGAGAGACACCATACCTGATCCAAATGAAGGAATGCAGATGCAATGACATCAAGAGTTTTGGCGAGATCGTCGTTCGTCATAGCGTAGTAGACGTCGTGGTAGTAGTCGTACAGTTGATGTAGATGTAGCAGAGATTCAGACGAAGAGGAAGCAGCGAGCAGTCACGCGAACGCTCCCCAAAAACCTTATTCGTCCTCGCTCGTGCAAGCCTTCAAGGACGAGGGTTCCGGAGGCCTGCTCTCCCGGTTTGGCCGTACACGCGCTTCACCGGGATGGAGATCGCCAAAGACAACAAACAAGCTGTGATTCTGTATTGTGTAAGTGGAAAACTTAAGAACCACAACTAGTACTCTCAGTTTCTCTTAAATAGCCAAAAGAAAGGATAAAGAGACTGACACGAAAGGCCACCATCAATTACGAGTCAGTGCATTTCGATTTTCGAATAGATAAAGAAAATCGCGCCCGCACCTGACACGCTTTGTATGCGCACACGCACGCACACGCGCACGGCGCGGCTCGCATCGCACGCGCGGCTCGGCGGCGGCGAGCGCGCGCGCATGTGTTGGCTCTTTCCAATTCCACAAGAGGGCTACCACGTTCTACCTTATAAAGTGGTGTAACTCCCCTTCATCTGTCCATATGGGACTAAACAGTTTAGCACATGCACATGAGCCTTTGAGATTTACCAGAAATTAATTAGAATATAATATTTGGGCCTAGCGGATTAATTCCAACATGAACTTCATAGATCCATGTTGGGCTGTGCGCGTATGACTTGAATATTTTTTGTTTCGAATGCAAGTGTTGAGTTTACGGCAGATACGAGTGATGTACATGTACCATACGGTATGCGTCACTTTTAGCCATGCATTGCAGTACATATTCCAGTTCTGCTTCTGCTGTTTATATGTTTACCGGTCGTGTCGGCATCCAGTATTTTGATATGCGGTAGGGTGTTGCTGCTGTTGCAGTAGCTTATTAGCGAAGCGATTGCTTGATTTTTGCCTCCCAGAGTCCCAGTCCAGCTTCCCACCATGTTATTTTCCTGGCAGTTTATGATGTTCATGATGGAAATCCAGTATTTTGATATGTATCGCTTGGCTGGACGGTAGTACACAAGTATCTTTTGCAAGCTGCGTTTGTGATGCAAATGCCAATGGCCTGGGTTTTGACACAGTGTATGTTTGTTTTATGCCACATGATTCACTGAAGTGTGATTTGTGGGTTACTTTGGAACCGGCCCACATTTTGACGCGAACGTACATGGTCGGGTCATTTATACGCCAGTTTGCCCCCTCGTGCCAGCAACTCAGCAGCTTTGTTGTTTGCGCACGCATGTTAACTACTGACCTGAACACTGCATTAGCCCATGTATAGGAGCCAGTGATATGCATCAGATCCACGAGAACAGTAAAATCACTATGGTATATTTTGTTGGAGTTGATATTTTACTGTTCCTGCAGTACTGCAATACTACTGCCGAGTATTGTTTATGTAGACCAAAATCACTATTCAAATGGTGATTCTCTATCGTAAAGTGTGTAATAATATACACAAATAATAATACAATAATAAAAAAAATATTGGGAATAATATCATATTCTCATCGAAATTGCATAAACCATCCGTATAGAACCTTGCAACATTTGAAAATAACAGTGAAAATATCCAAAAATAATTGTTGCAACATTTTTTTGGAACAATGACGCAACAATCAAATATTGAAAGGGTTGTAACAAAAGTTTACTCTTGTGTAACAAATCAAAAATATCATTGCAACAAAAAATACATCTTGTCACAATATTTGATGCAACAACATTGCAAACAATAAAAATGCTCTATGCGACATTTCGAGCCAATTGCTACAACAAATTTAGCAAAGGCCTATAGGGTGTTGTTGCGGCATCAACAAGGAACCCGCGACGGTAAAGCTCAGGCGCTGCTCATCAAGACCATCGCCGGCGGTGGAGCTCGCGATGTAGCCGGAGCTCACATCGGACGATATGGTCAACCATGCTAACTCCGTTTTGCACTTGGATCCACCGTATCTGTGTCGGCTCGGTGGGCTCCGGGCCTCCAGCTTCTTGCGAATGATGCTTGATAAGACATTTTGGGGAGAAGGAAGTATGGGAGGTGTTGTGCTGTGCAGACATGCGAGAGAGTGGAATGGGGTTGAGTTGAGAAGAAGCTAGAAAGAATCGGTGGGAGTAAAAAAGTGAGCCACTTGGGTCACGTGAGGAGTGAATGCCTTTGAACTTTTTTCTTTCCTTCGTGTGGGTCGTCAGCTTTTTCTTCCCTTTGCGCGGGGCATGGGCCTGGGTGGTTGGGTAAAGCGTCTAGAGCCAGCGTGACATATGGGTCTAAGCATTAACCTAAAACCATTGCTATCAACTGGCCATGTCCTATTAAAGTGTTCATGCCTAAATATCATCGCATTGCCCATACTGATTACATGGACTGCCAACCAGACATGGCCAGTTTACAGCGATCACATGATTTTATCATCACCAAGCGGCAGTCATATAATGTTCTCAGTTTAGTTGACCATGCACGCGCAGAGCTTAAGTCTCAGTTCGCAAGTTCAAAATGTTGAATTGAATGCTCTTTTGGCTCTTTTGCCTTCACTCATTCACTTATATTTGAGGCTAGGTGCCGTGCGCTGCAAAGGAACCCCAAACAGTACAATAAATAATATTTTCTTTAACACGTGAAGCAAATCAACCAATTAAAAGATAGTGATACATATATCTACGAGCATCACAATAATGCAACATAATAGAACAAGCACTCTGTGAGACAATTCTGTAAATGAATAGTAGTAAACAACATTTTTCCATAGTATACTTCAATACATACATACCTGATAAAACCATCAATTATTTGAAACTATGTATCATGTTTTTTTTGGATTCCTGTGGGGGTTGGAGGGAAGCAAGAAAAATCCTAGTCTTTTCAGTGTTCAAAGCAAGAGCATATCAAACTGTTGTCCAAAGAAAGCAAACAAGGGAAATTTACGTCGGAAAGTTTAGGCGCACATTTGAAGTTAGACCCAACGGTTCTTTTAGTTACACACGTTTGTAGTCAGAACCAATTAATGTTCTAAGGTAAACCAACAACAAAGTGCTCATACAATGCTATGTAATCCCAAACAAAGTGTGTAATCAATTGTATGCTTTAGTGCTATGTGCCCATACCATGTAAAATTATGCCAAAGCTATAAAGTTATCTGCAACCTTCACACATGCAAGAACATTTGTATGATATGACACAACAAGATAAATATGTCCTTTTGCTTCAACTTGATAATATGATAACCATTAAATAGGACTTCATTGCTTAATAAGAAAACATGACAGCCAACAAAGAGGTTGTTGACCTCAACCGTCTATGATCCTGAACTCACCCTATCGACACCAGGAGCATCTTGCTACTTCTCAACCCATCGCACTGCTAACTTTCTACCCCTTCTTGGATCTCGAGGGCCTCAGGCCTTAGCCATAGCAAATCTGCAAGTAAGAACTAAAGTTGCTCAAATCAAGAACTGAATCCATCAAGAAATGAGAGAATTAGAGTTGAGAACTATACGTATACATCATTTATCAACAAACATTCAATTTCCCTTCAATGTTCCCTCATCTATTGCAATCTGGTTATGCTATCTCAATAGTGGATGTAATGGTAAAAATCTACAAAAACCTGCAAAACAAAGAACACTTAAAATCAATAGAACTCTGGATGGTTGGAAATTGTCGGGACCACCTCGGGATGTACTAAGAAGATCCATCAGGACCTCTTAGGGAGGTCCGACAGGACCACCCAGAGGTCGTGTAGGTCCTCTAAGGACACCCACGGAGGAGGTCCTTCGAGACCTCCCATGAGATCGCAAGGACCTCCCAGAGGTCGTGGACGCTTGCACCACTGAGTTAGTCCCAGGAACTGAAGCTAACTCGCACAAGACAACGTAGGTGTAATCACAACCACACAGTCCACAAAAGGAGCAGCGGAAAAGAACAACAATTAAATAAACGACGGCCTTATGGCCAAGGTTGTTTACAGCAATTGCCAACAAGGGCTACAAAATTCGACAACAAGCTTTACAGCATAACACTTAAAACGCGCTGGCCAGCCGATAAACCCAAAGGATGTCGAGTGGAGGACGTCCCTAGAAGCTCGGGTCATCAAAGAATTCCTCCTCGAAGAGGTCTGAGCCACCATGACCTGGGTCGTCATCGGCCATTGCTTGCAATAGCAGGACAAAAAGCCATGAGTACGTTGAGTGTACTCAGTAAGTCACAGGGAACAATTACGCAAATAATATTCATGCTTGGGCTTGACAAAGGGAAGTTGAAGGGTTAGTTTGCAAAGAGAAACCTTTCACAGAAAATAGCAT
The DNA here is from genome assembly GCA_036346255.1 of Ampelocalamus luodianensis. Classification (NCBI taxonomy): domain Eukaryota; kingdom Viridiplantae; phylum Streptophyta; class Magnoliopsida; order Poales; family Poaceae; genus Ampelocalamus; species Ampelocalamus luodianensis. The sequence continues at coordinate 41,738,283 of CM070622.1, forward strand.
AAGTAGGTTAAGAGCTCAAATTAAAGACAGCAAAACACAAATACGAAAGATTTGAAAAGGGAGGTCGTGAGCAGTAACTCACTCCCAAACCACGTGTGGGAGGTCCTGGCCGCACGCACATCCAGGACCACCCCCATGACCACCCTAGAGCACCAACTCTAGAGCACCCAAGGACCACTAAGGAGCTCCAAGACCACTCCAAAGGTCCAATGACCAGCCCCTGGACCTCTTCACGAGCCAGCCACGACCTCTCTAGAGCCGGCCAAGGTCTCTTCGAGACAAAGCCATGGCCTCTCGTAGGAGAGACCAGGGACACAAGTTTTATAAAAGATCTACCCCTTGCGCAAAATCACCAGGCACTGTCTATGACCAAGGACTTGGCTATTCGAATAGATTTTTACACTCTGCAGATGTGTACAACTTTACCTACAATCTACGACCTCTCTAGCGGGGCGGTTCCCGTCGAAACCTTGTTCATTTTCGAAGATGAGCAGCCTAGAGAGCGTGACAAGGCCTTTACAAAGCTTGGAACTGGCTCAGAGCTGCCCTCTAAGGTTTCGCTTCTAACGGGCATCGCACCACGTCAGATTCGTGCCCCCTCTTGCGCCAGCGAATCACACGCTCAACCAAAATAGAACCAAGCCAGCTCCTTACTAATTATTTGGCCCAGACCACCCCCATAAAGTGGTATTGTGGTTGCACGAAAACACCTAGATCATTGGATCATAAAGTAAAGTCCTTAAGAGCTGCTCAAGCAAGACCGTCCACAACCCAAATGTGACTCTAGGGCACCACCCTAGAGCACCCACTACTCACTCCCGACCATCTTGCTCGAGCAAAACAGTTTTAGGGTTCACCCAAGTCAAAGGACCACCAAATCCTGGCACAAGTTTTAACAAAATGGTATCACACCACAAAAGGTAACACTGTGGCCTTACACCACAAGTGCACCAAAGTGGTCCCACACCACAGGTTCCATAGAACATTAGTCAAGATTATTAAAAAGAAAAGAAAAAGGTTCTCAAGACCGTCAGTTATAAGCTAGGCTAAGCAATCTACGAACCCAGGTTGGTAACCTCAAGGAGTACCAACAGGACCACCCATTCTAAGGTGTCCGAAGGAAACATGACAACATGTTGAGTATCAATATCAAGGAGGTAAAGCGTCAAGTAGGTAAAACTACTGCCCAAAACCACTTTATAAATAGCTATGCATAATAGAGCAAAACAACATATGTTTTGAAATGCTAGGTTCAACGGTGATCAAAGGTCTGTGACTTGCCTTTGCTGAGCAGTGGAAAGGCTTCGGCAGAGGCCGCTGGATCCACAAACTCCTCTTCGAACTCAGGACCTACATGTTCGTTAAGAACCAAATAAACAAGGCGAGCTCAAGCAAAAGAACTTAAAGGAAACCAAAGAACTTAAGCAAATCCAACTTAAAACCAGAAACACAGGAGGTCCTGGCTGGAGAGGGGAGGTCCAACTCAAAGAAGAGCTCCAGGAACAAGCTCGGAGAGGTCTAGGTGAAAGCAAGAAAGTTAGGGAATGAGGCCAAAGGTGGTGAGGGAAGGCTCTCTCCCAGCTACAAATAGTAGGGGAGGCAGTAGTGAGCTCCGAGGCTCAGGGCAACGTGTCAAGGGTAGGTGAGAAAAAGGTATACAGATAAGACAAGACATGCCATCAAAAGAGGAAACAAGTACCTCAGATGTGACTACATTCAATGTGTTGCAGCACATTTAATGTTCAAAGACTTTCTGCTGCAAAGAGTGCAGAAAGGAGAAAAGGGGGCAGGGTTGGCTCAAACAAAGAGGTTGGTCAAAGCAATAGGAAAAAGTCGTGACCAAGGGAGGAGGTCCTGCAAGGGAGGAGGTCCTCGCAGAGGCCAAAGGTGGTCCTGTTCCACCAGGGTGGTCTTTGCAAAAAGACCAGAGGTCATTGTAACATCCCAAGTATTGGCTTGTGCTTCAAATGTAAGAAAATACGTAGGAATTAAAATCTTTTCTTACATCTTGTATTTCCTGTATGTTCTGAAAAATTCTTGTAAAGGAATTATGGAAATACAAAGTCACAAGTCATTTTGACCTACACCTTGCCCTTCAAAAACTTTCTTGTCAAACCTTGTGATCATTCCTTGAAAATATTTTTTCTAAGTTCTAGGGTTAGTATGTGACCCCTTTGAAAAATTTCACAATTTTTAGAAATTGTTTGAATATTTTTAGAGGGCAGTCAAACTTGTTTGAATTTCAGTCAAACCCTAGCTCAGCACCTTGCAAAATTTTTGGAGGAAAATTCACTGCACAAAAATCTCTGAAAATTTTATACAAGGTCAATATCTTAGTTAGAAAGCTCTTGTAAAAATTTCAGAATTTTAGAAGTTGTTTTGCTACCTTAAACAAATCCCCAAAGATCAGCTCAATTCAAAACCCTAAATTCTAAACCTAGGGCTGAGTCAGACTCAAGCTCGAGTCAGACCCGAGCCCAAGTCAATTGACTCGGTCGAGCCAAGTCGCTTGAGCCGCACTCGGGCTTGGCATTGGGCGTGTGTGTTTCGACCGTTAGATCTCCATCGGGCGGTCCTCGTTCGCAAGGATCTTCGGACCTCCCGAGAGCCGCCTCGAATCTAAGCCGTTAGATCTCCATCTAACGCTCACGACCTCCCTTACCCTTTTAAACCTCGGGAGATCTTGAGCGATCTGAGTCGTCCATCTTTAATCTAACAATCACGACCTCCCTGACCTTTTTTTGTTCTTCTTCCTGCTTGCGCTGTGCGCTATGGCAGTGAGCAGTTGTGCTTGGTCACCTCAAGCTCGCCCTCGTCAACATCTCTCTGTTCTGGGCATTTAATGCGCGCCAGTGCTTTCGGCCAAAGTCGTGTTCTTCACTTGCCCCCATCATTTCTTTTGGTCCATGGCAGTGCCGTGAGCCGAGCTCACCATTGAGCTCACCCTAGGGCTTTGTTCTTGCCAAACCCTAGTTCTCCAGCTATAAGAAGCCTCCAAGCTCCTCCTTGAGCACCTTTACAACACCTCTTGCTCCCCCTCTGTTTTGTGAGCTCAAAACCCCAAAACCCCCAAAGCCGCCATTGTTGGCCGTGAAGCTCGGTGGTGGCCTTGGTGCTCCAGTGGTCCTCTTGCCCAGCTTTTCGTTTCCCGTGGGACCTCTGGGGGTCGCCAATCTTGTCCCTAACTCCATTTTGGGTTGCTTTCACAGGATCAGCTTGAATCGGAGTTGCACGAATTTCGACCGTGGTCCTTCATTTCTTCCCCAACTCCGGTAAGTAGCTCCTCTGGTCGATTCCTTGCTTCTGGACCACCTATGGGTCATCGCGAAGCTATCCTTACCATCCGTTTACCTTCACTTTGCTCAGGATCTCTTGTCGTCGTTGTCGTCTTCCATTTCGGCGTTGGTCTCTGCCACCAGAACTTCTCCGAGCTCCTTCGGACCTCCCCTGCGTCCAGGTGTGTTCGCAATAGCCCCGGTGCTCGAGAACCCATTAGACTAGATCGCAGTAGAGCTTTTCGCATTTTCATATTTTACCGTAGGATCTCCTTCGCCCCTCTCTGGCTCACCGGCGTGTTAGGCCAGCTCCGTCGTCGAGAGTGCCCTCATTTTGTTCGCAATAGTATTGTGCACATTTTGGTACCTTTGGTTCATGCCATCGTGGCCGTGGTCACCGGCAATGAGCCGGCGGGAATAGTGCGATGTTATGTGCTGTTGTCGAAATTTTGACAAGTCCCCGGACCTCCTAGGGTTCATCGTAGCCGTTGATGATCTCTTAAGGATAGCTCTTAGCTATAGGATCTTTGTCTACAAAAACCTTAGTGCTAGGACCTCTCGGGATTAGATCCTAGCCGCTTAGGATCTCCCTGGTTTTAATCTTCACAGTTAGGATCACCCCCGCACGAAAAAGACCACCCTATGGTCGTTTTTGTAAAAACCACCCTCGGGACTGCCCTTGGGGTCCTCTTTGCAAAATACCACCCCTTGGTCTTTTGCAAAGAAAACCTCAGGACCTCCCCCTCCGCAAGTCTTGACCTTTAGGACCACCTCCGGGCAGATTTTGACCGTTCAGGACCTCCTAGTGGAGATCTGAGCCGTTAAGACCTTCCTCTGTTAAGGCCTAGTCGTTGCAGACCTCCTTGTGTAGATCTTGACCGTTGAATACCTCCCCCGTGAGATCTTAGCCGTCGGGATCTCCCACCTTTAGATCTGGATCGTCCAGGACCTCCTCCGTTAAATCCTTAGCTTTAGGACCTTCCCTCAGTTTTGGACCGTTAGATCTTGATCCCGCAGTCTACACCTCCTTAGCATTTTTCTAAGTCTTACCGTTCCGATCCCCGTGGGCCGTCCGTTTTTGGATCTACGTCTCAGATCTTGGGTGCTTTCAGACCTCCGAGTGTGATCTTGATCTAGGCCGTTCATTTTTGATCCATGGCCCAGATTTGGGGAGGCATTCGGGAAGTCCGAATGTCCCAGCGCTTGCGGACTATTGGATCTAATCCAACGGTGGGTTGCGTGCGGCGTTGTGCGCGCTCGTTCGGCCCTCGCGTTTGGGCCATTCGATTCGCAATCGACGGCCCACATTCGTCCACGTCACTTCTTTTGATAAGTTGGGTTAATATTCTAGTGAGTCTTTATTTGTCAACTGAAAAAGGTTTTAAACTTTAAAAACTCATAACTAATTCATTTTAATTCCTTTTTAGATGATTCCAACTGTGTTAAATTCCTGTTTATCTAAACTTTAATCTAAAAATATGTTTAGGTGCTTTTTGTAGCAGAAAAAGAAATAGGTTGTATTAACTTGTTTAAACATTAAATATTGTCTAGAAATTCTTTTAAAACTTGAAAAATGAATAAGTAATTCTCTGAAGCTCCAAATTGAGCAAACTAAAATTTGTTAAATTCCTCTATTGGTTTACTTTAGTATAGAATAGGTTTTGTTCATGTATTTACCTCTGAAAAATGATATATTCTAGTTTCACAACTTAGAAAAATCATAAGTAATTCAAATTACCTCCAAATAAAGTAAATCCAGTTTTTCTATGCTTAGAATGCCATGTTCTACCCACCATAAAAATTTTAGGTTCTAGATCTTTCTGGAAAATTGTGCCATAAACAGTAACCGAAATTAATTTAAATAGAACTTTTGAGGCTGAAAGAAATTGTTTAGGCTATAACTTTTGCATGCTTAGTCCAAATTAAATGATTCTTGTTGATAAATTCATTTAAAATCATGCCCTTGCTACTGTATAAATTTCATGAGATTTGGATAACTTTGACTTTTGGGTTTCTTTCGATGTTCTTCGTTCTTATTGGATTTTCGCGTTTTTGCGATAAGTTTTGAAGATTTTATTGAGCCCGAAAGCGATCCTCAGCAGCAAGACAGTGATCCTCAGCAAGGCAAGCAGATGTAGCATCATTTGATCATATCACTCCTACTATTTTCAAATTCTAATATGTTGTTTGCAAATTCTACGTATGCATTTCTATCTTGGTTTAAACTATTGTCGATTAGTTGACCCATTAGATGCATAATATGTAGGTAAATGTTTATCCTCTACTACTGAGCCTAGGCTTATCTTGCTGTGATTTTGGGTTCGTTGGATGAGCCCTTGTCACTTAGTAGTTGCGAGTTAATGTGCTTAGTCATGCTTAGCTACCGGTAGAAATGGGTGGTTGTTGACTTAGTTGATGACCTTGATCACACAAAATGCTTATTATGACTTTATAATTCAGCCTTGTACTATGTTTAATTGTGAAAACTAAAAATAAAAACAAAATGATTTGGACTTGGGCACAATGGTATATTGGTGTGCTTTTGGGTGTGACTGGAATGGTGCCCGAGTCAACAAGGACCGAATTACTTGCGCCACCGTACTAAGCATTTTGCATGCTAACCACACTAGAGGGAAATGGGACCTCTCTTGACTTAGTACTTTAGCATGTGTTGGCTCCGAGTCGAAAGGGGTCGCAGGAGGGATGGTGTTGGGAGCATTGTAGTTGTCCGAAAGCTTTACCCTTGATGGATAGTTGTCTTTCGGCTTTACAATATAAGCGTATGGGTTTCTATCCAAACGAGCGGCTCGTAGTTGATACACAATATTGGAAACGTCTCGTAGGACTTAGCTGTGCCGACATACCTCTGGAAGTGTGCTAATCTTGTGGCTTAAAGGCGGTCTGAAGTGCGGGTACATTGGTACACCCCTGCAGAGTTAAATCTATTCGAATAGCCTCGTCCTAGGTTATGGACACGCTCGGATACGCCGGTGAGAATTAGACTACGACCTTTTAACTAAAACTTGATGGGTGGTACGAATCGGGGATTCGTGCTATGTTGTGGTGGCTATGGGGTTAGTTACCTCTAGGTTGTTACTTATGCTATCTATTGTTACCCCGCTATTATTTCAATGTTTAAAAACAGATTTGATAAATTGCTTTCAATCTATTACATTATTGCAAATAAAAATTGCTTTATGTGTCCAATTAACCATATAACCATATCCTTTGTTACAGCTTTTATGTAGCTATGTATAGGCTTGTTACTCGTAAGTCTTACGAGTACATTATTGTACTCACCTGCATTGCTTGTTGTGTGCAGAGGAAGAAGTGGATCCCCAAGGGATCAACTTCTGTGAGTTTTGCTGCGGATCGTGCGACTAGCTTGGTGGTCCGGTCAGTTGCCATATGGGTTATGGCTAACCGGTCGTCTTTTGTTTATAGCCATCTTATGGCGCTTTTTCTTCCGCTGTTATTGTTACTTTGATGTCATTTGGCCGGTCAGCTCTTTTGTAATAACTCTATATTATGTGTCTTTTGCTAGACTTGTTACTATGTGTTGTATGGAAATGATGCATAATTTTGTAAAGATGTATGTGTGCTGCAATTCTGGGAAGCACATGTTCATCGAGGCACGATATATTTTGTTTGTGATGCTAGAGTCAAGAGAAGACTAAGTATTACAAGCTAAATACATCGGGGTTTCACAGTCATGACCACGTAGGGTGGTCGTGACAAAAGAGGGTGGTCTTTGCAAAAAGACCAGAGGTCATGACCCGTAGGGTGGTCGTGACAAAAGAGGGTGGTCTTTGCAAAAAGACCAGAGGTCATGACCACGTAGGGTGGTCGTGATGAAAGAGGGTGGTCTTTGCAAAAAGACCAGAGGGAGGTAAGGGCAAGGAGGAGGTTCAAAAGATAAAGGGAGAGGCGCAACGAACCAGGGCCACACGATCTTGATCGGGTGGTCCTAAAGAGGGAAAAGTGCGCACAAGATCTGGACTTAAGGGAGGTCCAGACAAGGGGAGGGTTTCAACGGATAAGATTCAAAAGTGGAAAGGATCTAAAGAAGGAGATCCAGAAAAGAGGTCCAAGGCTAAGAAGCTCGAAGGCAAAAAGGTACGAGGGAGGTCTTGACGGTCAAGATCTACAAAGGGAAGGTCCTGGCGGTCAAGATCTACAAAGGGAAGGTCCTAACGGTCAAGATCTACAAAGGGGAGATCCAAAGGATAAAGGATCGGGTCCAGGAGGAGGTCCAGAAGAGGAAAAACTAAGCTAAGAAGCACGCAAAACTCAAAGAGAAGGGGAACTAACAATCCGAGAACTCCAAAAACTCCAACAGCGAACAAAGCGCTAAAAGGCTTTAGTTGAGGTTAAGTTAATTCAAGTTAAACCTTCAGTTTTTCAAAGGTTCCAGATTAAGCTTGAGCAAACCAACAAATTGAATGGTTCCTTTTTAGGTTTTGAAATCCAGCAAGAAAACTAAGGCGAATGGGACGTTACAGAAATCCATATTGGATTTCTCATAATTAGAAAAATACTTACTTAATCATGTGATTAGATAAAAAATACATTATTCTAAATTATATCTGTTGTAAGAATATTTCATCCCCTTACTAGTGGGACCCACTCCTTAGGAAAACACACCTAACAGGTCAAGAAATGTACTACCCTACAAAGGTCGAGTGTATCCCTCACTTATACTTAGGTTAGTTATCTCACTAGGGGGCATTCCCGTCATTTGTACAGGCCCAAGGGCCTATAAATACCCCATGTATCTCTCATTTAAGGGGAGCTCTCGGGAGCAAGATAAGAAAGAAAGGCATCAGGTGAGCCTCCGGGAGGAAACCTCGAACCCCCGTAGGCCACCGACAGGAGTAGGGCGGTCCTCTTGGACCTCCCGAACCTGTATAAACCCCTGTGTCACTCTCACCCTCGTGGACGATGGCCCGTAGCACGGCCGACGTCCACCCCTCACTTGTGTTCGGTTTCTACACCTACAACATTGGCGCCGACCGTGGGGATGTAGCTGATCGACAGAAGGCTATGGCTCCTACCAAGAAGCATTCCAAGTCCACGAGGCCTCCTCTTGCTCCAGAGCATGAGGAGCCCGCAGACGACCGTTCCGTTCCCCGAAAAAACCCAAGGCGCGGGTTATCTTTGGAGATCGGGGTTGTGCATCCCGGGACAGACAACGTCCTACATGTCCCCGGGCTGCCAAGCATTCCCACCTCCATCACATCAACTGACGCGGTGTCTGGCGAGAGGCAAGAGGCCCGATGTGTCATCGGAGCTCCAGGGCCGTCCATAGCTCCTGGGGGGGTCGACGCCGCTAATTGCGAAGCGATGGTGGAGGCAACCTCAAGGCAGGTGGTGGACTACATGATGGCCACATATCGTACTCCCGGTGGCCTCGGCCGCCTCTCCCGCTCGGCACCACCACCTTCGTTCAAGTGGCCACTGACCCAGCCTCGCGGGGAATTTTCCTTGGAGGGGGGCAAGGGGGACATCCTTACAACCTCCCTCCACTCGCCCATGCGGCGGTGATGAACGGGGCTCCTTACTGGCCGATGCACCCGCCAAACTCTGGATGGGGAGGAGCCCAGCCCATTCCACTGCAATTCATCCCGTCGCCTCAGGCTCCGAGGCCTGAGTTCATACCACCTGGAATGGGCGCTCCGCGACCTCCTCTAGAAGCTCCTCCGCCTGGTCAAATGCGCTTGCACCCGGAGATGGTAAACCAACTCCCACCGGTTAATGCAGGTCTCCATCCCCAAGGTGCTACATGGCCAGGAGCGACTAGGGGGCCCGCAGGACCAAAAGGAGTTACTCCTCCTATGCCCCCTCCAGCACCTTCAGGTGGGCAGGCCATTCCACCTGTCATGACCCGAGCGCACTCACCAAGCCACAAGGATTCACATCAAGGAGGCGGGGGCCAGGGCGATCAGAAGAGCATGTACTCTGCAAGCACTAGGCATGTCCCCGTGCCGCCAATCGAATTCGCTAGGGAGCGTGGTCGTGACCACCGTGAAGAAATGGATGTTGAATCCCTCATCTCCCAGCCAGATCAAGCTGCAGATCGGTGCGGGCGCTCCAACTCGCCAATACGCTTGCACCGTCGCCGCCACCGACAGGCATCTAGCTCTTCCAGCTCAGGAGAGCCCCGCCACCATTGCCGTCGCACCGTGCGATCATCATCACCTCGCGCGCAAAAGGACAGGAGCATCCCGGAGACTGGGAACCCTCTTGCCCGAGAGATTTGCAAAACTCCTTTTCAACCAAAGTTCTGCCAGCCTAACCTCGGGCCTTACGATGGGGACTCTGACCCCATGCAGTTCCTGGAAGTGTACTCCACAACAATTCGGGCTGGGGGAGGTGGAGAAGTAGAAATGTGTAACTGCCTCTCGCTGTTTCTCTTCGGGACGGCACGTTCTTGGTTCTTCAACCAGAAGAAAGGCTCCATCTATTCTTGGAACCAGCTAAGGGAAGAGTTCAGCCACACTTCTGTGAAGCTATAAGCGCCTCATGCTCCCTAACCAACTCTTCACCATCCAGCAAAGCAGAAGGGTGAGTCCACAAGAGAATTTCTTAAGCGCTTTTCTAAAGTGCGAAGCCAGGTGGCAGATGCCCCAGACTCCACGGTTATCAATGCATGCAAGGAAGGTCTGCTTCCGGGAGAACTCAATCGCGCTTTGGGGAGAGATCCCCCGAGGACAACCCATGAGCTCTTCGAGGTCATTGAAAAATACGCCCAGGGAGAAGAAGATGACCTGGCCAAGAAGGGATTTCTCTCGTAGGACAAAAGCATCTCCTCCGGGAAGAAGTCAAAAAGCTCCCCCAAGAAAAAGGGCAACGACCGGAGGGATCACTCTGGCGGGGAACGTGACTCCAAGATTTTCGTTGTAACCGATGCTCCTTCGCAGGAGCGCAGGGCCAACTCCACCAGAGGACCCAAGAAGGAATCAAGGCCTAAAGCCCACTGGAAGGGATGTCCTGATGAAGGCCGTAATGAAAGAAGAAGAACCCCAAATCAAGGAAACGGGCACTGGTGTGCCTACCACAAGATACACGGGCATGATACGAACGAGTGCCGCTAGTACGCCACTGAAATAGCAAAACTCCTCAAACGCGGCCCGGAGCCGCGCCAAGGGTCACCACCACATCCCACGGCTGCAGAGGTGATGCCCCTTCAAGCAATTCCACCACCTCCTACACAGGCCCCTGGTGATCTACCTCCTGGGCAGCACCTGCAAGATGCCGAGCATGAACTCCCTTTCCAAGCACCGCAAAGACAAGTAAATGTCATAATAGGGGGTTCAGCCTCCGGGCACACGTCAAAGCGCCAACGGAAGGAGTACGCCCGAGAGGTCAACATCGTAGGGGTGGCCCCTCAAAGCATCTCTCCCAAATGGGCAAGCATTCCTCTTAGATTCACAGCTGATGACGCAATAGGATTAAGGTTTCCTCATGATGACGTCCTCTTAATAACTGCCATAATATCCAATTGCGAGGTCTCCCGTATCCTCGTCGACGGAGGAAGCTCTGCAGATATACTCTACCTACGTGCGCTCAAGGAACTGTGGGAGTCACGGGGGGCTATCATCATGGCATCCTGCTGCCATCCGATCGCCCTCTCACCGGCTTCGTACCAGGAAAATCCATTCAACCCCTTGGGAGGATCGAACTCCTCATGACGTTCGGAACACAAGAGAATCATCGCACAGAAGCCGTCAGGTTCGATGTCGTTGACATCGAGTCCCCATTCAATGCTATCATGGGAAGGGCAACTCTCAACCGCTTCTGTGCAGCGGTTCATCAAAGCTACCTGTGCTTAAAGATACCAGGCCCTCGCGGAGTCATCTCCGTGAGGGGTGATCAAGACTTAGCTCGTCGTTTATACCACAAAGCGGCAACAAACTCCAGTGACATCAACTTTCTCGAACCTAAGGAGTTAAAGGAGGAAATGCCCTCGCCTCTCTCACCAAAGCACACCAAGGATGTACCCCCTCCAGCGAGGTGCTCTCTTAAGCCTCGTTCAGGGGAGGACCTGCAGGAAGTACGACTCTTCGACCAGGATGACCCGCGGTCTCTTAGAATCGGGGTCGTTATCCCAGGAAAGATGGAGAAGGAGCTCATGGAGTTCTTAAAGTCCAACACTGGCGTATTCGCTTGGACACTGTTCGGCATGACACTTCTTTTGGACGTGTATAAGGGCCTCTATAGCTCTCACATCGCGCCAAGGGCAACCGCAGCAAAAGCACTTCGCCAAGGCTTCTATTGGGTCACAATGGTGCAGGATGCCCTTGATACGCTCAGGAAGCACGAGGGGTGCCAAAAGATGGTAGCCAATCACAACGATCCTGCTAATCCAGTGCGCACCATACCAATCACCTGGCCTTTTGCCCGATGGGGAATGGACCTACTCGGGCCATTCCCACCGAGCAAGGGGGGCTACAAGCGCATGGTGGTATCAGTGGATTACTTCACCGAATGGGTAGAGGCGGAACCCTTGGCCTCCATCACATCTCGCTCTGTGATGGAGTTCCTTTGGGAGAATATCATGTGTCGCTTCAATATTCCTAAGGAACTCACAGTGGATAATGACACCCAATTCAACGCTTCAGCCTTCAGAGATTCCTGTAACTCCATCGGGACCACCCTTCGCATCGATACGGTGGCTCATCTAAAAACCAACGATGCCGTGGAAAGAGCCAATGGGCTAGTCCTGCAAGGCATACGCCGCCGCCTTGAAACAAGTGCCCTCAAGCGGGGAACCTGGACGAAGGAGCTCCTCGGCCTCCTATGGGGACTACACATGACTCCCAGCCGCTCCACTGGAGGGACTCCGTTCTCACTCATGTACGGGGTTGAAGCTGTCCTCCCTACTGAGATCCGTCACTGCTCTCTTCGACTGGAAATGCTCTCAGCACCACTACCTGCCCACTTCGGTCAAAGCGAGGAGAACCACAAGGTTGAGGCGGGCTTTGCGAAGGAAATCCGCAACCAAGCCCTCCTTGAGCATGCTTCTTACGAGCAGCAGGCCACCCGATTCTACAACACCAAGGTGAAGAAACACGCCCTCCTCCTCGGCGGCCTTGTACTAAAAAAGGTCACCGACCTGACGGCTCAGGAGAACTTCACCACAAATGGGAAGGCCCCTACCGCATCTCCTCGGTCCTGGGGTCAGGCGCCTACCGACTTGCTACCCTAGAAGATAAGCCGCTGAAGCATGCATGGAATGCGGATAAGCTCCGCAAGTTTTACGCTTAAGACTCTATTATATGCCCCCTGTGGCACCTATCGAGATGTAAACACCATCTGGCTTAGTGCAATGGAGATGTGAGGTTCCTACATGATCGCACCATTTATGCAATTATGGCCTGGATCGGGGGTAGTCCCTTAACACGCTGCTGTTAAGGGATTGACCTATTCTGTGTATGTCTTCTCAATTACGTGCTCATCAACGATTGAAAGGAAACAGGCCCATCCTACAAGTCTCGCCTATCTCACACAAGCTCTCGCTAACCCTTTCCCCGCAAAGGATGTCACCTCTGTGGTGCCTAGGGCGCACGCCCCCCGTGGTCTCCCCTAACAAAAGACCAAAGCGGCTTGGTCGTCCGTCGACTCCGCCTTGGCGACTTGCGTCCTGCTGGACCCAGGGCGCAAGTGACGGCTTAGGCCTAGTGCCCGAGTCTATGGACATGCTAAGGATTAGTCCCCCTTCAGCCTCCAGGCTATACGCCGAACGACCTCCGGATCACTCCTCGCCCTGTTCTAATACAGGCAAAGGCCATCCGTGCCCAACACATTCGTATCCCCTTGGGAACGTCTATATGTCTAGGGCACACGTCCAAGGTGCCTATGAGTTAGCCTCATGGGCACCTCCAAGCCCACTGGGGGGCTACAACCCCAGTGGCCATTCGGTGCCCCTGCGACTTAGCCTCGTGGGCGCCACCAGCGTGCCCGTGACCCACTGTCGAAGGCACACATCCAAGGTGCTCATGAATTAGCCTCATAGGCACCTCCAAGCCCACTGGGGGCAACAACCCCTAGTAGCCATTCGGTGTCCCACGACTTAGTCTCGTGGGCACCCCTCTCGTGTGCTTATGACTCACTGTCATGGGCACCCCTCCATGGTGGCCATGAGTTAGCCTCATGGGTACCTCCAAGTCTACTGGGGGCTACCACCCCTATTGGCTATTTGGTCCCCCATGACTTAGCCTCATGGGCGCCACCGGTGTGCCCGTGACTTACTGTTAAAGCCACACATCCAAGGTGCCTATGAGTTAGCCTCATGGGCACCTCCAAGTCCACTAGGGGCTACCACCCCTAGTGACCATTCGGTGCCCTACGACTTAGCTTCGTGGGTGCCACCGGTGTGCCCGTGACTTACTGTCAAGGGCACATGTCCAAGGTGCCCATGAGTTAGCCTCTTGGGCGCCTCCTAGTTCGCTAGGGGTCTACCACCTCTGTTGGCCATTCGGTGCCCCATGACTTAACCTTGTAGGCACCCCCCCGATATGTCCATGACTCAGTCTCATAGGTGCACCTCTAAGGTACCCCATGATTTAGTCTCATGGGCACTCTCGAACCTACCAAAGAAGGCAACCCCTAATAGCTTTGTGTTGCTCTTAAATGACACATGTACACCTCTTCCATGCAGCTCGAATCATCTACCATCGACCTGGCTTGAATGTTGATCAAGGACTATCATGTCTGCATAAGTCTATTGATGGGACTCTACTTGTCTCATGGCAACGACTTCGATTTTCTGTCATGTCGAACGATTGTTATCTTGATACAAGAAACTAGTGTTGATCATTCTCTCTTTCACGCAGAGACGCCCATGTTATGTACCTGTCCCCGCAACGTTTCTAGCTCGAATTGCGATGATTCTGGGGAGTTCTATTTTGTCGACTCTCATCAAACCACGGGGCAAGAGGAGGAGGACTTCGACCAGGCTTCCCGCGGACACGCCACGCGCCTCGAAGGCTATGCCTCGATAGGGTAGCTGCGCGTCGACTTTGCCTCCATAGGCTTTACTTCGACGCGTCGCCTGCCTCGATGGCTATGCCTCGGCTCGTCGGCCTCGCGTCCACGACTTTGCCTATTGAGGCTTCGCTCCGATGCCCCACACGCCTCGAAGGCTATGCCTCGGCTCGGCGGCCTCGCGTCCACGACGTCCTCTACTGAGGCTTCGCTCTGACGCTCTGCCCACCTCGAAGGCTATGCCTCGGCTCGATGGCCTCACGTCCACAACTTCGCCTAGAGAGCGCTGCTTGGCGCCGCCCACCTCGAAGGTCGTGCCTCTGGGGCGACCTGCGTTGATTTCTCACCTTCAGGACTACAAAAACAAAAACCATCCAACACGAAGGGCCAACGAGAAGCGGTGATTTGGTACCCGCCCACGCTTGGAGCACTCACGTGATATGCAGCACAAAATAAGTCTTAAGTCTTTGGATGCTCTCTTGCCCATCAAGCCAAATTTGGCTAGGTCATAGGTGCCCTTGCAAGTATTCCTCAGACCTCGCGCCTCGCACTCCGTCAAGCCGGAATTTGGCCAAGTCTGCATCAAGTATTCCAAATGTTGCCAACATACCGCAGCAAGCATATTCGTCAACAAGATACAAGACCTCAGCACTCTTCTTTGCCCCTTGGCGTCAAGGGACAGGGGGGCTAGTGTTGAGGAATCCTACCACCTCGCCTCCGCCCGAGCCCCAGCCTCGAGGCACTTCCGCGAAGCTAGCCCCTCGACGGCCACCTCGTGCCTCCGGAGTTCTCCCCGCACCTCCAGAGCGCCCATTGCCTTGGGCGGCCCACTCGATGTCTCCACCACTTCGCGCAGCCCTTGTGACCTGCGCCCTCGCGATCGTCCCACACCCTTGCAGGGCCCTCGCATGCCCTTGAGCCGCGGCCCTCGAGCCATCACGGCACCCACGCAGCCTTCGCGCCCTCAGGGCCTCGCGACGCCCTTGGCCTCGCATCCTTGCGCCATCGCGGTGCCCTCACACCCCCACGGAGGCCTCACGCTCTCGCGCCCTCGTGCCCTCGGGGCCACACGGTGCACTTGCGCCCCCGCTGTGGCCTTGTGCCCTCGGGCCACGCGGTACCCAAAAGGAGGCACATCTTTCCTTAGGGAAAAACTTCACGTGAAGTCAGGAAGGCAGGAGGGCTGTGCTACTGCTAGTATACGTGAAGACCAATCACGTGAAGACGTCAAAGGAACCAAGAACCAGGGGGCGCAACAGTGTTACCGTCCATCACGTGAAGACAAAACCAAAAGACATGTCTAATGCAATATTGTGTCACTTTGCACCAGCATGTACACGAGATCAACTCGAAGATGAGATCGAATAGAATATGCATGGCCAAAAACACATATACACGCGAAGCTACCAAGAGGATTTTTGGTGCAATGTCCGGTAGCCAAGCGCCCGCGCCCCCTGCAAAGCCTCGCGGCGTCCTCACATCCTCGCGCCATCATGGTGCCCTCGCACCCTCACGGTGCCCTCGTGACCTCATGCCCTCTGGGCCTCGCGCCTTCGTGGCACCCTCGCACGCCCTCGTGCCCTTGGGGCTTCGGGGCCTCGCACCCTCGCGACCCTTCTCTAGCCATCGAAACCAACTACGCCGCACATGCAACAACTAGCTAACTGATGCACTTATTTTGCTACACGCAAACTAAGAACTACTTACTACATACTCCAGTATAATCATTTACGTTTTGCTCTTGTGAGACCCTGGGGTATTTAACTTGTATTGCTTAGTTTAGCATCATAATTAAAATATCCCGTGCCTCGGGAAAATATGTACATCTCAGAAATGCTGTACATACACCCTTTACAAAATTGTGCATCAATCCCATTCAATCGCATAGAACCGAAGCACAACAATAAAAGACATACATAATAGAGACTTATTACAACAAGGGCCAACCGGCCAAGTAACAACTAAATAACAATTAAACAGCGGAAGCCAAAGTACCATAAGATGGCGATAAACAAAAGAGCCAATTAGTGTGCCTTTACCCACAAGGCAACCAACCGGGCCGCCAAGCTAGTCGTCAAACCCGCAGCACATCTCACAAACGGGAAGCCCTTGGGGCTCACCTTCTTCCTCTGCAACAAAACAATTAAGCATAGCAACTGAGTACAAAAATTATTTTTGTACTCACAAGACTAACGTGTAAGGGTAACATAACTATAATTTAACTATATGCAAGCTTTGTTTAAGTGGAGGGGGCTCTGGACTTACTTTTAGCATAAATCAAGTTTTCATTTGCAATAGTATAATAGATTCAAAGTAATTTGACAAACTGTTTGTAATTGTTGAAATAACAGCGATACAATAATAATAACAACAATAAAGACAACCTGGAAGCGACTAACCCAATAGTCACCACAACATTAGTATGAACATCCATTCATACCAACCCATCAAGTTTTAATTAAATGTTGTAGTCTAGTTCTTGCACGACCTTACCAAGCATGTCCATAACCTAGGACGAGGCTATTCGAATAGATTTAACCCTGCAGGGGTGTACCAATGTACCCACACTTGCACCGCTTTTTACCAAGCTATTAAGCACACTTCCTTTGGTATGCCGCACATCGCTAAGTCCTACGAGACATTTCCAATGGATTGAGCTAATCAAGAGCCGCACGTATGGGGGTTAACCCTTAGTGATCTGCCGACGAAATATGGATCACAAGGACCCATACGTGGAGTAGGAGACACCGACCTCGGCGGGCGCTCCACTCCCCACAAACATGTCCATGTTGCATATATCCCATATGCAACCCACCACGCGACTCATTAATTAACACCCTCCAAAGTACTTAGTCAAGAGAGGTCCCATATCCCTCTAGTGTGGTTAGCACGCAAATATCACTTGGCTTAGTGACACAAGTAACTCGGTCCTTGGGGACTTAGACACCATTCCAATCACACCCAACAGATCACACCAACATACCATTGTGCCCAAGTCTAAATCATTTTGTTTTCAGTTTTGGTTTTCACAAATAAACAAAGCACAAGGTACAAATTAAAAGTAATAGCAAGTTTTGTGTGATCAAGGTTACCGACATAAGTCGATAGCCGCCCAATTCTACCGGTATCTAAGTATTGCTAAGCATCATATTGTAAAGACAAATAAAAGACCATAAATCATTCACCGGGCTCTAATTCACCAGTGAGGATAATATTCCTAAGGTAGTGGCAGGGGTGAACAATTTCAGGGCAACAATGCAATGGGATTAACTACCTCTAATCGACAAAATTAATCATTGACACAAAAAGCATGCATACATACGAGTAAAACAAAGTATTAGATTTTAAAAGTAATGGGATTAAGTGGATATGATCAAACTGCTTGCCTTTGCTTGCTGATAATTCACTTGTTGCAGAGGATCACTCTCGTATATAATAGAATCGTCAGAACCTATCGAAAGATTCGAGAAGAAACAATAAGAACGAATAACACCGAATATACACCAAAATTCCAAAGGTCTCCAAAAATAAGAAATTAATTAATACAACAGATAGATGATGATTTTAGATAAATTTAAGAACAAAAATAATTGGATTTGGAGTTGATTTGAATTAGTTAAGAATTTTTGAAAATGAGACTAGAGCATAATGTCTTCTGCTGTTTACTAACCACTAATTTAATTCTTGACTCATGAATCATTTTTTTTACTCTTATAGAGTAGATGCTAAAAGCTAATTACTGATCTTGATGAGGTTTACAATTTTGTTTTTATGTTCATATTATCATAATCGACTACTAAGTATTATCAAACCCGCTAAGTACTAGACTCACTAACACCAAGTGATTTGAAAATCAAATCTTCACTAAGTATTAACCTACAGACCGTTCTACCCAAAGAAAAAAACTGATTTTCTTTCCTGTTTACTCATCCTACAACAACATCTCTCTAAACTGAAAAACTACCAACAGACTTTCTACAAAACTCAAAACTTCACTTTGGAAGTTCAATTAAGATTTTCCTCTAAACAACTTCCCTAGATTGACACACTAGTAGCTAGTCACTTAAAAGTTCACTTACAGATCTTTGCCTTTTACAAGTCTTTGGCTCCCTTTGATTTAATCCCTAATAGCTATTTAGTTTAACACAACTTTTTTTCCAATTAACGGTATTGAATAGACAAGCTCTTAAACTCCTAAATGCTCTCTCATTCCCTTCTCTGATCACAAAGCCCAAAAAGGATTTGGTTACTTCTTTGCTAGTTTCTGATTATTCATAACCAAATTGATTTTCAGGTTTAATTACTTCTGTTAATTAGTTGTCTAAAGACTAATTGACTCACTAACAGCTCTAACTACTTGACTGAGTAAAGCCAAAATCTACTTCCAATTTTAACTCTTCTCACCTCTGTTCAGTCATCTAGCAAGGGGTTTTACTGACAATTCAATCTTTTACCTAAACACTTTCTCTACTCAATACTTTATCAAAAGGGGTTTCATGTTATTGTCAGCTAACTTCTTCCTAATTAAAATTTTCAAATTGCTAAACACAAGTTTGAGTGGCATCAATGTCAGACAAAAATGGTGGGTCTGCAAGGGGGTTCACTACTTTACTGACATTTCAATTTGTCTCCCAATCAACTTCTCTGTTTCTCATTTCATCCAAAAGACTGCTGTTATGACAACTGATCCATCATTCATTTATCCATTAGATTTGAGTGATCAATCGATATATCAAAAAATTTTAGCTTAAGAGAGTTGATACAACAAATGAGTTCTATTTTCAGTTTACAGAGAGGAGTTTCAGAGATGGAGCTACAGGGCAGACATGGCGGCTCTACGTGGCTTGGGGCGGCACATGCCACCGGCGGTTGAGGTGCGAGGAGGTGAAAGAGACTAGCAAAATGGATTGCCCGAGGTCTATTGGAGCTAGGGGGCGGGTCTAGGGCTTGGGCTGCACTGTGGCAGCGTGGACAAGGCGAGCAGCGGCCGGCCGTGGAGAAGAAATGACGCGGCGGCGCACGGGTGGATTAGAGAGGGGGTTAGGGGAAGCATAGGCACCGGCGGCGTACCTGGAACACGCCAGGGTGGTCGGCGGAGGCGGGGGGGGGGGTGGCCGGAGTGGTGCGGTGACGGGAGCCAGGGGCGGCGCCGAGGTGGCTCTCGGTGGCGGCGGCCTAGGGTGGCGGGGAGGCTTGGCCGGTGGTTGGGGAAGCGTCGGGGTGTCGGGGCGGTGCTCCAGGCGCGACGAATCGAGTCGAAGTGCACCGGGAAGGAGATGGCGGCGGAGGAGCTCGAGCCGGCCAGAAATGGGGAAGGCGGCGGTTCAACCGGGGATTCGGGCGGTTCATTGGTGAGCACTTACCCGAGAGAGAAAGGGAGTAAGGAGGGACCATGGGGATGCTCGGGACCTCGTGTAGGCGCAGGGGGAAAGAGCCGTTGGAGGCGCGGCTCTGGCACGGCACGCGCGGGATGGGCGAGCAGGCGGCGTGGGCGGCGACTTCAGTGGCCCGGGTGACGCAGGCGTGACCTGGTTGGCGTGCTACGCGGACGAGCGGGTGGCAGGGGAGCAGGTGGAGCGGCGTGCGCAGCACGGGCGTCCACGGGGGAGGTGAGAGAGAGTGGCGCTCGGGAGCGGCTTGACCCGGGGAGAAGAAGAACAGGCCGGTGGGGGGACCCACCAGTCGGCGGCACAAGAAGGGGCTGGGTTAGGTTTTAAACGAACGGATGGTTCTCGACCGTTGGATCGAGATCGGAGGGTCCATGGCGACGGGGGCAATCGGCCGGTCTAAATGCTCAAACAATCTGGGCCGTCGATTTCCAAACGGACGACTCGCGATGCGCTCGTGCGGTGCGACTCAGCCCGGTGCAGCTAGGCGGTTCGACCGAGTCAAGCCGGGATTGGGTCCGGTCGGAGTTGGGTCTGAACCCGATGAACAGTGAAAAGAGGTTTTGACTAGGTTTTTAATTCAAACTCCTACTTTGACCGAGCTTCAAAATATAGAAATAAAATTTCAAAAATTCTGAAATTTTTCAGGGAGGTTCCTGGAATGACCTAGTGACCAGATAAAATTTTAAATCTCATTGTTCATGAGTTATTTTCTTATTTTAAATTCAATCTTACAAAAGGCTATGAAATTAAGTTTGGATTTTATGTATATTGAGTTTAACTCCAAAAATATGGAAAAAAAATTATATTTATTCATGATAATTATTATAAGATTTAAATAAGTTATTTCCAGAGTTTTACTTGAAGTAATTTCTTTTCCAAAAATTATTTTAAGTGCATGCTCTAGATGTTTGACTTAGGGTTAAAAATGAGCTAAAACTTGGAAGGATTATTAGCGATAGCAAACTAACTCCAAACATTCTGAAACTTTAACTGGGGGTTGCTGACTCTAAGATCAACCTTGTATTAATTTTCTAGAGGGTTTCATGCACAAAATTTGCCTCCAGAAATTCTAGAAGGCTGGTTCTAGGGTTTGACCAAAGGTCAAACTGGTTTGACTGCCTCTTAAAGTACTCAAACTAGTTCTAAAAATTGTGAAACTTTTCAGAGGAGTCACATACCATCCCTAGAACTTAGGAAAAATATTTCCAGAGATGATCAATAGATTTGACCAGATTGTTTTTGAAGGCTCAAGATTTGAAACAAAAGACTTGTGACTTTGTATTTCCATAATTCTTGTGCAGGAACTGTTTAGTACCTACAGGAAATACACGATGTAAGAAAAAGTTTTAATTTCTACTCATTTTCTTACATTTGAAACACAAGTCCAAAATTGGGATGTTACAAAACCTCCCCCCCTTACAAAAATCTCGTCCCGAGATTTGGCTCAATCGGGGAAGAAAGAGGGGTAGTCCGCATGCAGACAATTGTCCCGCTTCCAAGTAGGTTCATCCTTGGAATGATGTAACCACTGATCTTTTAGGATCTTGAGGACACGATTCCTTAATTTTCATTCAGCTTCTTCAAGAATGCGAACCTTTCTTTATGATTTTATATCCATTTACAATATTTTTGTTGTACTTGGATCTATTGTTTTATTGTATTGTTTCTCGTTAGGTCATGATTCTGACCTACCTTCTTACACATCAAGAGTTTCCAACGGAGCTTTCTCGGTTGGAACACGAAGGCACTTCCTTAATTGGGACACATGGAACACATCATGTACCCCCTCAAGTGCAGCGGGGAATTTTAATTTATAGGCGACAACTCCTTTCTTTTTGACGATGTGGTAAGGATTCACATATCGAAGAGCTATCTTGCCTTAGACATCAGAACGATGATGGCACTTTCAGTCTGACCATTGGTTTAAGGATGGTAAACTGAACTAAAAGCAGGACGAGTTTTCATAGCCTCTTGTAGGCTATGCCAAAATCGAGAAGGGAACAGAGAAATGATCCAACACGATCGTCTTCGGTACATCTTGCAAGCTTACGATCCTGTCGGGACCCAGAATTACGATTCTGGAACCCTCTGTGTATACTGCACTAGTCCGGGATCACGCTAGTGCACACAGGGTTAACACAGGTAAATATCGATCCACACAAGCGATAAATAAAGTAAACGATTAGTTTGAATAACAAATAAGGGTTTTGACCTTATGATCGAGTTTACACTTATTAAGCCACGCAGGCTAACAGAAATAAAGCAAAGAATGGAACGGAAAACTCCAACGTAGATCCCACCAATTCACCACAGAACCGATCGGATCCGGACCATAACGAACGATCGACCTTCAACGAACTCCTCCTCAAAGCAGCGTGACTCCTCCTCTTCTCAGAGGTTGGGCGCAAATTTTACAACAAGCGTGAGTACACAACCGTACTCGCAAATCATACCACAGAATGCAATGTATAGATGGAGGCTTATTCCAAAGAAAAAGGCTTCTGTGGTTCTTTTGCATAAAAGCAACATTTGCAATTGAATACAATAATAGATTGAAAACATACTTCAAAACAAATAGACAATATTAATTTAACAATTGTTTCCACAAAGACACATAGCTAAACAGATTATTTCACATAGCCATATGATTAAGGTCACACAGCTCCCATTCCCACATTTTATGAAAACTACCCCTCGTGTGAAATCCCCGAGCATGTCCATGACCGCGGACGCGGCTATTCGAATAGATTGTTTAACACTCTACAGAGGTTGTACACTTTACCCACAAGATACAACTAGTGTAGCAAGCACCAATCGTAATAAAACAGTTCGAAACTTCATCTCAAACATTGACGTTCCCAGTGTGCTTACAAACCGCTATACCAGCTCACATAGAATTGGTATAACACACACCATTTAGACGGGAAGGCGAATCGTCCCGCGATGCAACCACCAAGTAGTTACACCTCCACCCTGTCACACAGCCTAACCTATCCACCTGAACATCAATGCCGAGAATCCATAACTTACTAAGTTAGGCCCGTCCCATACCAGGCATGTGGTCGTACAGTAAGGCTCAGTTCAATGGCGCACAAAGTTAAGTCCTTAATTGACCAAGACAAGACTTCCATTTTCTAACTAAGTCACAAAGACCATCATTCCCATCACATAGACCACCATGTCACACAGTATCCACCACTTGCCTCAGTCTAAATCCTTTACCACCCAGTTGGTTTTAGTGCAACACATGCCATCACGAAGTAATAACACATAGCACACAGTTTTACACGAAGTTCCATAGTCACTTAGTCATAATTAATATTTGCAACCTACATGTGATGATGACCCGTGGCATGGCTAAGCAATTGTACTCGCATCTAACCAACCCACGTTGGTGCTATAATATTACCAACTAATAACCAATCTAGGGTGACAAGGAATTATGACATACAAGGCCAAGGTGTGATAACAATTTGGATAATAACTATGCCCAAAGCATTTAAATAAATAATTAAAGTAGAATGCAATAATTTAACACAAAGTAATTTGAAAACTGGGTTCAAGATGATCAAAGGTATGAATTGCCTTCGAAAAGGTCTATGTACTGGTCTTGATCTTGGGGTGCTCCTTCTTCCACAAAATTTCCCGACAAATCGACGTCTACTCGCAAACGAGACACAAACAAACAAAACAAATAAATAACAGAGGCAAAACAAGCTCCAAAAATTAAATAAAAATCTCAGATAAATAGATCTTGAATTTAGACAAATTTAGAAATTTGAATGGGCTCAATCGGAGTTAGGATGCAAAAGTTATAAGCTCTGGAAGTTTGGAAATCTAAAGAAACCCTAATTTGGATTTTCTAGAATTTTCGAATTACTTTTCTATTGAAAAATCGGATTATTGCGCAATGCTGGCGTCAGCGAGGATTTCTGGAAAAGAAATAATAAAATAAATCTCTGACATGTGGGACCCACATGTCAGAGGCTAGGCTCACGATGGACTAGGTCCACCGAGCCTCGGACTCGGACTCGTGGATCGCCCACGCGGCTTGCGACGAGGCGACCACGCAGACGACACGCAGCGCGGACGGCGAGGTGGCGGCGAGGTGGCGCGAGGTGGCGTCCACGTCGATCGCCACGCCGGCTATCGTCGACGGCCCCGCGACCTTCGGTTTTAGCGACGGCGCGATTAGCGCGCGAAGGTGCGATCCGGACCGTCGTGACACGGCGACGAAGGTGGTGACGCGGTTAGATCTCGCCAACGACCACCACAACCGCGGCGGCGACGATTTAGCGGCGGGCGCACGGCTTGAGAAGGCGACGCGGCGAAGGTGCGCATTTGGACCGTCGTGACACGGCGAAGGTGGTGACGCGGTTAGATCTCGCCGAACGCCACGCACCGACGAGTTAGCGGGCGGGCGGCGCGCGAGAAGGCGACGGCGGGTGCGCATCTGCCGCCGTGACCGGCGGCGGTGCGGTTAGATCGCCGGCTCCTCCGGCGAAGCGGCGAGCGGCTTGAAAGCGCGAGCGCATCATGTCCGCCGAAGATAAAGCGCGATCATGAGGCGTGATGCGGCGAATCGGGGTGTCTCAACCGGCGGACCTCACCACCGCGCGCAATCGACGAGAACCGAGGCGCGCGCTAGCATTCGAGCTCCAATCCCGGCGAAAAGGCGGTGCTCTAGGGTTTCTGGTCTTGGGGAAAAGGCGGCGGAGTGCGAGGCGAACCTCGTGACGCGGTCGCGGCTTTAAATAGGGTTCGGGAGCGAGGAGTCCGCGAGCAAGACGGCGGCGCGGCGCGGCTCGGACACGGACTCTAGAGTCCGCGACGAAGACGAAGCTGACGTGGCAAGTGGGGCCCACATGGCGGCGGGTGCGGCTCAACGAGGGCGCGTGCGAAGCGACACGGGTGAGGCCGACGTGGGGCCGGGCTCGCACATGGAGAGAGCGCGGTCGAGGCGCGCGAGATGGGCCGGGAAGTGGGCGTGCGCTGGAAAAGGATCAGGCCGGAGAGATTCGGCCCGAGGGATTTACTGAGATTTTAATAGGTTTTTCCAATTTAGAAAATACCAGAAATTCAAATGGGCAATAGAAAATAGCAAATGAACTCAGAAAAATTCTAAAAAATTCTAGAAAATATATCTGAGCACATAGAACCCAAATAAAATAGTTTTGGCTATTGTTCATGTTGGGATTATTCACATTAAATGTTTTTGATTGTAAAGTCCAATATTAAGGTTTTGAAATTAAATTCAAATAAAATTCAAATGGTGAATTTTCTCCTACTAACTATTAAAAGATTTTTAAGCTCGTAAAATTGGGATGTTACAAACCTCCCCCTTAAAGGAATCTCGACCCGAGATTCAAAGCTAGCTAGAGAAAAGGCTAGGAAACTCGGCCACCTCTTCTTCACGCTCCCACGTTGCTTCTCCTTCGAGTGGTTGCTTTGTGAACCTTGCAAAAACGAATGCCTTGCTTATCGTGAGGCACTCTGCGACATCCAAAATCTTAACTGGTGCTCCTTGCAGGTAAGATCCTCCTTCAAGTCAATTGATTCCAACGGCTTGCTCTTCCGCACACGGGCACTTCTTCAATCGCGAGACATCCAAGACATCATGTACTCGGTCGCTTCCTTGTAGGTAAGATCCTCCTTCAAGATCGCTCACCAACATACCTAGGGCAAGTTTCCCTTTGCACCAATTCAGCGGGTCACCAAGATAAACGAAATCCTCGGGTTCAAAGTCGAGGTCACGACCGATCGCGATAGCAAGGCTTCAAATGGTGACACTTGCTCTTCTCGCGGACTAGCCTCGTAACTATTGTTGTACAAGGCTTCAAATGGTGACATTTGTAGACTACGTAACTATTGTTGTGCGAAAATTGCTTTTAAACTTTTATCCCAACGGGTAGCATTAGCTAGAGTGCAAGTTCTCAGCATATCCTCCAATATCTGGTTCACTCTTTCAGTCTGTCCATCTGTCTGTGGATGATACGCGGTACTGAAATTCAAGTGGGTACCCAATGCTTCATGCAAACTCTGCCAAAAACGAGAGGTGAACTGGGATCCTCGATCTGACACTATCTTCTTGGGCACACCGTGCAAACTGACAATTCTGGCCATGTACAACTCCGCAAGGCGATCTCCTGAGTACGTGGTTTTGACCGGCAGGAAATGGGCGACCTTGGTTAGACGATCGACTATTACCCAGATCGAATCGTAACCCGATTGAGTCTTGGGTAAACCGGTAATGAAATCCATATCGATCTCTTCCCACTTCCATTCTGGAATCTTCAACAGTTGCAACAAACCTGCTTGGTCTCGTGTTCTCGCCTTCACTTTTGACGGTGTGTCGCACAAGGCAACGAACTCGCGACTTCTCGTTTCAAATTTGGCCACCAAAATTTAGTCTTAACATCCCGGTACATCTTGGTACTTCGGGGTGAATCGAATACTTTGAGTCATGGGCCTCCTTTAAGATTAATCGTCTTAGACCATCGATATCCGGTACATGATACGACCATTAATCCGTAGTATGTCTTGATCATCCTTGGTGAAATCTTTGAATTTCCTTCCGCCATTTTGACCTTGATGTCTAACAACACAGATCCTTTGGTTGTGCTTCACGAATTTGCTTCTCGAGTAGACTGTATTTCCAAATTGGCTACAAATCCTTCTGGACACAACTTCTAGCTTTAGCTTCAAATTCTTCATAAAGTTACGGGCAACTTTCCTTTACTTCCAAAGCATTGCGGTAACTCTTACGACTTAGAGCGTGCTCAGCAACTACGTTGGCTTTTCCGGGATGCTAGTGGATTCCAAGATTATAATCCTTGATCAATTCCAACCATCTTCTTTGTCTCATATTCAAATCATTGGGTGAAGATGTACTTGGACTCTTATGATCCGTATAGACTTCACAACGACACTGGCGAGGTAGTGACGCCAAATCTTTAAAGCATGCACTACGACAAACTAATTCCGCATCATGAGTAGGGTAATTCTCCTCGTGAGGTCTCAATTGCCTTGACGCATAAGCGACAGCTCTTCCTTCTTGCATCAGGACGCATCCTAATCCTTGACACGAAGCATCACAATAGATATCGAAATCCTTGCGAATATCTGGCAGAATCAGCACTGGGGCTGAAGTCAAACGTTTCTTCAACTCTTGAAAACTTTCCTCACAGGTTGGAGTCCAAGTGAACCTTTTCTCCTTCTCCAACAATTGTGTAAGAGGCTTAGCAATCGATGAGAATCCTTCGATGAAACGATGGTAATAACCTGCCATTGTGGATATCATGGGGATATGCTCATGATCTTAGGATGATGTGTCAATTGGCAATGACGTTGAAGGTTTGCGGAAACACGAGTTTTCGGCAAAGTTCAGGTTCTGTCAGGCCTCAGGCGGTCTGACCGGCCTCAGTGGCGGTCAGACCGGCCGTGCCTCAAGTGGTACCTCGGGTGAATTGAACTGGCGGTCTGACCGGCCAGGTCGGCGGTCTGACCGATTTGGTAGCGGTCTGACCGACGTCTGATGAGCGGTCGGATCGGCAAGTTGAGTGTCATTGGAATTTGGAGCTGGGCCAAAAATAGAGGGTGTAGGCAAGTGAGGAGATTCTACTGCACTTGGTCCCATAATTTTTGGAGCCTCCAGTCAAAAGTTCTATTCGTTTTAAATTTCCAGAGAGGTTGCGGATTTCAGTGTTGAAATTTTGGCTAAGTCCTTTGGTGGCGATCTAACGCCTTGATTGGCGGTCGACGGCGGGGCGATCGCCAGCCAAGCGATCGACCGGTTTTCACTTACGCCGCCCGCCGTGTGGTGGCGATAGTTCTTGATTAGGTCAAGTTCATGGGTTTCATGTCATATGTGTTGCATGATGCATGTTTTGACTAACGGGTCAAGTTGTGAAGAACTTGTTCCCGATTTCGATTTTCTTGTCTATTGTTGTGCGAGTTGCTTGGTGGTCAACGACGGTCAACGGCGAGGATGATCGGGACTAGGCTTGGAGAGTCGAGGTTCAAAACGATCCACGATGCGGGTGAAGTCATTGGACTCAAGTATGGTGCAAGATGGACAAAGGTGACCGAAGGCGATTGGTGCGGCATGGTTGAATCAAGCGGCGTGGGGGTGGTGCAAGTGCCATGGTGGTTTCGGTGGGAGATGGATGGGAGAGACTTGCGACATGATGAGAGTCGTTGGATCAACCTACACGTGGCGAGCAGCGAGTGCTTCGCACATTTGGACATGGCACTTTAAAGGCGTGCGTGTGTCACCCGTTTGTTTTGGGCCTTAACGGGAGCCCATTAGGGAGACTCTATTAGAAACCCTAAGCCTCCACTATAAATAGAGGAGGGAGGTGGCTGCACCTCCCCGACCTTTCGACGTTTCATTGTTGAGAAACCCTAATTTGCTTAGGGAGAGGAGGAGAGGAGGTTAGGGTTTTAGAGAGTTGGATTGGATTTCGTGCTCATGTATTGAGTCTTTGTCATCCATTGATGGAGTGGCTGTAAACCAATACCATATCAAATCAATCCAAAGAAAGTTTCTTCAAGATGAGGTCAATTGCTTTCTTTCTCTCTTTTTGATGATTTAAGTCTTTCTTTGATCCGCGAGTTTTTGCTTAGTTTCTGGACGTGATCTAGCTTGCTGTGACGTGTGGGAATACATCTAGGATCATCAATATCATCAATCACCCACGAGCAAGTCTCAAGATCATATTTTCGTTTTGACTCGGTTTTTGACCTAACTTCGCTCAAACTGTAAAAGGTCAGAATCTTGGCAAGAATTATCACGATCGTTGCTTGGAATAGGTTCCTGACATACTTAGGTAGGTGTGTGTCAAATTTCACGAAGTTTGGACGCACGAATCAAAAGTTTGATCAATTTGTGTTTCGGTTTGTCGGTCTGTTTCCTCTGTTCATTGAACCAGTGCCGATCGCTTAGGAATCGGTCCCGACCGCCAATGTTCGACCGCCGAGCTAACCGGTCTGACCGCCCCTGTGAGAGGTCAGACCGCCCGAGCCTTCGTGTTTTGGTTTTGTGTTGATTTTACTTCGGGGTTTTGAGTTGATTCAATACAAGTCTTCCGCTGTGCATGATTGATTGATCTTCATAGCTTTCATAGCTATTGGAGTGAGATTCGTATTGAATTGAATTCGGGAGAAAAAGAGATCGTGCTCCTATTCACCCCCCTCTAGTCGCCTTTTCGGTCCAACAAGTGGTATCAGAGCCCGGTTAGTTCAATCTTGATCTTAACCGGTCACTGAACTTGGCGATGGATAAATACTCTTCCAAACCGCATATCTTCGATGGGCACGACTATGCCTTTTGGAAGAACCGCATGCGTGTCTTTCTTGAGAGCGAACCACGAGGTATTTGGGAGGCTGTTCGAGGTCCACTTATCTTGCTCGAGGTTGCTACGCCGCCTCAAGCCCTTTTGGCTAATGACCGTAAGGCATAGAATTTTCTCAGATGGTGGTCTTGGTAGACGGGAGAATATGATAGGATTTGCAATCTCGAGATCGCACATGAGATTTGGAAGACCCTCAAACCTATCATGAGGGTTCTTCCCAAATCAAACAAGTGCGTCAGCAGTCTATAAAAGAGAATATATAACAAATTCGAGATGCGTCTGGTGAGAGCATCGATGACATTTTCGATCGCTTCAACACGTTGATAAATCGGATGAAGTCATTGGTATTGAATTTACATCGAAAATGCCATCCATCTCCGGCTGCAATCAACACCGGGAGTGGGAGATAAAGGCTACCGCTATTCAGAAAATGTCAACTTCTCTCGATCGACTTTGGAGCTGCTCTATAGCAAGCTCAAGACTCATGAGATCCGTAGTCGACCATTCTAAGAAGGGTAACATGGCTTTGGTAGCGCACCGCTCAAGAGAGCCTCGATGGGTCGTTTGAGTCCTCTTCTGTTTTTCACTTGCTTCTTTATCGCAATTGAAGAAGAGGATCTTGAGAGTATTCTGAGCCCGAGATGGCGCTTTTGATTAAGAAGTTCACACTGCCTACAACAATATGAGAAACAAAAGAGAGGCGGCCTGTGACATGTTATGAGTGTGGAGAGCTTAATCACATCCGGGCAAATTGCCCAAGCTGAAAGGTAAGAGCAACCACAAGGATGAAAAGCCGCTTGGAAGAAGCCTCGGGGCGCAAGTCCAGTTTGATGATGCCAAGCTCAAGAAGAGGCGCCACGGGTTCTTGCCGCTCTTGGAGATCGATCCTTGAGTGATGTGGACTCGGGAGCGAGGAGGACAAGGAGGAGGAGCTCCTCAAGACAAGAAGGGAAGGCCAAGGACTTCACCAGCATGTGCTTCATGGTGACTCGGCGACATCAATGACAACAATGAGGTATCTCCTTCTTATGATGTTCTCTTTGCTAGATGTGAAACTGTCTATGAGCAAATGCTAGGTCAGGATAAAGCTTTAAAGTTCATCATGACTAAGAATGAGGAGTTAGAGTCACAAGTAAAGAAACTCACATTAGAACTTGTGAATGCTAAGAGTCTTGAATCTGATGAATGTTCATCCTGCTATGCTTTACATTCTGAATTTGCTAAACTGCAATCTGCTCATGATATTGCTTTGCAACAACTTGAAAATGCTAGAACTGAGCTAATTGAAGTTAAATCTGCTCCTTACGAAAAATGTTTAGAGTCTAGCAAGTTGGTTGCTTCTGATGTGGTTGAATCTAGCTCTTGCTCTGTCTGCTTAGAACGTGAACGTGAATTACATGATGTTGTAGAAGCAGCTAGAGCTAAATATGCCAAGCTTAAGGACAGTATTAATTCTGCTACTTGTGCTTCATGTGAAGTTCTTAAGCTTGAAGTTGCTCCTTATAAGAAGAGGTTTAATGCTAAAACTTGTGATTCATGTGTTAACCTTAGAAAAGAAATTGCTTACCTTAATGACACATTAGAAAGATTTTCTAAAGGTAAGAAACAGTTAAACATGATTCTTGACAAGTCAAAAACTCCCTATAAGAAGCAAGGGTTAGGATACAACTTTGCCCAGGATAAATCTAATGACATTCAAATTTTGAGAAATGGCTTAGTTGAATTTGATACCCAACCTGCAAAGATCACTTTCAAATCTGCAGGTTTTGCCCAACCATCTGTTCACCAAAAGGTGCTTCTCCCAATGGTACCAAGTACCATTGCACCTATTGCAAGAAGGATGGGCATTTGGTTGAGTTCTGTTGGCGTAGGTTGAAAAATGCTAAGAAAAATCTTGCTAGAATGTCATCTAATCAACCTAGAGCTTTTGTGAGACATGGTAATTTAGAAAGGAAGAAACACAGTCTAGGATTTATTTCACATGCTAATCATGCTCATGCTCCTAGACAGGATAACTCTCATGTTAGAGTAACCATTGCTCACAATGCAATTTCAAATAAAATCAAGGATAGCACTTCTACTTTGCATACTACTCATGACGTGTGTCTCGATCTTGGGTTCCCAAGTCATGTTTAACTAACCCCAGTATTGAGACACTTCGTTCTTCTGTGCCTTGATTTTCAGGATCGCCGCGGAAGGAAGGACACGTGGTTCGTCGACTCCGGCTGTTCACGCCACATGACCGAAGACTCAAAATGGTTCACCTCCTTCACGCGGTCGATAGGTGATGTCCTCATCACCTTTGGAGACAATACTCAAGGGCGGATTGAAGGAACAGGAACAATCAGGGTGAACGACAATTTCATCCTAAAGGACGTCGCCCTTGTGGACAAGCTTAGGTTTAACTTACTCTCTGTCTCACAGCTTCTTGATGATGGTTATGAGACTATATTTAAGAAAAATGCTTGTCGGGTGCTTGATTCTCACGGTGAGCTCGTTTTTGGGATTTATAGAGTTGCTAGGATCTTTGGAGCTGATTTTTCCGAATCTCTTCTTGGTTCTCTTAAATGTTTATTTACACCTTCTTCGAGTTCGGCTTTGGCACCGACGTTTGGGGCACATTGGTTTTGATCATCGACGCGAGTTAGCAACCTTGATCTCATGAGAGGTTGCCCAAACTCAAAGCCGTCAAGGATGTTGATGTGCGCTCAGTAGGCATGGCAAGCAAGTTGCCGCCTCACACCCTTCGATGACTTTGGTCATGGTAGCGACGGATCGACGCTTGCTTCATATGGATCTTGTTGGTCTGCTAGGTTCGGTCAATTGGTGGCAAGTGGTACATTCTTGTCATAGTTGATGATTTTTCGAGATACACTTGGGTGTTCTTTCTTGCTTGAAGAATGAAGCTTTTGGTTTTATCGTGATCTTGTTCTTCGTTTGGCTTCGAATTTTCTCGTGCCTTGAGAGCGATCCGCAGCGACAATGGCACGGAGTTCAAGAATGCCTCGTTTGCCTCTTTTTGTCTTTGGCGCGGAATTGAGCATCAATTCTCTTCTCCACACGTCCCTCAACGAATGGCATTGTGGAAAGGAAGAAGCAGAACCTTAGTCGAGATGGCTAGGACAATGCTAGATGAGTATAGCACACCGAGGAGGTTTTGGGCGAAGCTATTTCTCTGACTTGCCATATTGCAAATCGTGTCTTCTTGAGACCGTCTTTGGGCAAGACTTCATATGAGCTTGATTTGGTAGAAAACCCTCTGTTTCTCATTTTTGAGTTTTTGGAGCTAAGTGTTTCATTCTCAAGACAGGAAACCTAGATAAATTTGAATCAAGGACTTTTGATGGTTTATTTCTGGGTTATCCTGCGCATTCGAGGGGTTTTCTGGTTTTTAATGTTGAAACTAACATTGTCCAGGAGACATGCAATGTCACTTTTGATGAGACTAGCCCTGGAGCAAGATTTGACATTTGGGTGATACAGGTGTGAAAGCATTTTTGTGGAGGAAGATGATGACGGCGATATTTGTTCTCCACTGCTTTTCTGCCGAGGCTCTGTCCAAGTTCCGTAACTCTGCTGACTGCTTCACCTCCAATTGAGGCTCTGCATCTTCTTCATCGCAGTACTGCGGAGGTTGAGGAGATATTGTCTCCCAGGCGCTCCACTTCATATTCAGAGGCATCATCCTCGGATCGGATGATTGGTAATCTTAATGGCGAGTCACTCGCTCCGGTATCACGATCCAAGTCTCTACTCTCATTCTCGCATTTGTTGCTTCTTTGAACCCCGCGACATATCACATGCGTTATCCGATTCTAGTCAAGTTAATGCCATGCATGAGGAGTTAGAGAATTTTGAGAGGAATAAGGTCTAGAATCTAGTAGAACCTCCTAGTGGTCATAATGTGATAGGAACCCGTTGGGTATTCAAAAATAAACAAAATGAGGATGGTTACGTGGTTAGAAACAAGGCTAGATTGGTAGCTCGGGGTTTTAGCCAAGTTGAGGGTTTAGATTTTGATGAGACATTTGCTCTGTTGCTAGATTGGAAGCCATTCGCATTCTCGCTTGCATTCGCGCTTCTAAGGGCTTTAGATTATATCGGATGGATGTTAAGAGTGCCTTTTGAATGGTTTTATAGAGGAGGAAGTATATGTTAAACAACCCCTGTGCTTTGAGAATCCCAAGCATCCACATCATGTTTTCAAGCTATCCAAAGCCTTGTATGGTCTTAAGCAAGCCCCTAGAGCACAGTATGATAGACTTAAGACCTTTACGCTTGAGAATGATTTTGAGATGGGTAAGGTAGACAAGACCTGTTCATCCTTAGGCGTGGCAATGACTTCTGCTTGCTCAGTTATGTAGATGATATTATCTTTGGTGGTTCTTCTCATGCCCTTGTTTCCGCTTTTTACGAGACAATGTCCAGGAATTTGAGATGAGCATGATGGGAGAACTCAACTACTTTCTGGGCTTCAAATCAAGCAATGCAAGGAAGGGATCTTCATCCATCGCACGGTACACCAAGGATCTGCTCAAGCGCTTGAGATGGTGATCGCAGCCGATCGCCACTCCCATGGCGACCGATTTTTGGATCCGGATGAGGAAGGAGAAGCCGTGGATCAACGCGAGTACCGCGAAGATGATTGACTCTCTTCATGCACTGACGCCTCAAGACCGGACATCCACTTCGCGGTTTGCCTGCATGCGAGGTTTCGAGCGTCTCGAGGACTTCCCATCGCCAAGCCGTTAAGCGCATCTTCGTATTTACACTCTACCCTCTAGTATGGCATTTGGTATTCCCGCTCTTCGTCCTTGTCCATTCGGGGGTTTTCTGATTCTAATTTTGCGGGCTGTCGGCTAGATAGGAAGAGTACCTCAGGCACTTGTCACTTCCTAGGCACTTCTTTTGTCTCTTGGCCTTCTAGGAAGCAGTCTTACATTGCACAATCCATTGCTGAAGCTAAATATGTAGCCGCTAGTTCTTTGAGTCGATTTTGTGGATGGTGTCCACTCTTAAGGATTTTGGGTTGGCATTTGATAGTGTTCCTCTTTTACGTGATAACACTTCTGCGATTAACATTGCTAAAAACCCCGTGCAACACTCTAGGACCAAGCACATAGACATTCGCTATCACTTTCTTAGAGATCATGTCGAGAAGGGTGATATTGTCTTTGCATTTCGTGGAGTCAGAGGCTCGATGAGGTGATATCCTCACCAAGCCTTTAGATCCAACTAGGTTTGCAACCTTGAGAAGTGAGTTAGGGGTAATTTATCCCTACGGTTTGGTTTGAGGGGGAGTTGGCTCTGTTCTGAACTTTTCTTGTTCATCTGAGTTTTTCTGTTTTTCTGATACCTTCTTCTAGTGGTATTTTCTTTTGATCTTTTTTTTTAGGCTCTTTAAGTTTTTGTGCATCTCATTGTTTCATACTGCATTCATATGAAAAACCAAAAAGATGCATTGTTATATAAGCTTTTCTGCTTGTCTTTTAAAATTGATGAAGCTTTGCTTATTACCCTTTTGAGCTTTAGTATTTCAATTCTGCTCAATGCCATGTCTAGTTCTTTGACTTGCTAGAATTATCATGCTTTCACATGTGTAGCTAAGTCTTTGCTGAATGAGCCAGAACTTTAAGACAACTTGAACTAAGAAACTGCAAGTTGTGGATGTTTTAGCTAGTTGCGCAATTAGTGCTCCTTTTGTGACATTGGCCCTGTCAAAATTGCGGTGTTAGATCTTGAATCTAGTATTGATCATTGCTTGAGCTTCTTGTTCTTTTAAGAATCTAAATATGCTCTTGTGAAAAATGAAAAATCAAATTTAAAGATTGTCTTGTGCTTAAAATGTGCCAAACTATTCTCTCGAGACTGCATGTCATAGACATGAACTTGGAGATAGTTTGATGATCCAGACGATCTCATGGGGACTGCTTGTCACAATTGATATGAACCTCAAGATTTGTCGCCCTGGTAGAAGCTTAGGAAGAATTTGTGGATGGCTCCTAGTCCAGGATCTTCTTTACTAAGATATACCTTTAATCAACTTCAATATTCATTGCAAATGAAAAACTGTTGAAAAATGGACGTTTGAGACAATTTGAGCAAAATGATTCAATTTAGGACCTGTTTGTCTCTTAATGTGGTCGTTGTTAGCTTCTTGATCTCACATTGACATTTTGACATGGCCAGCATCCTTTTAGGATCTCTGTTGATGAACTTACTAGATTTGAAGCTTTGCTTAAAATACTAAAATTTATTGCTTTACATTGAGCCTTCTTGCTTTAGCTTTGTTATATATGTCTTATCATGATCTTGCTAGTGCATTCAGGCTGATATGGTGTTTTATGCAAAATTTGAGATGCTAGCTTGTTCTTTTGGGTAATCTCCAAAGCTTCTTGTAATCCAAAATTGAAAAATACAAAAATATGAAGCCACTCCATTGTATTTCATGCATGTTCCTTCTTATGCTTTTTCCTCATTCTGCATTTGTTATCTCTGGACGAGAGGAAGGCGTGATTCCTTGATGACTCTATTGTCAAAGGGGGAGAAGATATTTCAAGATGTGTAACGGGGAGAAGATTTGAAAGTATTAAAAAGAGGGAGAAAATTGGAGAATTTGAAATTTTCTGAAATTTGAGGATCATAGTGAGGGGGAGTTTCTTATTTGCATTTTTATGGTCTTATTGCTCTTTCTGAACTTGAATTGCAATTCTTGATCCTCACCATGATCAAAGGTCATTTCGAACAATTGTTCTTTCATATGGACCTTAAGTGAGATTTTTACTCTTCTTTGGAAATTGAAGCTTTCTTGCTTTCTTTTGCCTTATCTCACTTGCCGATGCTATTCTGAAGCCAGCTTGGTCATTTCCATTGCTTTCTCTTGCATTTGGACCAAGTTGTGCCTTTACACGAAAATGTTGAGTTTTTACTTTCCAAACCTCAAAACTTGCATTTGTGGGGAATTGCCAATGTGATCATCAAGGGAGATTGTGGATATCATGGGGATATGCTCATGATCTTAGGATGATGTGTCAATTGGAAATGGCGTTGAAGGTTTGCGAAACACGAGTTTCGGCAAAGTTCAGGTTCTCGGGCCTCGCGCGATCGACCGCCTCGATGGCGACCGGGCCGGCGTGCCTCAAGTGGTACCTCGGGTGAATTGAATCGGCGATCGGCCCGCCAGTCGGGCGGTCGACCGATTTGGTAGCGGTCGGCCGGCGTCGATGAGCGATCGGACCGGCAAGTTGAGTGTCATTGGAATTTGGAGCCGGGCCAAAAATAGAGGTGTAGGCAAGTGAGGAGATTCTCGCACTTGGTCCCATAATTTTTGGAGGCTCCACCAAAAGTTCTATTCGTTTTAAATTTCCGAGAGGTTGCGGATTTGGTGTTGAAATTTTGGCTAAGTCCTTTGGTGGCGATCTAACCGCCTTGATTGGCGGCGGACACGTGGCGATCGATCGGCCAAGGTGGCGATCGACGGTTTTCACTTACGTCGTCGGCCGTGTGGTGGCGATAGTTCTTGATTAGGTCAAGTTCATGGGTTTCATGTCATATGTGTTGCATGATGCATGTTTTGACTAACGTGGTCAAGTTGTGAAGAACTTGTTCCCGATTTCGATTTTCTTGTCTATTGTTGTGCAAAGTTGCTTGGTGGTCAACGACGGTCAACGGCGAGATGATCGGGACTAGGCTTGAGAGCCGAGGTTCAAAGCGATCGGCGATGCGGGTGAAGTCATTGCAAGATGGACAAAGGTGACCGAACAGGCGGTTCGGTGCGGCCGGTTGAATCAAGCGGCGCGGTCGGTGCAAGTGCCATGGTGGTTTCGGTGGGAGCGGATGGGAGAGACTTGCCGACATGATGAGAGCCGTTGGATCAACCTACACGTGGCGAACAGCGAGTGCCGCACAATTTGGACACGGCGCTTTAAAAGGCATGCGTGTGTCACCCGTTTGTTTTGGGCCTTAACGGAGCCCATTAGGAGACTCTATTAGAAACCCTAAGCCTCCACTATAAATAGAGGAGGAGGTGGCTGCACCCGCCCCCGACCTTCGACGTTTCATTGTTGAGAAACCCTAATTTGCTTAGGAGAGGAGGAGAGGAGGTTAGGGTTCTAGAGAGTTGGATTGGATTTCGTGCTCATGTATTGAGTCTTTGTCATCCATTGATGGAGTGGTCAGAAACCAATACCATATCAAATCAATCCAAAGAATGTTTCTTCATGATGAGGTCAATTGCTTTCTTTCTCTCTTTTGATGATTTAAGTCTTTCTTTGATCCGCGAGTTTTGCTTAGTTTCGGGCGTGATCTAGCTTGCTGTGGCGTGTGGGAATACATCTAGGATCATCAATATCATCAATCACCCACGAGCAAGTCTCAAGATCATATTTTCGTTTTGACTCGGTTTTGACCTAACTTCTCAAATAGTAAAGGTCAGAATCTTGGCAAGAATTATCACGATCGTTGCTTGGAATAGGTTCCCGACATACTTAGGTAGGTGTGTGTCAAATTTCACGAAGTTTGGGCGCACGAATCAAAAGTTTGATCAATTTGTGTTTCGGTTTGTCGGCCGTTTCCTCTGTTCATTGAACCACGGTCCGATCGCCGAGGAATCGGTCGACCGCTTCAATGGTCGACCGCCCGAGTTAACCTGGTCCGACCGCCCCTGTGAGAGGTCGACCGCCGAGCCTTCGTGTTTTGGTTTTGTGTTGATTTTACTTGGGTTTTGAGTTGATTCAATACAAGTCTTCCATTGCATGATTGATTGATCTTCATAGCTTTCATAGCTATTGGAGTGAGATTCGTATTGAATTGAATTCGGGAGAAAAAGAGATCGTGCTCCTATTCACCCCCCCTCTAGTCGCCTTTTCGGTCCAACACATTCCCAAGAAACTGCGAATCTGAGTCACGGTCTTGGGCTGCTCCCAATGTAGCACTGCTTTAACTTTACCGGGGTCAACTGCTACTCCCTCGGCTGTCATCACGTGACCAAGGAAATCCACTTCCTTTTTCCAAAAATCACACTTACTGAACTTGGCATACAACTGATGCTCTCTGAGTTTTTCCAATATTATCCTTAAATGCTCGGCGTGTTCTTCCTCCGACTTGGAGTACACTAGAATATCATCAATGAACACAACTACGAACTTGTCCAAATATTCCATGAATACTTTATTCATCATGTTCATGAAGTATGCAGGGGCATTAGTCAGACCAAAAGACATGACCAAGAACTCATAATGTCCATACCGTGTTGAGAACGTGGTCTTCGGTATATCCTTAGGACAAATCTTTAGCTGGTGGTAACCTGATCGCAGGTCGATTTTTGAGAATAATTCGGCTCCTTTCACCTGATGAAACAAATCATCTATCCGGGGTAGTGGGTACTTGTTCTTGATGGTAACTTCATTGAGAGAACGGTAATCAATACACATCCTCATACTTCCATCTTTCTTCTTGACAAACAACACCGGCGCTCCCATGGCGCATTTAACTAGGTCTCACGAAACCTTTCTCAAGAAGTTCTTCTATCCGCTTCTTCATCTCTACCAATTCATCGGTGACATCCGATAAGGTCCCTTTGAAATTGGTGCTGTCACGGCACTAGGTCGATGACAAACTCAATGTCACGATCCGGTGGCATTCCTGGTAACTCCTCTGGAAACACATCTGGGTATTCACTCACCACTGGTACTTCTTCTAAGGAAAGGGTCTTCAAACTGTTTACTAGCAAATGTCCATCACGAACTGAGGTAGCTAGAAACTCTACCTTGTTTCCTTTGGCATCCTCATTATTCGGCTCTTCGGCCACAATCTAGCATGGCTTTGTGCTTGGATAACCAATCCATGCCAAGAATGACATCTAGGGTTTGGGTATCTAGGACAATTAGGTTGGCTAGAAACTCAACTCTAGCTATGAGTAACTTAGCTCCTAAACATCCCACTCTAGTACTTAGCTCTGCTCCAGGCGACTGGACTAACAGAGTATGCTTAAGTTGCATAACATCCAATTTATTCTTGGTTGCAAACATTCCAAAAACAAGCGATTGCGAAGCTCCGTAATCAAACAAAATCGATCACGTCTTGAGTTAACGTAAACTTACCGATCGGACGTCCGGTGATTCTGGGCTCCTTCCAGTGGCGTGGTTGACACGACCTCGATCACGGATCGTGGTGCTCCTCCGCTTGACCGGCGACTTGTGACGCTCCTTGATTGATGCCGCGCCGTGTCTTGGATGGCGTAGCTCAAAGGTTGAAACGTCTTCGAGTGATTGTTCCCCTTTGCGGACCTTTGGTTGGCAAAATGTCCCGGCCGACGGCAGCGTAATGCACCTTTGGTGCGCTCTGCTGGTTGCTTCTGGATTGGGGTTGACGGAGTGCGGGGTTGCGGAAGTTACGGCGGTGGGCGGGTGTTGAAGTTGGTGCAGTGCTCAACGAAGTGCGGGTGGAAACTCATTGAACCGGCCGCACTTGTTCTTGCCCTCTTGTGATTGATGATTTCCTTGTTGAGCCATCCGGCGTTTGCGGTTATCCTCCGCCTTGCGTTTGTCCTCCAAAACAAAGGCTTTGTTGACCAGCTCTTGGAAATCGGGAAAAGTATGGGCGATCAAACGACTTGTAGTCGGTGTTTAGTCCTTCAAAAGCGACTCGACGAGCCTTGTCCGTGGCTACATCTTCCGCCGCATAGCGAGCTAGCCGTGAAAACTTGTTGAGGTAGTCGACATCGACATAGCTCCTTGCTTGAGAGCGGAACTCATCCTTCTTGGATCGATAATGCCTTCGCACGTCGTGATCTGGCGGAATCTTGCGAAAATTCCTCCTGGTGATATCCTCGTGGCGTCTCATGGGCGGCACGAGTTCTCCACCATTCAGCCAGCGGTGCCTTCCATCCGTGAGTGGCATACGAAACCTTTTCACGATCACCGCCTTTGGTGATCGCAGCTTCCTTCGATAACTCGAGCCAATCGTGCGCTTCCACGGAGAGACGTGTCGAGAAAATGTTGGTGGGCGAGTCCTCATAAATTACGCAAGTTTGGATGGTCCATGGTGACCATGAGCACTGGGCTCCATCTTTATTGATTGTTGTTGTTGTTGGCACAGTTGTTCATAGCTTGCATTTGAGTCATCATGGTGTTCATCACCGAGTTTGTGCTTTGCCATGAAAGCTCCAAAGTTTTGCAAGTCAATTGGGG
This sequence comes from Ampelocalamus luodianensis, assembly GCA_036346255.1. NCBI lineage: Eukaryota > Viridiplantae > Streptophyta > Magnoliopsida > Poales > Poaceae > Ampelocalamus > Ampelocalamus luodianensis. The sequence goes on from CM070622.1 coordinate 41,778,476, forward strand.
TGCTTGTGGCGGAACCGCTCCTGTGGTGGTTGCTCATTGCTTCTCGTGTTGGGGTGCAGGAACTACTAGCGAGATCGACGAGTTTGAACCATCCGGCGAAGCTCCATAGGTTAGATAAGGTAGCAAGCACAAGATAAGTTGAGAAGCACAAGATAAGTTGAGAACTGGGGGGTAGGTTAAACCCAACAAAACACAGCTCAAAAAAACTCAAATGAAATACCTTTATTACTTAGGGTCTTAGCATGGCCGCAATAGATGCCTAAGGGCCTTTGCACTCATACTGCACACAAAAAGAAACAACGACCTAAGCACACGTAACTACCGCCTAAAGGCGACTCACTCAATCAAATCGCTAAGCTCAAAACTCGAACTAAGACCAACTACTCGAAAAGCCTCCACAACCGCGCGACGCTCCGGCGGTGAGACTCGGAAGTGAGCCGGCATCTTGGCAAGCCGATCCCGATGCCTCGAATGGTGCAGCGAGAAGGCGTTCCCTCTGCAACCGGCTCCGCCCGCCTCCTCGGCTCTGCATCTTCTTCGGGCTCAATCGGGCCTTCCTCCGGATCCTCTTGAAATCCTCCTCGGGGTCTTCATCTTCTTGGGGACTTGGTCGTAGAGGATCTCTTGCAGAGTGGCGACCTTCTCTTGACTCTCGCAAGGCTTCATAGACATGATCCAACTCCGTGATGGTCCTCTCCAGGCTTCCTCTGGCGGCCACGAATCGGGCGAGGTGCACGATCGTAGTGTTGCTCTCCTTACGTGGACGGGTAGCGTCGGGCAAGTCCACGTGCGGCTACTGGGTGGTAACGGAAGACGGTGTCCTGAAGCTCCCGTGCGTAGATGTTGCAAATACGCAGCATGGCCAAGCGCGACGACTCCTGGATACCTTCCAGCCAAGTGATCTTCCTCACGAGACGCGTGCGAAGGTTGGCTCGCCTTGTCGTTCCTCCTGGCGTAGATCGTCAGGCGACAAATAACTCCACGATTCTGTCCATTCACAATCCAATTGTTGCCGACGTCTGGCGGACGATCAAAACCTCCAAGAACACGGAGCAACTTCCAAAGCTCGGCGCATACCCTCCAAAGTCGCTCACCATAGCTCAAGACGAGGCATCTGTCAAGGCAGACGAGCAGGTAAGAGCAACTTTAAAACAAATGGGAGAGAAGAGATTATAGCAAAAGTTGAGGCGAGAGAGACATGAGAAGAGTTAAGCAATCAATTAACTTTGCAAGTTAATTTTTCCTTTAGAAAATAATTTGGACACTCTAAAGACGGCCGATCTAACTAAGGTCAAGACCTACGATCGGTATGGCTCGATACCACCTCTGTGGGACCTGAATTACGATTCTAGAATCCTCTGTATACCGCACTAGTCCAGATCACGCTAGTGCACACAGGTTAACATAGGTAAATATCGATCCACACAAGCGATAAAAAGTAAGCGATTAGTTTGAATAACAAATAAGGGTTTTGACTTTATGGTCGAGTTTACACTTATTAAGCCACGCAGGCTAACAGAAATAAAGCGGCGAATGAACGAAAATTCCAGCGTAGATCCCACCAATTCACCACAGGCAACCGACTGGGATCCAGACCTTAACGAACGATCAGCCTTCAACGAACTCCTCCTCGAAAGCAGGCGTAGACTCCTCCTCTTCTGTAGGTTTGGGCGCAAGTTTTACAACAAGCGTGAGTACACAACCGTACTCGCAAATCATACCACAGAATGCAATGTATAGATGCAGGCTTATTCCAAAGAAAAGGCTTCTGTGGTTCTTTTGCATAAAAGCAACATTTGCAATTGAATACAATAATAGATTGAAAACATACTTCAAAACAAATAGACAATATTAATTTAACAGTTGTTTCCACAAAGACACACAGCTAAACAGATTATTTCACATAGCCATATGATTAAGGTCACACAGCTCCCATTCCCACATTTTATGAAAACTACCCCTCGTGTGAAATCCCCGAGCATGTCCATGACCGCGGACGCGGCTATTCGAATAGATTGTTTAACACTCTGCAGAGGTTGTATACTTTACCCACAAGATACAACTAGTGTAGCAAGCACCAATCGTAACAAAACAGTTCGGAAACTTCATCTCAAACATTGATGTTCCCAGTGTGCTTACAAACCGCTATACCAGCTCACATAGAATTGGTATAACACACACCGCTGGACAGGGAAGACAAATCGTCCCGCGATGCAACCACCAAGTAGTTACACCTCCACCCTGTCACACAGCCTAACCTATCCACCTGAACATCAATGCCGAGAATCCATAACTTACTAAGTTAGGCCCGTCCCATACGGGCATGTGGTCGTGCAAGAAGGCTCAGTTCAATGGCGCACAAAGTTAAGTCCTTAATTGACCAAGGCAAGACTTCCATTTTCTAACTAAGTCACAAAGACCATCATTCCCATCACATAGACCACCATGTCACACGCTCCACCACTTGCCTCGGTCTAAATCCTTTACCACCCAGTTGGTTTTAGTGCAACACATGCCATCACGAAGTAATAACACATAGCACGCAGTTTTACACGAAGTTCCATAGTCACTTAGTCATAATTAATATTTGCAACCTACATGTGATGATGACCCGTGGCATGGCTAAGCAATTGTACTCGCATCTAACCAACCCACGTTGGTGCTATAATATTACCAACTAATAACCAATTTAGGGTGACAAGGAATTATGACATACAAGGCCAAGGTGTGATAACAATTTGGATAATAACTATGCCCAAAGCATTTAAATAAATAATTAAAGTAGAATGCAATAATTTAACACAAAGTAATTTGAAAACTGGGTTCAAGATGATCAAATGTATGACTTGCCTTGGAAAAGGTCTATGTACTGGTCTTGATCTTGGGGTGCTCCTTCTTCCACAAAATTTCCCGACAAATCGACGTCTACTCGCAAACGAGACACAAACAAACAAAACAAATAAATAACAGAGGCAAAACAAGCTCCAAAAATTAAATAAAAATCTCAAATAAATAGATCCTAAATTTAGACAAATTTAGAAATTTGAATGGGCTCAATCGGAGTTAGGATGCAAAAGTTATAAGCTCTGGAAGTTTGGAAATCTAAAGAAACCCTAATTTGGATTTTCTGGAATTTCTGAATTACTTTTCTATTGAAAAATCGGATTATTGCGCAATGCTGGTGTCAGCGAGGATTTCCGGAAAACAAATAATAAAAGAAATCTCTGACATGTGGGACCCACATGTCAGAGGCTAGGCTCACGATGGACTAGGTCCACCGAGCCTCGGGACTCGGGACCCGTGGATTGCCCACGCGGCCGCTGACGAGGCAGCCACGCAGGACGACACGCAGGCGCAGACGCTGAGGTGGCGACGAGGTGGCAGTGAGGTGGCGTCCACGTCCGGACCGCCACGTCGGCTGAGACGCCGACGGCCCGGCGACCCGGTTTTAGCGGCGGCGGCGATTAGGCGGCGCGAGTGCGCGATCCGGGCCGTCGTGACACGGCGAAGGTGGTGACGCGGTTAGATCTCGCCGAAACGACCACAACGATGGCGGCGGCGAGTTAGCGCGAGCGGCGCTTGAGAAGGCGGCGGGAAGGTGCGCGCTCTGGACCGTCGTGACACGACGAAGGTGGTGACGCGGTTAGATCTCGCCGGCAACGACCACAACGGCGGCGGCGAGTTAGCGGCGAGCGGCGCGGCTTGAGAAGGCGACGGCGAACCCGGGCTCCTCCGACGAAGATAAAGCGCGCATCATGTAGGCCGTGATGCGGCGAACTCGAGGGTGTCTCCAAAGGCGACGAAACCTCACCACCGGCGGCGCAATCGACGTAGAACCGAGGCGGCGGCGCTAGGGTTCGAGCTCCAATCCCGGCGAAAAGGCGGTGCTCTAGGGTTTCTGGTCTTGGGGAAAAGGCGGCGGAGTGCGAGGCGAACCTCGTGACGCGGTCGCGGCTTTAAATAGGGTTCGGGAGCGAGGAGTCCACGAGCGAGATGGCGGCGCGGCGCGGCTCGGACACGGACTCTAGAGTCCGCGACGAAGACGAAGCTGACGCGGCAAGCGGGGCCCACATGGCGGCGGGTGCGGCTCAGCGAGGGCGCGTCGCGGCGACACGCGTGGTGGACGGGTGGGACCGGGGCTCGCGCGCGGGAGAGAGCGCGCGGTGCGCGCGAGATGGGCGGGAAGTGGGTCGTCTTGCGGAAGCGAGATCGGCCGGAGATTCGGCCCGAGGATTTATTGAGATTTTAATAGGTTTTCCAATTTAGAAAATACCGTAAATTCAAATGGGCAATAGAAAATAGCAAATGAACTCAGAAAAATTCTAGAAAAATCTAGAAAATATATCTGAGCACATAGAACCCAAATAAAATAGTTTTGGCTAATGTTCATGTTGGGATTATTCACATTAAATGTTTTTGATTGTAAAGTCCAATATTAAGCTTTTGAAATTAAATTCAAATAAAATTCAAATGGTGAATTTTCACCCTACTAACTATTAAAAGATTTTTAAGCTCAGAAAATTGGGATGTTACAGATCCTTAAGACATAAAGCTCAGCCAAGTGACCGGTACAAATCTTGGTTTTGATCGATAGAAAAGGTGCCACTTTAGTCGACACGGGGAAAACTTACCAGGTCTAGATATAACAAGGATTGACAAACTGAGAGATCTTTCCTGATGCTATGGGTGGTGGTGCATGGCCGTTGTTAGTTGGTGGAACAAATTGTCTGGTTACTCCACTAACGAACAAAATCGTAGCCATGTTAACTATCTATACAGAGTCATCCCTCCGTTGCTAGTCGATTAGAGGGGCTGCGGCCGTTTAGGCCACGGAACTAAAGCTCATTTGTGACGACACGATCTGCATAGCTCTTCTGTCTGGTTGAGCCATGCGCAATCGATCTTGACTTAACTGAACTTGGTTGTTCCGGTCTTGACATTTTGTTTGATTTGGTTCACTCCAGCATCCGACTGCTGAGCAGACTTGATCTGATCCACCAAGGTTGGCTGCACAACTAAGGTAGCAAGAGATCCGTGCTCAACCACACCCCAGTTGAGGTGCTAAAAGTCTACAAGGAGGGAAGGCTGCAGTTCCTGGAGCAACAATGCATTGCAAAACACCTTTCGACTAATTGCACCTGCAACATCATTAGTCTGGCCCGGATGGTAATGAATTCCCATGTCATAGTCTTTGACGGTCAAGGTCAAATCAAAAAGGGGTCTCAACGGCTCGGATTAAATCCAGGAGGTCTCATAAGGTACAGAGAGGTTCAAACACTGGTCTTTGCGAGTACCCAGGAATCAGTACCACCACACCTCCAGTAGCACCGTTGCTACACGGCGGTAAGGGATTCCCAGAACCCATATTCCTAAGAGTTTGTTTCTCTCATGAAGCGGTGTGAAATTGAATAGAGGTAATACCGCATAGCGGTAACACCGAGTTGACGCGGTATTGATATTCCAGAGAAAGGGGTATCGAAAGAGAGTTCTAGAGAAGACAGAACCAAAAGGGAGGCCTGGGTAGTTTTAGAACCCACTCAACACAAGGAAATTCTAGCTTTGATTTGTTGAAGTTTGTTTTAGTCATTTAGGATTCTTTCGAAAACTTAGGTTAAGTTTTGAACTCTCATCAAAACAAAATGGCTCCAAAACAGCAAGGAATCATACAATTAAAAGCCAACTTCCGGACATAACTAACCCGTATTGAATGAACGAGTAGTCGGTCAAGAAAACAAAATTTCATAACACTACTCTAAGTCTAACACTACTCAAGAGCAAGGTTAAACCAGCGCAATAAGTGTTAGATACTTAGCTAACTAGTATCACATCTTACCCTTTTATTCCCACAAGTTTTAGTAGAATTAACCTCTCATTATCTACCCGATTTAGAACCTTTGAGCTTGCTGTCCGGAAATTGACGCTCGTTGTCCAGATTTTGCATCCAAGCTTCTAGCCGAAACCTACCATTCCAGAAGCTTGAAAACCTTGTAAAAGGGCAGCTAACACTTCAATTTGCCAAACTCATTGGTTTCCAAAACCCAATTTAAACGATAACACTATCTTTTGAGAGAAGGAAAGGAAAACAACATTTAAAACTCAAATTAGAGCAAGATGAGATAGAAAGCTAAGATAGGTAAGGAATAAAATCTGAGAATTTACTTAAGCTTTCATAAATCATTTGATACTTTGAAATTAAGGTTTCCAAAATATCCTAAAGATGACCAAGCTTGGGTTACTACGGTTGGAATGGCTCTGATACCAACTCTGTGAGACCCCGGGGTATTTAACTTGTAATGCTTAGTTTAGCATCACAATTAAAATATCCCGTGCCTCGGGAAAATATGTACATCCCAGAAATGCTGTACATACACCCTTTACAAAATTGTGCATCAATCCCATTCAATCGCATAGAACCGAAGCACAACAATAGAAGACATACATAATAGAGACTTATTACAACAAGGGCCAACCGGCCAAGTAACAACTAAATAATAATTAAACAGCGGAAGCCAAAGTACCATAAGATGGCGATAAACAAAAGAGCCAACTAGTGTGTCTTTACCCACAAGACAACCAACCGGGCCGCCAAGCTAGTCGTCAAACCCGCAGCACATCTCACAAACGGGAAGCCCTTGGGGCTCACCTTCTTCCTCTGCAACAAAACAATTAAGCATAGCAACTGAGTACAAAAATTGTTTTTATACTCGCAAGACTAACGTGTAAGGGTAACAGAACTATAATTTAACTATATGCAAGCTTTGTTTAAGTGGAGGGGGCTCTGGACTTACTTTTAGCATAAAGCAAGTTTTCATTTGCAATAGTATAATAGATTCAAAGCAATTTGACAAACTGTTTGTAATTGTTGAAATAACAGCGATACAATAATAATAACAACAATAAAGACAACCTGGAAGCGACTAACCTAATAGTCACCACAACATTAGTATAAACATCCATTCATACCAACCCATCAAGTTTTAATTAAATGTTGTAGTCTAGTTCTTGCACGACCTTACCAAGCATGTCCATAACCTAGGACGAGGCTATTCGAATAGATTTAACCCTGCAGGGGTATACCAATGTACCCACACTTCAGACCGCCTTTTTGCCAAGCTATTAAGCACACTTCCTTTGGTATGCCGGCACTACTAAGTCCTACGAGACATTTCCAATGGATTGAGCTAATCAAAGAGCCGCACGTATGGGGGTTAACCCTTAGTGATCTGCCGAAGAAATATGGATCACAAGGACCCATACGTGGAGTAGGAGACACCGGCCTCGGCGGGCGCTCCACTCCCCACAAACATGTCCATGTTGCATATATCCCATATGCAACCCACCACGCGACTCATTAATTAACACCCTTCAAAGTACTTAGTCAAGAGAGGTCCCATATCCCTCTAGTGTGGTTAGCACGCAAATATCACTTGGCTTAGTGACACAAGTAACTCGGTCCTTGGGGACTTAGGCACCATTCCAATCACACCCAACAGATCACACCAACATACCATTGTGCCCAAGTCTAAATCATTTTGTTTTCAGTTTTGGTTTTCACAAATAAACAAAGCACAAGGTACAGATTAAAAGTAATAGCAAGTTTTGTGTGATCAAGGTTACCGACATAAGTCGATAGTCGCCCAATTCTACCGGTATCTAAGCATTGCTAAGCATCATATTGTAAAGACAAATAAAAGACCATAAATCATTCACCGGGCTCTAATTCACCAATGAGGATAATATTCCTAAGGTAGTGGCAGGGGTGAACAATTTCAGGGCAACAATGTAATGGGATTAACTATCTCTAATCGACAAAATTAATCATTGACACAAAAAGCATGCATACATACGAGTAAAACAAAGTATTAGATTTTAAAAGTAATGGGATTACGTGGATATGATCAAACTGCTTGCCTTTGCTTGCTAATAATTCACTTGTTGCAGAGGATCACTCTCGTATATAATAGAATCGTCAGAACCTATCGAAAGATTCGAGAAGAAACAATAAGAACGAATAACACCGAATATACACCAAAATTCCAAAAGTCTCCAAAAATAAGAAATTAATTAATACAACAGATAGATGATGATTTTAGATAAATTTAAGAACAAAAATAATTGGATTTGGAGTTGATTTGAAAATGAGACTAGAGCATAAGGTCTTCTGCTGTTTACTAACCACTAATTTAATTCTTGACTCATGAATCATTTTTTTTTACTCTTATAGAGTAGATGCTAAAAGCTAATTACTGATCTTGATGAGGTTTACAATTTTGTTTTTATGTTCATATTACTGTTAACGACTACTAAGTATTATCAAACCTGCTTAAGTACTAGACTCAGCTAACACCAAATGATTTGAAAATCTGAAATCTTCACTAAGTATTAACCTCTGCACCGTTCTACCCAAAGACAAAACTGATTTTCTTTCTGTTTACTCATCCTACAACAAAGATCTCTCTAAACCGAAAAACTACCAACAAACTTTCTACAAAACTCAAAACTTCACTTTGAAAGTTCAATTGATTTTCCTCTAAACAACTTCCTAGATTGAAACACTAGTAGCTAGTCACTTAAAAGTTCACTTACGATCTTTGCCTTTTACAAGTCTTTGGCTCCTTTGATTTAATCCTAATAGCTATTTAGTTTAACACAACTTTTTTCCTAATTCTGGTATTGAATAGACGAAGCTCCTAAACTCCTAAATGCTCTCTCATTCCCTTCTCTGATCACAAAGCCCAAAAAGGATTTGGTTACTTCTTTGCTAGTTTCTGATTATTCATAACCAAATTGATTTTCAGGTTTAATTACTTCTGTTAATTAGTTGTCTAAAGACTAATTGACTCACTATGTCACAACCCCAACTAATTAAATTGGATTAATATGTATTTCACTAACATGCATTTTCAAATTCAAAACATTTCCATAATATATTGTACTTGGAAAATCTAATTTGGGGTGAACATACACATAAAAATTCAAATTTCAATTCAAATCAGTGATAAAAAGTTGTGATCATCATCTGAAATCAATTTATTTAAATACTACATTAATTATCATGAATTAATATAATTTTTCCCAAATTTTTGGGGCTAGGTTGAACCAAATGAAAATTCAAGCAACATTCATAGACATACAACATGTTTGAATTTAAATATCACAAACTATTTTATGAACAGTGGGGTTTCATAATTTTTATGGGAACTATATACTCCCAGGAACCCCTACAAATTATTTCATGATTTTAGGAATTTTATTCCTAATTTTAATCCCCTGGTCAAAGTAGAGGAAATGAAATAATTCCAGTCAAAACCCTGGACTCAAACCTGTGCACTGTTCCTTGGGTCCAAGCCCGACCCAGGCGAGCTGACTCGGTCGAGTCCACTAAGTGCGCCGCACGTGAGCCGCCGGATGAAAGATCAACGACCCAGAATTCATACCGCTTCACCAACCGAACCACTTAACCATTTTGAACCTCAGCCCTTGGATCTAGATCTAGTGGTCCACGGTGGGCCACGTTTCCAACTCGCGCGCGAACGAGGAGACACTGACCTGTGGGGCCGTGCTGTCAGCATCATCGTCTTCCTCCCGTCGCGTCTGCTCAGGCATCCAGTGCCACGCGGCCGCGACGCTCTGTGGTGCTCCGTCGACGCCGTCAATCCGCCGCATCCGTTGGCCAGTCCCGAGCTACTCCGTCTCACGCCGCCTCCATTTCCGTCATCGCCCGAACATAAGACACCTCAGAACCCTAGTTTCTTCCTCACTTTCCCTCTCGGTGGCTGAGGGAAGGGAAGCTCTCCCGTGCTCATCTCTCGGGTAAGCCCCCTTCGCGTGATTCCTCTGTGTTCTACCTTCCATGCCTTCTCCATTTTTGCTAACCCTAGCTCTTGCGATGACTTGTAGCATTGGTTCAACCTTGGTGCCCTTTGGCCGCTCTGGAGCACGCATCGAGTGACATCCTCGTGCCATTTCTCACTTCCAGGAGGTTATGGTCCTCAACCCACCGCGTCATCTTACATGCCTTAGGCCACTGATCTAAACCCCTCAATCAATTTCTTGGATTCACGACAGGATCTCGGTGAATCGAAGATTGTTCCATTTTCGGCCGTGGAACACCCTTTCATCTCCCACTTCAAATCGGTAAGCCTTTCTTCAATTCTTTGCTCCTACAGCATGCTCTTAAGATCTTGAAGCTATTCCAAGCATTCACTGGTCTTAGTTTTGCTCAGGATCTCCTCTGGTCGCGAAGCCGTTTTGTCACCATTCTTCTTCTCCGTCGCCGACGCAGCTCCAAGCATCTCAAGCTTCCCGAGCACTCTTCCTTGCTCAGGTAGCCTTCTCATAGTCCCTAGGACCCTGGGCACTCGCTTGTTTGTCGCTGCGGAGCTTCTTTATGCTGCTTGCACTTTGCCGTAGCATCGCCGCCGCTCAACTCCGGCTAGCCGCCGGTACAGGCCGGCTTAGCCGTCGAGACCACTTCCATTGGGAGCGCAGCACTATTGTGCACCTAAGCATACTCTTGGTTCACGCCGCCGTGGCCGGAATCGACGGCAAGCCGCCGGTGAAACGCGCGGGGACGAAATCCCGTTGTCGTACGCCGACCGTTACTGTAGCACGTCATTAGCGTTAACTGTAATCATTAGCATTTAATTGATGTCGGAAGTGAATGGTTAAGTCCACTGACGTGTGGACCCAAGGCTTTAAACACGTGCTAAGAAACTAAATAAACTAGAGTCAATCTGGACCGTCAGATGCGAAAGGAACGGTTTGGATTTGTGAGGCATTCGGACCATCCTAATGCACTCGATCGTGGGCCGTTGGATCTTGATCCAACGACTCACAATCGCAGCCGCTAGAATACACGTGCGCGCGCCTCGCAGCGAGCCGCTGGCGAGCGGGCCCGCTGGTCAGTGACCGTGGCTAGCTAAGCCTCGGTGAGAAAAGCAGTAAATGGATTATAAAATCCGAAAATCATTTATTTGTACACTGAAAAACATGTATTAACTTCTAAAATGTATAACTAAATCATTTTAACTCCAAATCACATGAAACCACTTCTGGAAATTTTCACTTTTAGTAAAATTTATATTAAAATTAGTTTCATACATGTCTCTGTAGCAGAGGGCTTTAATTGGAAATTTATTCATTAAAATCATTATTTTTACAATAGGAAAATGGACTGAAATCTTTAAAAATGCATAAGTAATTATTGGAAACTCCAAAAACAGTGAGACCACTTTTGATAATTTTCATTTTCAGTGAACTTAATTCTAAAAATGGTCTCCACATTACCTCTATCACAGAAACCATATTTGGGGGAATATAATCTTTAACTCTATTATCGTTGTATTATAAAAGGCTGATAACTTTGAAAATCAATAACTAAATTATAAGAACTCCAAATGGGACAAACTCAAATATTCTGAACTTGTATTAATATTACCTATTTACCTATGTAATCCTTTACCCCACCACTGTTCTACAAATTTTGGCCAAATAATTAAATTACATAACTTAGGGTTAATGAAACCTGAAATTCAAAATAGCATAACTTCCAATTCATAACTCCAAATGGAATAATTCTTTTACCTGAATCCATCTAAAATCATGACCTAACTACTGTAGAAAAATCATGCATTTTTGAGCATTTTGGTTTTTGAGTTGTTTTCTCGATATTTATTTGATGTTATAATTATATAGATCCCGAGCATATTAATATCGACACTTACGCTACTGAGAGCGAGCAGCTACTGTACCAGCAAGGCAAGCATCATTTGAACTTTCTTTTGCATCATATTTGATCCCAGTTTTGGTTAAGATAGTGCAATGATAATTGCTTGCATGCTATTTTGATTATGTCAATATTTTTGTGATGTGTAGTTTAGTTATGTCCTATGCTTGAGGTTAACCTTGAATTATGCCAACTCCTATATGCTTAAGATAGGATATGTGAATTATGGGTTATAGAATTGCTTAGCCATGCAAGTCTAGATACTGATGAGTTCGATCGTCGGAATAACCCAAGGTTTTGGATACACACAACTCTTACTTTATGTTTTTACTTCAGATCTTTGTAGCTGTTTTATGAGTTAAACTTTGTCATTTTTAAATGAGATTTGGTCCGACAAGTGTTGGTTAGTGATGGTGCTTTGTGCATGAGCATTGGGTAAGTGGAAGGACTTGTCGGACAATTGAGGACCGAACTTTGGGTACCTCTTTGTTCAAGCAACACTCGTCTTTGCCACACGCGGTTGGGAGCCGTATGGTTAAGTAGGGGAGGGTTTTATTGTGTTAAGTCCTTGGTGGTGTAAGGGCATAGCGACCGTGAAATCCTATGTTCTTTGAGGAGCCGATGTAATCCTTTATAGTGTGCAAGGAGCACCAATTCTTTTGTTTTGATTGCATCGGTATTTCCAATATAACTTGTGAGCCCCTAGCAAGTGCTATCGGACGCTTGTACTAGGCAAGGAACCATCTCACAAGGGGACTTAGCTCAATAGGGCTTTCTTGCTGAAAATGATCAGTATCTTGATTCACCCGCCGCATACCATAGGAAGTGTGCTATTTCAAAGGCCTCTGGAGGCTTACGGGCAAATCAAGTCGTGTGGGTAAAGTAGTACACCCCTGCAAGGTATTAATCTATTCGAATAGCCGTGTCCACGGTTATGGACGACCGCTTGAAATTTGTGGCTGCTTATTGTTAGACTTTTAATTAAAATTGTGGTTGAACTTGGTATTCGTCATGAACGGGATGTTCATGCGTTTAGTACATCAAAGTGGGCTGCCACTTTGGTCTTTGTATGATTCAATTGTTTATTACTGAAATGCTTTACTACATGTTTTACTTCTACTTCAAATCTGATTTTAAATGGGCACATGAAAAACTAGTATGTGTAGGATGTTAATTGTTGCGTCTTTTTCGCAAAACTAAACCAATATGAGCCATCCTTTGAACGACCCTTATGCATAACTATTTTTAGTTGTGTAAGACTTGCGAGTACACTTGTACTCAGCCAGATGTTTGCTGGCCTTTTCAGGTGAGGAAGATTATGAGTATGACGATCTCGCTAGTGTTGATTTGGGTGACACTAATGAGTAGTGTGCTACCATTTAACCCCCAGTCGGTTGCCGATGGGTGATGGGCATACCACTGCTGGCCTTTTGCTTTATCTATTTACTTCCGCTGCTACTTGGTACTTTACTTGAATTTGGCCGGTCGGCCGTTTGTAATAAGCTGTAGACCTTAACTATTATGCAGTATGTCTTTTTAATCTCTTGTTGTATGCGTTGTATGGATGTAATCAACGTTGGATAAGGGTATGAGTATATTGGTCGTTGATCTTGGGAGCCAATATAAGTCATACTCGTTGTTGATGAATTCCCATTTAACTCACTAAGTGTAGTGCTTCGGATCGAAAGAGAATCGACAATCATGTAGCGCTACAAAGGAGCGTAGCGCATGATCGTTGAGGCTCTAGTATTCGCTAAGCCTCTCACTTGGATGGAGTTAAATTGGAATTCATTTACTGGAGACCCGTGATTATGTCCCTAAGACCTTGTCTAATCTCGGTCTTATGGAGATAATTACCGGGGTCCCCACACACTAACAGCTCTAACTACTTGACTGAGTAAAGCCAAAATCTACTTCCAATTTTAACTCTTCTCACCTCTGTTCAGTCATCTAGCAAGGGGTTTTACTGACAATTCAATCTTTTACCTAAACACTTTCTCTACTCAATACTTTATCAAAAGGGGTTTCATGTTATTGTCAGCTAACTTCTTCCTAATTAAAATTTTCAAATTGCTAAACACAAGTTTGAGTGGCATCAATGTCAGACAAAAATGGTTGGTCTGCAAGGGGGTTCACTACTTTACTGACATTTCAATTTGTCTCCCAATCAACTTCTCTGTTTCTCAGTTCATCCAAAAGACTGCTGTTATGACAACTGATCCATCATTCATTTATCCATTAGATTTGAGTGATCAATCGATATATCCAAAAATTTTAGCTTAAGAGAGTTGATACAACAAATGAGTTCTATTTTCAGTTTATAGAGAGGAGTTTCAGAGATGGAGCTACAGGGCAGACATGGCGGCTCTACCGTGGCTTGGGGCGGCACTTGTCGCCGGCGGTTGAGGGGCGAGGAGGTGAAAGAGACTAGCAAAATGGATCGCCCGAGGTCTATTGGAGCTAGGGGGGCGGGTCTAGGGCTTGGGCTGCACTGTGGCAGCGTGGACAAGGCGAGCAGCGGCCGGCCGTGGGGAAGAAACGACGCGGCGGCGCACGAGTGGATTAGAGAGGGGGTTAGGGGAAGCATAGGCACCGGCGGCGTACCTGGAACACACCAGGGTGGTCGGCGGAGGGGGGGGTGGCCGGAGTGGTGCGGCGACGGGAGCCAGGGGTGGCGCCGAGGTGGCTCTCAGTGGCGGCGGCCTAGGGCGGCGGGGAGGCTTGGCCGGTGGTTGGGGAAGCGTCGGGGTGTCGGGGCGGTGCTCCAGGCGCGACGAATCGAGTCGAAGTGCACCGGGAAGGAGATGGCGGCGGAGGAGCTCGAGCCGGCCGGAAATGGGGAAGGCGGCGGTTCAACCGGGGATTCGGGCGGTTCATTGGTGAGCACTTACCTGAGAGAGAAAGGGAGTAAGGAGGGAGCCATGGGGATGCTCGGGACCTCGTGTAGGCGCAGGGGGAAAGAGCCGTTGGAGGCGCGGCTCTGGCACGGCACGCGCGGGATGGGCGAGTAGGCGGCGTGGGCGGCGACTTCGGTGGCCCGGGTGACGCAGGCATGACCTGGTTGGCGTGCTACGTGGACGAGCGGGTGGCAGGGGAGAAGGTGGAGCGGCGTGCGCAGCACGGGCGTCCACGGGGGAGGTGAGAGAGAGTGGCGCTCGGGGGGCGGCTTGACCCGGGGAGAAGAAGAACAGGCCGGTGGGGGGACCCACCAGTCGGCGGCACAAGAAGGGGCTGGGTCGGGTTTTAAACGAACAGACGGATCTCGACTGTTGGATCGAGATCGGAGGGTCCATGGCGATGGGGGCAATCGGCCGGTCTGAATGCTCAAACAATCTGGGCCGTCAATTTCGAAACGGACGGCTCGCGATGTGCTCGTGCGGTGCGACTCAGCCCGGTGCAGCTAGGCGGTTCGACCGAGTCAAGCCGGGGTTGGGTCCGGTCGGAGTTGGGTCTGAACCTGATGAATAGTGAAAAGAGGTTTTGACTAGGTTTTTAATTCAAACTCCTACTTTGACCGAGCTTCAAAATATAGAAATAAAATTTTAAAAATTTTGAAATTTTTCAGGGAGGTTCCTGGAATGACCTAGTGACCAGATAAAATTTTAAATCTCATTGTTCATGAGTTATTTGCTTATTTTAAATTCAATCTTACAAAAGGCTATGAAATTAAGTTTGGATTTTATGTGTATTGAGTTTAACTCCAAAAATATGGAAAAAATTTATATTTATTCATGATAATTATTATAAGATTTAAATAAGTTATTTCCAGAGTTTTACTTGAAGTAATTT
This sequence comes from Ampelocalamus luodianensis, assembly GCA_036346255.1. Taxonomy (NCBI): domain Eukaryota; kingdom Viridiplantae; phylum Streptophyta; class Magnoliopsida; order Poales; family Poaceae; genus Ampelocalamus; species Ampelocalamus luodianensis. The sequence continues at coordinate 41,793,993 of CM070622.1, forward strand.
CTTTTCCAAAAATCATTTTAAGTGCATGCTCTAGATGTTTGACTTAGGGTTAAAAATGAGCTAAAACTTGGAAGGATTATTAGCGATAGCAAACTAACTCCAAACATTCTGAAACTTTAACTGGGGGTTGCTGACTCTAAGATCAACCTTGTATAAATTTTGTAGAGGTTTTCATGCACAGAATTTGCCTCCAGAAATTCTAGAAGACTGGTTCTAGGGTTTGACCAAAGGTCAAACTGGTTTGACTGCCTCTTAAAGTACTCAAACTAGTTCTAAAAATTGTGAAACTTTTCAGAGGAGTCACATACCATCCCTAGAACTTAGGAAAAATATTTCCCGGAGATGATCAATAGATTTGACCAGATTGTTTTTGAGGGCTCAAGATTTGAAACAAAAGACTTGTGACTTTGTATTTCCATAATTCTTGTGCGGGAACTGTTTAGTACCTACAGGAAATACACGATGTAAGAAATAGTTTTAATTTCTACTCATTTTCTTACATTTGAAACACAAGTCCTGTGAGGACCCCAGTTTATTTGGCTTGTAATGCTTAACCAACCACCGGTCCTAGCATCACAAATCAAATAAATCGATCTCGAGATATGTATACTTCCTGTGAAGCAGATATCGCACCTCGTTACAAAATTAGACAACAACTCCATTCAAAACATAGAGTCCAAACATTACACTACAAACGGAAGATAAACAAATAGTAATAATATTATGCATAATGGCCGATCGCCACAAGATACACAAATAACAACAAAAGACAGTGGAAGCAAAAGTACCATAAGATGGCTATAAACAAAGCCAATCGGTGTGCCTTCAACCCACAAGGCATCCGACCGACCGCCAAGCCTAGTCGCCACCACGAAGCGACAAAGACACTCACGTATGAGGACCCCGAGGCTCACCTTCTTCCTCTGCAACAAAACATTAAGCAAAGCACCGAGTACAAAGATTGTCTTTGTACCCGCAAGACTGACGTGTGAACTAGCGGACTGTTAATATGCTACATGCAGGCTTGTCTGGTGGAGGCCATATGTTTTATTTGCATAAAGCCAATTTTCATTTGCAATAAGGTAATACAGTTTTAAAGGCAAGTTTGCAATTCATTTTTAAGATTGAAATAACATGAAGGATAATAATAACAAAAGCGAAAGATAAACAACCTAGAAGTGACTATCCCAATAGTCACCACAACAATAGCACGAATCCCAGATTCGTACCACCCATCAAGTTTTAATTTAAATGTTGTAGTCTAGTTCTTGGGGGGCGTATCCGAGCGTGTCCATAACCTAGGGCGAGGCTATTCGAATAGTTTTAACCTGCAGGTGTACCAATGTACCCACACTTGCATCGCCTTTAAGCCAAAGCACACTTCGAAGGTATGCCGCACTGACTAAGTCCTACGAGACTGTTTCCAATATTGTGTATCAACCCGAGCCGCTCGTATGGGTAGAAACACCATACGCTTACATGGTAAAGCCGAAAAGACAACTACCCACTCAGGATAAAGCTTTTGGACAACTACCATGCTCCCACCTCCATCCTCCCCTGCGACCTCCTGCGACCGGAGCCAATACACGCCAAAGTACTAGGTCAAGAGAGGTCCCATATACTCTAGTGTGGTTAGCACGCAAAATGCTCAAGACTGGTGGCGCAAGTAACTCGGTCCTTAATTGACTCGGCACCTTTCCACCACACCCAACAGATCACACCAGCCTTACCATTGTGCCCAAGTCTAAACCATTTTTGTTTTCATTTTTAGTTTTGCGAGATAAACATAGCGAAATGCTAAAACATAAAGTTATAGTAAATTTTGTGTGATCAAGGTTACCGACTAAAGTCGATAACCGCTTGATTCTACCGATAGCTAAGCATGTCTAAGCAAGTTGACCCGAATCTACTAAGTGACAAGAGATCATCCAACATCTCTAATCACGAGAAATAACTTAGGCTCGGTGTAGTAGAGATCCATATTTTGTCTACAGGATATGCAACTCTGATTTAACTAACCATTTTAACACAAATTAAGCGATGCATACATACAGCTGAAACAAAATATTAAACTTTAAAATACTGGGATTAATCATGATCAAACTGCTTGCCTGGTTGCTGTTGCTCAATATGGTGCGGAGGATCGTCCTCAGGGTTGCCGCAAATATCGAAGCCTAACGATCGAACACAACAGCAAATAAGGACGAATAACACCGACAAAACTCAAGCAAACAACAACATCAACTCATGCCAAAATCCACACAGCAGCCTAAACAAGATATAACAAAATTTAGAAACAGAGAACAAATCATTTTAAGATGCTAATAATTTTCTATGAATTTTCTAAGCTAAAAACACAACATGCCACTAGTTAGTTACTTAACAACTTTTCATAAACAGAAACAGTGTATAAAACCTATCCTAACAGTTAGTATACTGAAAATGAAATTTTACAAAACTGGGTTCATTGAATTTGGACAATTATTGGAAAAGATATGCATTTTCTAATTTAGAAGATACATAAGACATCATTTTATTAGATAACAGATTTTTTGCTACAGAGACATGGATGAAACTAATTTTAGTAAATAATACATTTAAAATGAAAAATAACAGCACTGGTTTCATGCAATTTGGATAAAAATTGAATTAGTTATGCATTTTACAAGTTTAATTGATTTAACGATTACAACAAAAGCATTTCGAAATACTAAAGCACTTAATACTTTTTCTACGCGATCGAGTAAGCTCCAACATCGACAGCGGGCCCGCGCGAACGCTGACCAGACAAATAAGACCGCCTAAAGTGACGTCGAAGGCGTATTCAAAGAATCGTCTTGGCTCACTAAGGTGCAAACCTAAAACACTCACCGCAGAAATCGCTTTCCATCGAGAAAACGTATAACCGTAACTACACAAACCTAGCGACAACATGGACCCACATGGCGGTGACTCGAGAGAACAAATAACGGGCTGGATTAAAGGATTTCTAAATGCGACACGAGAGGGCCCACAAATCGTTGACTCAAAGAAGACATGATTAGAGCTAAACTAATCTTCACCGGCGGTTCATCGGCGAGCACTGCACGCGGTGCGGCGCGCAGTGATCTAGCAAACCGGTGAGTTTCAAGACGAGTGAGTGGTACCTTCGGTTCGCAGGACCTCGCGAACTCGATGACGGACGCTGAGTCACGGAATGCCGGCGGCGGGCTGGCGGCGAACGGAGGCGGAGAAGAAGATGCGGTGCTCGCGGAGAAGACGCTACGGGCTTCGAGAAGACTCGAGAAGGTGCGCCACAGCTCCGCCTTGATCCCAGGAACAATAAGCACAAGATGATGGCGACGAAGGAGGTCCGAGACGGCCGGAATCACCACGGCGCGAACGCGAGCTCGGAGAAAAATCGGTCGCACGGGCTTCCACGATGCACCAAAGACAGAAACGAACCCACCGTGAGCATCAGTGGAGCATTGCGATCAAGTGGAACCAAACGCTGAGGCTTGAGACTCACCAGAACGCTAGCAAGCTCGCGGGGCCGAGATCGCCGGAGGCGGAGACGACGATACCGCCCCTGGTGATCCACTGGACGCCAAGGACCCGGAATAGGCAAAATGGAGGCGCGAGGCGAGAGGAACACGATCGTGCGGTCGCTGCTCAAGGCGGCTCGAACGCGGCGCTACGCTCGAAGTTCTTCTCCCGCGAGGAAAATTTGGGCGAGAAGGTGAGAGAGCGAAGCGAAACGCGATGGCGAATGAGTGCGGTGAGGTTATGAAGCTCGCGATGCTCCACGGACGAACACGAGGGCAAATAGGTGGCGGCGGCGGTACGTGGCAAGCATGCGCGCCGCGACGCCGCGAACTCCGGTGAGTGCGGAGAAGACGAGTGGACTCGACGGTAGGGTCCACCGCCGCCACGGACGACGGCGGTGCGAACCGGAGGTTTGGCTCGGTCTGAATCGCTCCGACCGTTGGATCTGAGATGGACGGTCGAGATTGATGTATGCATTCGGACAGGTCGGTTGCGCACGCAACGTGGATCGTTCGATTTGCATCGGACGGTCACGATCAAGTGGACTCGCGCGCGGTGCAGATAGTTGACGCGACCGAGTCAAGTGGCGCGGGTCGGACTCGAGCCAGAGGTTGGGTTCGGGCCCGAGGAACAGTACTTTTAGAATTTGATTTAAAAGACAGAGAAGGTTTGGGGAATTTTTAGAGGTAGCTCCTGAGCTCCAAAAATTTCGAAATTTTTATGGTAGCTACTAGAGACAGAGGACAACCTTGTATAATTTTTCCAGAACTTTTTATGCACTGCATGGTTCTAGAGAAAATTCACAAGCTGCTGTCCAGGGAGTTTGACCAGATTTCAAACAGAGTTGACTTGGCCATTTGAAATAGCAAACAAAATCTAAAAATTGTGAAATAATTCAGGGAGGTAGATAGGATGATCAAGATGCTAGGAAAAATAGTTTCAGAGGATGATCAAAGTTTGAAGGCTAAGAATTAGCTGACAACAATCTCCATTCACAAGAGTTTAATTCTAGAAAATGGAAATTGCTAGGGAAAAATGTAGGAACTTTCAAATGATTTGAAGAGACAACAAAAGTTTTTATTTCTCCTCAAAATTTTACATTTGAAATACAAACCCTAAGTTAGGGCTGTTACAAATCTCCCCCCCTTACAGGAATCTCGCCCCGAGATTCTGATCACTGGGAGAAGAATGATGGGTAATCTGCTCGGAGGCGATCTTCCCGCTCCCAAGTGGCTTCATCCTCGGAGTGGTTTGACCACTGAACTTTAAGGAACTTGATCACACGGTTCCTTGTTCTGCGTTCAGCTTCTTCGAGGATCTGAACGGACGCTCACGATAAGATCAGATCTTCTGCACATCGATATTTTCCAATGGTGTTTCCTCAATCGAATACGGAGGCACTTCTTCAATTGTGACACATGGAAAACATCATGCACCCCTTCGAGTGTAGCTGGCAACTCCAACTGGTATGCAACGGCTCCCACTTTCTTGATGATGCGATATGGCCCGACATATCGAGGAGCCAGTTTGCCCTTGACACCGAAACGACGATGTCCCTTCAGAGGTGAGACTTTGAGATACACAAAGTCATTGGGCTGGAAACTCAACTCACGGCGACGCCGATCTGCATAGCTCTTCTGCCTGGATTGAGCTACGCGCAAGTGCTCACGAATCAACTGCACTTGACTTTCGGCCTCATTGATGGAATCTGGGCCAAAGAACTGCCTTTCACGATCTCGACGGTTCAACGGTGTTCTGCAGCGCCGTCCATACAAAGCCTCAAACGGTGCCATACCAAGACTAGCCTGAAAGCTGTTGTTGTAGGAGAACTCGGCAAGCGGTAGGCACTTCTCCCAATTCTTCCCATAGGAAAGAACACAAGCACGGAGCATGTCTTCAAGCACCTGGTTGACGCGCTCCGTCGACCATCGACCGAGGATGATAGGTGAAATGAAAGAAAGAGCGGGTCCCCATGGCTTCCTGCAGACTATGCCAAAACCGAGAGGTGAACAGAGAACCACGATCTGACACAATTGTTCGTGGCACACCATGCAGACTCACAATACGGGATATGTAAAGATCCGCTAACTGATTCACATCAATTTTCGATCGCACTGGAAGGAAATGAGCCACCTTCGTCAATCGATCAATGATAACCCATAATGCATCCTTCCCTGCAGGAGTGCGGGGTAGACCAGTGACAAAATCCATGCCTACAGAATCCCACTTCCATTCTGGTATAGGTAAGGGCTGAAGAAGACCCGCTGGACGCTGATGCTCGGCCTTGACACGACAACATATGTCACATCTGGCCACGAACCTGGCAATCTCGCGCTTCATGCGAGTCCACCAGAATCTCTGCCGCAGATCTTGGTACATCTTGGTAGCCCCGGGATGGATGGACAAAGGCGAATCATGGGCTTCTTGAAGGATCAAATCCCGCAACTCGGGGATCTTTGGGACCACGAGACGCTGCCCAAACCATACAACACCGTGCTCATCCTCTGTGAAACACTTGGCTGATCCATTCCTGATGTTTTGCTTGATTTTACCCACACCATCATCTGATTGCTGTGCTGCCTTGATTTGATCCACCAAGGTTGGTTGCACAACCAAGGCAGCAAGGGAACCATGTTCAACCAAACCCAAGTTGAGACGCTGAAACTCTGCAAGCAGTGCAGGTTGCTGCTCTTGGATCATCAAAGTATTGCAATACACCTTTCGACTAAGTGCATCAGCAACCACATTGGCCTTGCCAGGGTGATACTGAATACCCATGTCATAATCTTTGATCAATTCTAGCCATCTCCTCTGCCTGAGGTTCAGATCCGCCGAGTGAACAAGTATTTCAAACTCTTGTGGTCGGAATACACCTCACAGCGGTTTCCGATCAAATAATGCCGCCAAATCTTGAGTGCATAAACTACATCGCAGCAAGCTCTAAATCATGGGTGGGATAATTGAGCTCATGAGGCCTCACTGCCTAGATGCATAGGCAACGCCTTGCCTTCTGCATAAGAACACATCCGAGTCCCCGACGAGAGGCATCGCAATAAATATCAAGCTCTTGTGGATATCGGGAAGAGTAAGGACTGGAGTCAAGTCAATCGCCGCTTGAGCTCCTCGAAAGCTCTCATCACAAGCGAGGACCATACAAACTTCTTGTCCTTCTTAAGCAATTCGGTCATCGGCTGCGATCTTGGAGAAGTTCTCGATAAAGCGGCGATAATAGCCCGCTAAACCAAGAAAACTCCGCACATCGGTGGTGACTTGGCATGTCCCCAAGATAGAACATCGCGACCTTCTTTGGGATCCACGGCTATGCCTCCAGTGAAAGAACATGGCCCAAGAATGCCACTTCCTTCAACGAACTCACATTTGCTGAACTTTGCATCAAATGTGATGCTCCATAACTTGCCCAAAACAATCTTGGATGCTCAAGATGCTCGCTTGATCTTGGAATAGATAAGAATGTCATCAATAAAAACCACCACAAATTTGTCCAAATACTCCATGAATACGAATTCATAAGGTTCATGAACAACGCTGGAGCATTGGTCAAACCGAAGACATGACGGTGTACTCATGCAGGCCATAACGAGTAGTGAAAGCCGTCTTCGAATATCCTCGTACGATCCGGACTTGATGATAGCCCGACCTCGGATCAATCTTGGAGAACACTTGAGCTCGGACAAGCGGTCAAAAGATCATCAATGCGGGCGAGAGGATATTTGTTCTTCACCGTCACCTCATTGAGAGGACGGTAATCAACACATGCGCAAAGTCTTGTCCTTCTTCTTCACAAAGATCACCGGACAACCCCAAGGAGATGAATCGGGACGGATGAAACCCTTTGCTTGGAGCTCGCCAAGCTGATTCTTCAATTCTTCTAGCTCATTGGGAGGCATCCGATCTGGCGCCTTGAAATCGGAGCGCACGGCAAAGAACTCGATGGCAAACTCCAGATCTCGAACCGGAGGCATCCCAGGCAAATCTTCAGGAAAGACATCCACAAAGTCAGATACTATGGGAACATCTTGAATTTGCAAGGCTGGCTTTGCTTCTAATGCACATAGACACGGGCCCTGAAGCTGTGGCGAAAACCCGACTTGCTCACCCGAAGGGCTGGTAAGATAGACAATCTTCCTGGCACAATCGATTTGCCCCAAATGTTGGGACAACCAATCCATGCCAAGAATCACATCCAGACTCGCTGAACTGAGCAGGATAAGATTTGCTAAAAACCCCACTCCTTGGACTATGATAGGAACATCCCGACACTGAAGCTCAGCTCTCATTTCCGATCCCGGAGAGCGGATGAGCAACGGAACTCCCAAAGGAACACAGCGAAGACCACTAACAGCAGCAAATGATCTTGAAATAAAAGAATGCGATGCTCCAGAATCAAATAATACTGCGGCAGGACGAGAATTAACAAGAAGTGTACCAATCACGACATCTGGCGCCTCCTGAGCCTCCTCAGCTGAAAGGTGGTTCACTCGACCGCTGCTCGCACCCTGGGTCTTCTGAATAATCTTCTGGTCAGGCGGGTGACCGCTCCCCTGCCCGCGTCCTCCATTAGGACGAGGGGCTGCTGCAACACTCTGAGGCGGAGCATTCGCATAATGGCCCTTGTTGTGGCAGCGAAAACAAGTCACCTCGGCCGCCGGATTGCGGAGACCGCTCTGCTGCTGGATCGCAGCGCGTGGCTGAAACACGCCTGCGGTGGGCGAGGAGCCGTGCAGATGGTCTCGGCGCGGTGGAGCAAAAGAACGGGCCATCGGTGCCGCCCACCGAGGACGAACGCAGGCCGTGTGAGTAGACCGATCGCTCCCATTTGCGCTGCGGACTCGCCCACGCCTTTGCCTTATGCTCTGCAACGATGGCCTTATCTACCAAGGCCTGAAAGTCTGAGAAGTCCACAATAGATAGCTTGTCCTGCAGCTCCTCGGACAAGCCATCCATAAACTTCTCTGTAGCCTCATCCGAGGCCACCTCACCCGAGCATAACGAGCGGATGATTGAACTCGTAAAGGTACTCAAATCACGCATTTGCGCCCTTGCTTGAGCGCGAGGAACTCCTTTTCTTCAGCTTCATCGTGCCATCCGGGATGTGGGCCGACGAAAGTCGACGGAACTCCTCCCACGCGACCACATGGCCCGCGGCTGCATGGCGAGATAGTTCTCCCACCATGAGAGTGCCGCGCCTCAAGCGGTGGGGCGAAGAGCGCCTTGTCTGCGCTCGGCATCGAGCTATGTTGAGCTTTCGCTCAACCATGCGCAGACCAATCGTCCGCATCGAGAGGGTCCTCGAGGCGGAGAAAGTCGGCGGTTGTGTACGGAGGAACTCGCAAGTCCCCGCGAGTGCGGTGGCCGCCACCACCGGCGAGTGGAGGTATTCCTAGCAATAACCTCTAAGATGCGCGTCGGTCCATGCGGTTTCGCTCGATTCGAGCGAACCTCGGCCATGGTCGGAGGAGGGGAAGCTCCTCATCATGACCACTGCTTGATCGCCACGCGTTCTCCGGCCATCTGCTTTACTAAGACAAGTTAGCAACAAATTTAAGAGCAAGAAAGCCAAAATTCATGAAAGCAAATCGAAACAAACACAAGGCGAGATAAAGTTCGACCAAAAAAATCGGACACATAACTACTCCCTTTACATCTTACCCTATTATCCCCACAAGTTTTAGTTGGATTAAACTTCATGGTTCTCCCCAAACTAATTCCACCTAGTAACTATCTTTTGAAAGGTGAAGAGAGAAACCAAGTTTCAAAACTTAAATTAGAGTAAGATGAGAGTAGGAAGCTAAGATAGGTAAGGAATAAAATCGAGAATCGCCTAGGTTTTCATAAACCTTTTATAATTTGAAAATAAGACTTTCAAAATACCCTAAGGACGACTATGCTTGGGTTACTACGGTGAGAATGGCTCGATACCAACTTTGTGAGGACCCAGTTTATTTGGCTTGTAATGCTTAACCAACCACCGGTCCTAGCATCACAAATCAAATAAAGCGATCCTCGAGATATGTATACTTCCCAGAAGCGATATCGCACCTCGTTACAAAATTAGACAACAACTCCATTCAAAACATAGAGTCCAAACATTACACTACAAACGGAAGATAAACAAATAGTAATAATATTACAGACAATGGCCGACTGGCCACAAGATACACAAATAACAACAAAAGACAGCGAAGCAAAAGTGCCATAAGATGGCTATAAACAAAGTCAATCGGTGTGCCTTCAACCCACAAGGCATCGGCCAGGACCGCCAAGCCTAGTCGTCACCCACGCGCGGCAAAGACACTCACGAAGTGAGGACCACGAGGCTCACCTTCTTCCTCTGCAACAAAAACATTAAGCAAAGCACCCGAGTACAAAGATTGTCTTTGTACCCGCAAGACCGACGTGTGAACTAGCGGACTGTTAATATGCTACATGCGGGCTTGTGCAGTGGAGGCCATATGTTTTATTTGCATAAAGCCAATTTTCATTTGCAATAAGGTAATACGATTTTAAAGGCAAGTTTGCAATTCATTTTTAAGATTGAAATAACAGAAGGATAATAATAACAAAGCGAAAGATAAACAACCTAGAAGTGACTATCCCAATAGTCACCACAACAATAGCACGAATCCCAGTTATTACCACCCATCAAGTTTTAATTTAAATGTTGTAGTCTAGTTCTTGGGGCGTATCCGAGCGTGTCCATAACCTAGGGCGAGGCTATTCGAATAGTTTTAACCTGCGGGGTGTACCAATGTACCACACTTCGCATCCTTTAAGCCAAAGCACACTTCAGAAGGTATGCCGCGCGGCTAAGTCCCTACGAGACTGTTTCCAATATTGTGTATCAACCTCGAGCCGCTCGTATGGGTAGAAACACCATACGCTTACATGGTAAAGCCGAAAAGACAACTACCCACTCAGGATAAAGCTTTTGGACAACTACCATGCTCCCACCTCCATCCTCCCTGCGACCTCCTGCGACCGGGCCAATACACGCCAAAGTACTAGGTCAAGAGAGGTCCCATATACTCTAGTGTGGTTAGCACGCAAAATGCTCAATGACGGTGGCGCAAGTAACTCGGTCCTTAATTGACTCGGGCACCTTTCGGTCACACCCAACAGATCACACCAGTCTTACCATTGTGCCCAAGTCTAAACCATTTTGTTTTCATTTTTAGTTTTGCAGATAAACATAGCAGAAATGCTAAAACATAAAGTTATAGTAAATTTTGTGTGATCAAGGTTACCGACTAAAGTCGATAACCGCTTGATTCTACCGATAGCTAAGCATGTCTAAGCAAGTTGACCCGAATCTACTAAGTGACAAGAGATCATCCAATGATCTCTAATCACGAAGAAATAACTTAGGCTCGGTAGTAGAGATCCATATTTTGTCTACGGGATATGCAATACGGATTTAACTAACCATTTTAACACAAATTAAGCGATGCATACATACAATTGAAACAAAATATTAAACTTTAAAATACTGGGATTAATCATGATCAAATCTTGCAGTTGTTCTTTGTTGCTCAATATGGTGCGGAGGATCGTCCTCGTGGTTGCCGCAAATATCGAAGCCTAACGATCGAACACAACGAAGAAATAAGGACGAATAACACCGACAAAACTCAAGCAAACAACAACATCAACTCATGCCAAAATCCACACAGAGCCTAAACAAGATATAACAAAATTTAGAAACAGAGAACAAATCATTTTAAGATGCTAATAATTTTCTATGAATTTTCTAAGCTAAAAACACAACATGCCACTAGTTAGTTACTTAACAACTTTTCATAAACAGAAACAGTGTATAAAACCTATCCTAACAGTTAGTATACTGAAAATGAAATTTTACAAACTGGGTTCATTGAATTTGGACAATTATTGGAAAAGATATGCATTTTCTAATTTAGAAGATACATAAGACATCATTTTATTAGATAACAGATTTTTGCTACAGAGACATGGATGAAACTAATTTTAGTAAATAATACATTTAAAATGAAAATAACAGCACTGGTTTCATGCAATTTGGATAAAAATTGAATTAGTTATGCATTTACAAGTTTAATTGATTTAACATTAGGCAAATGTAAAAGCATTTCGAAATACTAAAGCACTTAATACTTTTCTACCGCCAATCGATGGCCCCACCATCGACAATGGGCCCGCAACGCTGACCAGACAAATAAGACCGCCTAAAGTGGCGTCGGCGTATTCAAAGAATACGTCTTCGGCTCACTAAGGTGCAAACCTAAAACACTCACACAGAGAAATACGCTTTCCATCAGAGAAAACGTATAACCAGAACTACACAAACCTAACTGACAACATGGACCCACATGGCAGTGACTCAGAGAACAAATAACGGGCTGGATTAAAGGATTTCTAAATGCGACACAGAGAGGGCCCACAAATCGCTGACTCAAAGAAGACATGATTAGAGCTAAACTAATCTTCACCGGCGGTTCATCGGCGAAACACTCGCACGCGGCGGTGCGGCCGCGCAGGTGATCTAGCAAACCAGTGAGTTTCAAGACGAGTGAGTGGTACCTTCGGGTTCGCAAGGACCTCGCGAACTCGATGACGGTGACGCGGAGTCACGGGAATGCCGGCGGCGAGCTGGCGGCGAACGGAGGCGGAGAAGAAGATGCGGTGCTCGCGGAGAAGACGCTACGGGCTTCGAGAAGACTCCAGAAGGTGCGCCACAGCTCCGCCTTGATCCCAGGAACAATAAGCACAAGATGATGGCGACGAAGGAGGTCCGAGACGGCGGAATCACCACGGCGCGAAACGAGCTCGGAGAAAAATCGGTCGCCACGGCTTCCACGATGCACCAAAGACGAAACGAACCCACCGTGAGCATCGGTGGAGCATTGCGATCAAGTGGAACCAAACGCCGAGGCTTGAGACTCACGAGTAACGCTAGCAAGCTCGCGGGGCGAGATCGCGGGCGAGGAGACGACGATACGCCCACGGTGATCCACTTTGGGCGCCAGGACCCGAATAGGCAAAATGGAGGCGGCGAGGCGAGAACACGAACACGATGCGGCTCAGCCGCTCAAGGCGGCTCGGGAACGGCGCTACGCCGAGTTCTTCTCCCACGAGAGGAAAATTTAGGCGGAGAAGGTGAGAGAGCGAAGAAGCGATGACCGAATGAGTGCGGTGAGGTTATGAAGCTCGCGATGCTCCACGGGACGAACACGAGGGCAAATAGGTGGCGCGGCGCAGGCACGTGGCAAGCATGCGCGCGCACGACGCGAACTCCGGTGAGGTGCGAGAAGACGAGGGTGGACCTGACGGTAGGGTCCACCGCCACGACGGACGGCGGTGCGAACCGGAGGTTTGGCTCGTCGAATCGCTCCGACCGTTGGATCAGATGGGCGGTCGAGATTGATGTATGCATTCGGACGGTCGGTTGCGCCTGCGCAACGTGGATCGTTCGATTTGCATCGGACGGTCACGATCAAGTGGACTCGCGCGGTGCGAGATAGTTGACGCGACCGAGTCAAGTGGCGCGGGTCGGACTCGAGCGCAGGTTGGGTTCGGGCCCGAGGAACAAAGACTTTTAGAATTTGATTTAAAAGACAGAGAAGGTTTGGGGAATTTTAGAGGTAGCTCTGAGCTCCAAAAATTTCTGAAATTTTATGGTAGCTACTAGAGACAGAGGACAACCTTGTATAATTTTTCCAGAACTTTTATGCACTGCATGGTTCTAGAGAAAATTCACAAGCTGCTGTCGAGGAGTTTGACCAGATTTCAAACAGAGTTGACTTGGCCATTTGAAATAGCAAACAAAATCTAAAAATTGTGAAATAATTCAGGAGGTAGATAGGATGATCAAGATGCTAGGAAAAATAGTTTCAGAGGATGATCAAAGTTTGAAGGCTAAGAATTAGCTGACAACAATCTCCATTCACAAGAGTTTAATTCTAGAAAATGGAAATTGCTAGGGAAAAATGTAGGAACTTTCAAATGATTTGAAGAGACAACAAAAGTTTTTATTTCTCCTCAAAATTTTACATTTGAAATACAAAACCTAAGTTAGGGCTGTTACAAGTCCAAAATTGGGATGTTACAGCTCCCACCCTACTCACGTGCGCCCATGCGCCCTGCAGCTCCCTGCGACCTGCAAGCCTCAGCGCCCCGTGGCTCTCTGCAGGGAGGACAGCTCTCTGCGCCCAGCTATGGACCGCCCTGGCATACCTTTGTTTTTTAGCACTACTACACACGCAGCTCTATAGGAACCAAGCAGCTTCATGCAAACCAAAAAGTAGCTTCATGCAAGTAAAAGCAGTTCTGGTCCAGTGAAGACCAGCGCCCTGGCAATTTGTCTAGCACCCTGGCACCCCAGCACCAAAGCTCCTGTATTTGTCTAGCGCCCTGGCACCCCAGCACCAAAGCTCCTGCGCCCTGGCAATTTGTCAAGTCCTGGTCACGTGAAGACCAGCGCCACGCGATTTTCTAGCTCGCACACATAAACGCCACGGCAATCGTCTAGCACCTGCGATTTCTAGCGCCACAGCACTACGACGCCACGGCACTGACCAACGCCTTGGCACCCGACCGCTCGGCACTCCGACGCCGGCACCCGGCGCTCGGCACGACCAGCGCCACGGCACCCGACCAGCGCCGCACCAAGCACCACGGCACCCGGCTGCGCCACGCACTCAACGCCCGCACCCAAGCACCACGGCACCCGACCAGCACCTTAGCACTCCGATGCCCTAGCACCCCGGCGCCTCGCACCGGCGCCCGGCAAAACCGCAGGGAGGCGTCTGCGTGTCGTCGTCGCTCATGAGCGCCACGCACCCGCACCAAGCCTACTCCGACACTCCTTAGGAAAAAACTTCACGTGAAGTTCTCTCTGCCGCTCAGCCCCTCCTCGTCGCGCCAAAGCACTGGACCTCTCGTCGAGGAATGGAGTCGCTAGAAGGCATGCTCGATGAGCACGTTGTTGGGCGACGCGACGCCGCCACCCGCGATCGCGGCGTGAGCGCCAAAGGAAGCGCGCAGGCGGAGGGAGGTGGTCCCGCGCGCGCACACCGTTAAGTGTGTCGATTACGGTGGGTAAATGGTTGTTTAATCTGCCGCTTATCGATGCATCTATATATATGCAGAGGCGTCCGATTGCATAGCAAGCGAAGAATAGCCTCCATTCCTTCTTCCTTCTAATGCGTGTTGTATCGCGCCATCCGAACCTCGCCGACTCTTCTTCTCGCTGCACCGTGAAGAAGAAGCGGTATCTCGAGCCGTTCTTCTGCGTGAAGACACGCAGGCGGCAATAAGGTTTCGGCAGCGCATCTGCGCGACCGCTTGCGCGACCGCGACATCTACGTTTCTACATGCATCAAGTCTGCGCCGCTTCTCGCTCTTCATCGGACCCATCCGTAAGTCTATCGTGTGATTGATTGATTTGTTTACATCCTGTTTTTCATATATTGCGAAGTACAATGAGTTGTCTGTTGTCAGTGCTGTTTTATGCATCATTAGTGATGAGGACATGACCCCTATGGATACAACCATATTTGCTATGCTTACTGTTCCAAGTATAAGAGCTCGTACGCTTCACTTAAATTATCATGTGAGCTTGTTTTTAGGAGTGTCTTTATATTATATGAATTATATGATGCTACCTAATGATGAAATATATATATGTGCAGCGCCATGTCACTTTTGGTCCAAGACAAGCAAGCAGTTCGAGCTGGACCCGTTTTGGAATCCAGTTCGGCCTCTAGAATCAGCCTGACAATACCAACTTAAAACAGGTATAACTTTCACATACAGAGTCCGTTAGAGGTCCACGAGTACTTGATTGAAAGCTTATTTCGTCCTCTTTCCAACGGATCTGGCCTCACCTCCAAATTCCTTCTGGGCTGATCGCAATCATCAAAAGAAGACGTCGTATCACTTGTTTGGGCCAATTTGGGCTTTGTAATCATACTGAACTTGGCCCATCTGCCGGCGGCCCACTTGGGGGTGTGGTTACTGTTCACGTGAACAGTATCTGCAAATTTAGTCCCGCCCCACTGGTTCTATTTGTGAGGACCCGGAATATTTAACTAGTAACACTTAACCTCCAAATGGTTCTAGCATTACTAATTAAACATTCTAAGCCTCGATGGACATATGTTTCCCAGAATTGCAACATATGCACATCATCACAAAATTACACATCATTTCCATACAACAAACATCACTAAGTTCAACAACGACATAAAGTAAAGTTATTACAAAAGAGAGCCGACCGGCCAAATAGAACAATATACAAGAATGACAGCGAAGCAAATGTGCCATAAGATGGCTAGAACAAAAGTCGACCGGTTAGCCACACCCACAAGGCAACCGACCGGGCCGCCAAGCTAGTCGCCCCTCAAGCTACCACAACACAGCTCACAAAAGTGAGGCCCTTCGGGCTCACCTTCTTCCTCTGCAACAAAACAATTAAGCATAGCATCAGAGTACAAAGATTGTCTTTGTACCCGCAAGATCGACGTGTGGAATAGCGCACCTATTCATAACTACATGCAAGCTTATTCGGTGGAGGTTGTATGTCTTATTTTGCATGAAGCCAACTTTATTTGCAATAATGTAATACATTTCAAAAGCAAGTTTGCAAATCTGTTTAGTTATCAAAGTAACATGAAATCTACAGATACATACAAGTAACCACACAAGTGACTATCCCAATAGTCACCACAACATAGCACTAATCACGATTCGTACTCACCCATCAAGTTTTAATTTAAAAGGTTGTAGTCTAACTCTTGAAAGACCTCCCAAGCGTGTCCATAACCTAGGGCGAGGCTATTCGAATAGTTTTAATACCTGCAGGGTGTACCAATGTACCCACACTTGCATCGCCTTTTACACCGGATGAAGCACACTACCTTTGGTATGCCGGCACGGCTAAGTCCTCGAGACATTTCCAATGGAGTGAGCTAATCAAGAGCCGCACGTATGGGGTTAACCCTTAGTGATCTGGCCGATGACTAAATATGGATCACAAGGACCCATACGTGGAGCAGAGAACACCGGCCTCGGCGGTGCTCCTCCCCACAAACACGTCCATGTTGCATATATCCCATATGCAACCCACCTCGACTCATTAATTAACACCCCCAAAGTACTTAGTCAAGAGAGGTCCCATTTCCTCTAGTGTGGTTAGCACGCAAAATGCTTGGTTTAGTGTAACAAGATGTTAGGTCCTTGTTGACTTAGGCACCATTCGAGCCACACCCGAGAATCACACCAACATACCATTGTGCCCAAGTCTAAATCATTTTTGCTTTTAGTTTTAGTTTTCACAAGTAGACATGGCACAAGGTGGAAATCATAAATCATAATAAGTTTTGTGTGATCAAGGTTATCGACAAGTCGATAACCGCCCATTCTACCGGCTAGGCATGGCTAAGCAATTCATTCAAGAACTACTAAGTGACAAGAGCCCTCCACGAACTCTTAATCACAGCAAGTAACCTAGGCTCATGGTAGTAGAGGATAATCATTTGCTAAGGAAATGCATCTACTAGGCCAACTATTAAAACAAAGTAGCAATGCATACATAGAATTTTTAATCAACATAAATACTTAAAATACTGGGATTAACATGATCAAACTGCTTGCCTTCTTCTTTGTTGCTCAATTGGTTGCGGAGGATCGTTCTCGGGATTACATAAATGTCTAATCCTAAGCGAAAGGCAAAAAGAACCAAGAACAACCAATAAGGCGAGCCACAAATAAACAAAGAGCAAGCAAAACTTAACCAAATGCAACGAAATTTACACATAAGGTAGAATACGAATATACCTAGACATAGAAACTGGAAAAACCTAATTTGGATTTGTGGTGCAAAGATAATGCATAAAAATACATTTTCTACCATAATTAGCAACAGAGCAAAAATATTTTCTAGAGAGATTTTGAAGCTGGAATTTTTATGGTAGCTACCTACTGGTATATAGGTAACCCATATAAAATTTCAGGTCATTTGGAGTTAAAGTGATTTAGTTATGATTTTCTAAGATGCAAAATTGGCATAATGCACTTTCCAGGAGCATAAATATATTCACAACTAATTTTACAGAGAAGTATACCAACAGAGGGGTTTTCTAGAATTTATCAAATGTATTTTGCATTTACAGAGAGTTACTTGTGCATTTTATAAGTCTTCCAGAATTTTCTAAATGCTAAAAATAGGTACTAACTCATTAATCAAGGTTTCTGTTACAATCTTGGACCTACCATCATTTTTATATTAACATTGGGTTAATAACAAATTTATCAAGGTTGGAATCATTCATTTTGGATATACACAGAGCAAGATATGCATTTTCTAAAGTTTTATTCATTTTCCGAATATTCAAAATGACGTAAATCAAGTTATTCCTAGTTATACAATTTTACATCTTTGAACATGCTTAAATCCATTTTTATAATAAGCCAAAGTGATAACATGATTTATTACAGTTTGGATTAACTAAAAGCGATTAAAATGAATTAGTTATAAGTTTCTAAAGTTTTACATCATTTTGATCGTTAAATAAATACTTACCAAATCTGAACAACCCAAAACAAGGAAAATGACGTGGGCGCCGTGGGCGTAGATTTAAAATCCAACGACCCACACGACGCTGGAAATAGCGCCTGCGCGCCAAACCTGTCGGGGTCCACCGTTGGATCAAGATCCAACGGCTCACACGAGTGTATGCAACCGGACGGTGCGGTTGCTTGGGCCAATCCCAGCCGCAGATCGACAGATGGACGGCCCAGACGCACCAACAACCGGATTGTCCGATTGCACACACGATCTCAGCCATTGATCGCAAGATCGACGGTCCAGGATGATGAGGGGAACCGGATGGTCCGAATGCACTCACGATCAAGACCGCAGATCTAAAAATGAACGGTGGGTGATGATCGGAGTTCAAACAGGGATGCTGACATGTGGGACCGCATGTCAGTGACTTCGAGTCACCCACGCGCTGGTTTACCCCACGTGCACAGTGCACTGGACCCACTTGTCAGCGACTGAGAGTGGTGGTTAGGACAGAATTAATGCCACTAATGATGATCATTAAATAGATACTAATGACTACTGGAATTTGATTTTAATCCCTCGGGCCCACCAGTCAGCGACCCAGAGGTTAATTCCGACAGCGATTAAATGCCGACTCATTTAATTAAGCAATGATTGACATTAATGATGTCGGAACAGTGCGGAGTGAACCAGAGATCGATTTAAGGATATTGGGCCCACTGGTCAGTGGCTCAATAATAATGATTAAGACACAATTAATAACTAATGATTGGTAATTAATGTGTCCTAATGAGCTGACGAAAACGGGAGCGCTGTGCCGGCAAAACCCGAGTGGCTTCAACGGCGAATCGCCGGCGACACTGGCCGCGGCGGCGCTCACCAAGTACTAAAATGGAATCGCAATAGCACAACGAGTCTAATGGTAGCATTCTCGCCGGCGGCGAGGGACTGGAACGCCGGCTAGCCGGAAAATGAAAACGGGAGCTTTACTGCTAAACATGAAAATAGCGAAAAGCTCCGCTGCGGTCCAAGGAAGCGGGTGCCATGGCTTCTAAGGACTAATAAGAAGCTACCTTAGCGAGAAGAGGCTTCAGGGCGGTGGAGAAGCTTGACCACGGTGGAAGCTCACGGACTTGAAGAAGAAAACCGAAAATGACACCACGAGCCAAATGAGTGATACCAAAGCTTGATAGCTTCATAATGATTCATAGAAGCTACATGAGCAAAGAATTGGAAAATGGAGCACTCACAGTGAGGAAGAAGATGACCAAATTCGGCCGAATTTGAACAAACCCCAAATTGGACAATTCCTGAGAATCAAATCCAAAATTAAGTGAGGGAAATGTTCAAGGTGATGAATAGATGAGGTTAGGGCAAAGAAACATGAAGGAGGACCACTGGAACACCAAGAACACCGATGGAGCTCCACGGGTCAACAATGGCGGTTTGGCATTTTGAGGTATTAAGCTCTAATATTGGGAATGAAGCTTGATGGTGGTCTAAGGAAACTCCAGGAAGGGGTTTGGGTGCTTATAAGGCCATGAAAGTGTTAGGGTTTGCACCACTCCTCTCTCGGCGGCAAAACACAAAGCACGAGTGCGGCGAGCAAGAAAAGAGGTGAAGACGTGTTTTAGGGCATGGCCTAGTTCAATGTACCGCCCATACCACTACACGTCGGCTAGGGTGGCTTTAGGGAGCAAGAAATGACCTCACCATGCCTTGCACTGTTTTCGCACGGCGGGAGGTTGAAGATGACCAGCGCAAACGCTCAGGCGACTCACAGCCCTACGATCTAAATCGGACGGCCACGAAAGCACCACGCCTCCCAGGTTTAAAACACAACGGGGAGATTGCGAGCCTTCAGATTAGAAATGGATGGCTCAGATTGCCCCACGTCGCAATTCTCATTTACAACGAAGGGGTACGCGAGCGTTGGATCTTAATCCAACGGCTCTGATCCAAAAATGCAACCGGAGGGTCCGAAGGTTTCGAGGACCACAGCGGTTGGATTGAGATCTAGCGGTTGACAACCAAACTTGCAACCGGAAGGTCCGAAGTCTTACACGCGCGCGGGCCGTGCGATTAAGATCTAACGGACGAGATCGATTGCGCGTTTTAAAGAGTGGCTCGGTGCGTTTAGTTGACTGGACCGAATCAAGTGGCTCGAGCCCGAGTCTGACTCGAACCCAAGCAACAGTAAACCAAGTTTGACTTTGAAAAAGAACAGAGACTCTGAAAGATTTATTTGAGGTAGCAAATTAACTCCAAAAATTATGAAAATTTTACAGGAGCTTGCTAACTCAGATATTAACCTTGTGTAAAATTTTCAGAGATTTTTATGCTGCGAATAAATCTCCAAAATTCTGCAAGGCTCTGTTTTAATGTTTGGTGAGAGTCAAACAGTTTGATCGCCTCTAAAAATTTTCAAACACTTTCTAAAAATTGTGAGATTTTTCAGAGGGTCACATACCATCACAGACTTAGGAAAATTATTTCCAAAGGATGATCATAAGATTTGACAAGATTGTTTTGGAATAACAAGAGTTGGATCAACAAGACTTGTGACAATGTATTTCCATAATTCCTTGTACAAGAATTTCTTGGCACCACATGAATTACATGATGTAAGAAAAGTTTTAATTTCTACTGATTTTCTTACATTTGAAACACAAGCCCAAAATTGGGATGTTACAACTCTCCCCCTTACAAGAATCTCGGCCGAGATTCTTTACTCGGAGAAGAAAGAAGGAAAATCACGAAGGCGATCTTCACGCTCCCAAGTTGCTTCATCTTCGAATGGTTTGACCACTCGAACCTTAAGGAACTTGATGACACGGTTCCTCGTCCTCCGTTCGATTCCTCAAGAATACGAACGAGATGCTCGCGGAGGTCAAATTCTCTGTACATCGAGAACCTCCAATGGAGCTTCCTCACGGGACACGGAGGCACTTCTTCGTGTGAAACATGGAACACATCATGCACACCTCAAGTGCGGTGTAGCTCCAATCAGACGCTGATCGCTCCAACTTTCTCGATGACACGGTAAGGCCCAACATATCGAGGAGCCAACTTGCCCTTGATGCCAAAACGCGATGGCCCTTCAAGGGTGAGACTTTGAGATACACAAAGTCATTGGGCTCAAAGCTCAACTCACGGCGACGACGACCGCATAGCTCTTTGTGCGGGTGGGCGTGCGCGGATGCTCGCGGATCAATCGAATCGCTTTCGGCCTCATTGATCGAATCGGGCCGAAATCGCCGCCACCGCCTCTCACCAGTTCAATGGGGTTCTCGCATCTCCTCCCATACAAAGCCTCAAATGGTGCCATGCCAAGATCGCTGGCGTTGTTGTAGGAGAACTCAAAGAAATGGTAGGCACTTCTCCCACTTCTTCCCATAGGAAAGAACACAAGCACGAGCATATCTTCCAACACTTGGTTGACTCGCTCCGTCGACCATCGACCGAGGATGAAAGGTCAGACTTGAAATGAAGCGGTCCCCATAGCCTCTGCGCACTATGCCAAAACCGCGAGGTGAAAAGCGCACCACGATCGTAAATAATCGCCTTCGCACACCGTGAAGACTCACAATCCTCGAGACATAAAGTTCGGCCAAAGGCCCCACACGGCCGAGTCTTGACGGGAAGGAAATGTGCCACTTTAGTCAACCCGTCGATCACGACCCAAATAGCATCATTCCCTTTGACGAGCGGGGCAATCCGGTGATGAAGTCCATGCCAACGAATCCCACTTCCATTCGCACCGCAAGGGCTGAAGGAGACTCTTGACGCCGATGCTCGGCCTTCACACGACAAAGACACGCCGCACTCGCAACGAACCCGCAATCTCGGCTTCATTCGGGTCCACGGTAATCTCGACGAAGATCCGATACATCTTGGTAGCCCCGGGTGAATAGACAAGGGAGAATCATGGGCTTCGCGGAGAATCAAATTCCGCAATTCCATGACCTTAGGAACCACAAGACGCTGTCCAAACCACACAACGCCATGCTCATCCTCTCGAAAAGCACTTGGCTATCCCATCCTTGATGTTCTGCTTGATCTGGCTCACACCAACATCTGTTTGCTGTGCCGCCTTGATTTGGTCCACCAAGGTTGGTTGCACAACCAATGTAGCAAGAGAACCGTGCTCGGTCAAACCCAAATTAAGGCGCTGAAATTCTGAAATGAGAGCAGGCTGCTGCTCTTGGAGCATCAACATGTTGCAATACACCTTCCGACTGAGTGCATCCGCAACGACATTGGCCTTGCCCGGATGGTACTGAATGCCCATGTCATAGTCCTTGATCAATTCCAACCATCTTCTTTGCCTGAGGTTCAGATCTGGCTGGGTGAACAAGTACTTCAAGCTCTTGTGGTCGGAATACACCTCACAACGGTTACCAATCAGGTAATGCCGCCAAATTTTGAGTGCATGGACCACAGCAGCCAACTCCAAGTCATGAGTAGGATAGTTGAGTTCATGAGGCCTTAATCGCCTTGCGATGCATAGGCCACAACCTTGCCCTCCTGCATAAGAACACAACCAAGACCCTGACGAGAAGCATCACAATAGATATCGAAACTCTTGTGAATATCAGGGAGAACAAGCACTGGGGCTGAGGTCAACCGCTTCTTGAGTTCCTGAAAACTCACATCACAAGCAGCGGACCACTCAAACTTCTGGTCCTTCTTAAGCAATTCGGTCATAGGCTTCGCAATCTTGGAGAAATTCTCGATGAAGCGGCGGTAGTAGCCAGCCAAACCAAGAAAACTCCGCACATCGGTGACCGACTTGGGCTGACCCCAAGATAGTACATCACTGACCTTGCTAGGATCCACAGACACACCTCTCTTTGAAAGAACATGGCCCAAGAACGCCACTTCCTCCAACCAGAACTCGCACTTGCTGAATTTGGCATACAACGGTGTTCACGCAGCTTGCCCAATACAAGCCGAAGATGCTCAAGGATGCTCTTCTTCACTCTTGGAGTAGATAAGGATATCATCGATGAATACCACCACAAACCTATCCAAATACTCCATGAATACCGAGTTCATAAGATTCATGAATAAAGCAGAGCATTAGTCAACCAAAAGACATGACGGTGTACTCGTAAAGACCATAACGAGTAGCAAAGGCCGTCTTAGGAATATCCTCGGTCCCGATCCTCGACTTGATGATAGCCCGTCTCAAGTCAATCTTGGAGAAGACTCGAGCTCCGGTCAATTGGTCGAAAAGATCATCGATACGGGGCAAAGGATACTTGTTCTTTACCACACCTCATTAAGCGACTGTAATCAACACACATGCGCAGGTCTTGTCCTTCTTCTTTACAAAGATAATGGACAACCCCAAGGAGATGAGCTAGACGGATAAAACCCTTCTCTTGCAGCTCACCCGCTTGCTTCTTGACTCCTCCAACTCATTAGGAGGCATGCGATACGGCCTCTTAGAAATAGGGGCGATGCAGGCAGCAACTCTATCACGAACTCGGATCGCGAAGGAGGCATCCTGGCAAATCTTCAGAAAGACATCCGCAAGTCACACACCGTGGGGACGTCGCGAATCTCCAATGCCGCTTCGCTTCAAGGACATAAAGATGGGGTTCTCGCAATCGGTGAAAACCCGACTGCTCACCAAGAGTCAGTGAGGTAAACAATCTTCCCGGCACAATCGATTTGCCCCAAGTGTTGGGACAACCAATCCATGCCAAGAATCACATCCAAGCGTGCCGAGTCGAGTAGGATAAGATTCGCCAAGAAGCCCACCTTCGATGTGGATAGGAACACCCCCAAGATACTTGGTCGACTCTCATTTCCGAACCCGAGAGCGAATCAACAGTGGAATACCCAAAGGAACACAAAGAAGTCCACAATCAACAAAGAAAAGACCTCGAAATAAAAGAATGCGGCTCGAGTCAAATAAAATCAGTAGCAGGATGTAAATTAACAAGGAGCGCACCCAACACAACGTCGGGCGCCTCTGTGCCTCCTCACCGAGATGTGGTTGACTCGACCACTCCCGACACCACAGGTCTTCGGATCACCTTCGTCGGTGTGACCATTCCCGCGTCCTCCATTAGGACGAGGGCTGCTCGATCCTCTCGAGGGCAATCGCTAGCATAATGGCCCTTCTTGTTGCAGCGAACAGTAACATCGGCCGGGGTGCGGGCGCAACTCGCTTCTGGGTCGCAGTGCACGTGGTCAAACACGCGGCTGCGGGGACGAGCAATCGGTGCCGACGGCCTTGGCGGTGGTGAAGCCAAGCACGAGCCCGGTGTGGGCCCAACACGGGACGCAGTGAGGCCACTGTGCGCACCGATGTGCCTCCCACTTGCGCGGGACTCACCCGGCGCCTTCGCTTTGTGCTCGGCGACGATGGCCTTGTCAACCAAGGCACGAAGTCGACAAAGTCCACTATAGATAGCTTGTCCTGTAGCTCCTGACAACCCATCCATGAACTTCTCCTGCTTAGCCTCATCGAGGCCACCTCTCCCGAGCATAACGAGCCAAGTGGTTAAACTCGTAAAGATACTCCGAGACAGACTTGCGCCTGCTAAGCGCAAGAAACTCCTTCTTCTTGAGCTTCATCAGCCATCGAGGAATGTGGGCCCGACGGAAAAGCAGATCGAAACTCATCCCACGAGACAACGTGTCTGCGGGCTGCATGGCGAAAGTTCTCCCACCAAGATAGTGCCGCACCTCAAGCCGATGGGATGCAAAGAGTGCCCTCCTCGCTCACGGCATCGAGCGATATTGAGCTTTCGCCAACAAGACGCAGCCAATCATCCACGCCGAGTGGATCCTCCGATCGAGAAAGTGGGTGGCTCGCAGACGAGAAACTCCGCAAGCCCACCACGAGACCGTGGCCACCACCTCCAGATCCTCGGCGCAAGCGGAGCGGAGGTGTTCTCGCAATGACCTCCAAGATACGGGTCCGGTCCATGCGATTCCGCTCGACCGAGCGGAACCTCACCATGGTCTGAGGAGGGGAAGCTCCTCATCGAACCAAAGGTGAACCGATCATATGGTGGTTCTTGTCATCCTGTTCCACCAAAATAGGTTAAAACACAACTCCGGAACAGGAGACAAAGAAAACTACTAACCACTTAACAAAACAATCCTTAAAAGCTCAAGTATCAACATAAAATTGCAGCAAGTTCACAAAGATAACAACCATCTTCCTGTTATGACTAACTTGTATGAAAAAAAACGAGTGATCAATTTTTCAGAAAGACAAATTTCAGAGCACTAACTTCTGTTCGAGACAGCTAGGAACAGGGTGAAAATCATACTACAGGAGGGTTAGACACTAAGCTAACTCATATCACTTCTTACCCTGTTAACCCTACAAGTTTTTAGTGGAATTAACCTCTCATTTCAGCACTTTCACTACCTAGATGCTAGCTGTCCAGAAATTGTCTTGCTTGCTGTCCAGATTTCTCCATTCAACTTATGGCCGAAATTTGCAGCTTCCAGCAGCTCCTAATCTTCTCAAGACAGCCATACTTTTTATTTTATAACTCTCATGATGTCCCCAAAACCAATCTACTCGATAAACAACTATCTTTTGAAAGAAGATGAGAGAAAACTCAGCTTTCAAATTTAGTTTAGAATGAGGTGAGATGAGCAAACTAGGATAGATGAGAAGTAAAATCTGAGAACTTACTTAAGATTTTCAGGAAAGCACTGATATTTGGAAAGTAAGTTTTCAAAATATACTAGGGACGTCCAAGCTAGGGGTTTCTACGGTCAGTATGGCTCTGATACCAACTTTGTGAGGACCCGGAATATTTAACTAGTAACACTTAACCTCCAAATGGTTCTAGCATTACTAATTAAACATTCTAAGCCTCGATGGACATATGTTTCCCAGAATTGCAACATATGCACATCATCACAAAATTACACATCATTTCCATACAACAAACATCACTAAGTTCAACAACGACATAAAGTAAAGTTATTACAAAAGAGAGCCGACCGGCCAAATAGAACAATATACAAGAATGACAATGAAGCAAAATGTGCCATAAGATGGCTAGAACAAAAGTCGACAGGTTAGCCACACACCCACAAGGCAACCGACCAAGCCGCCAAGCTAGTCGCCCATAAGCTACCACAACACTGACTCACAAAAGTGAGGCCCTTCTGACTCACCTTCTTCCTCTGCAACAAAACAATTAAGCATAGCATCCGAGTACAAAGATTGTCTTTGTACCCATAAGATCGACGTGTGGAATAGCAGACCTATTCATAACTACATGCAAGCTTATTCGTGGAGGTTGTATGTCTTATTTTGCATGAAGCCAACTTTATTTGCAATAATGTAATACATTTCAAAAGCAAGTTTGCAAATCTGTTTAGTTATCAAAGTAACAGAAGTACAGATACATACAAGTAACCACACAGAAGTGACTATCCCAATAGTCACCACAACATAGCACTAATCCCGATTCGCACCACCCATCAAGTTTTAATTTAAAAGGTTGTAGTCTAACTCTTGAAAGACCTCCCAAGCGTGTCCATAACCTAGGGCGAGGCTATTCGAATAGTTTTAATACCTCGCAGGTGTACCAATGTACCCACACTTGATCGCCTTTTCGCCACGGATGAAGCACACTACCTTTGGTATGCCAACACGCTAAGTCCTACGAGACATTTCCAATGGAGTGAGCTAATCAAGAGCCGCACGTATGGGGTTAACCCTTAGTGATCTGGCCGAAATATGGATCACAAGGACCCATACGTGGGCAGAGACACCGCCTCGGCGGGTGCTCCCTCCCCACAAACACGTCCATGTTGCATATATCCCATATGCAACCCACCTCGCGACTCATTAATTAACACCCCCCAAAGTACTTAGTCAAGAGAGGTCCCATTTCCCTCTAGTGTGGTTAGCACGCAAAATGCTTGGTTTAGTGTAACAAGATGTTCGGTCCTTGTTGACTTAGGCACCATTCCAGTCACACCCGAGAATCACACCAACATACCATTGTGCCCAAGTCTAAATCATTTTTGCTTTTAGTTTTAGTTTTCACAAGTAGACATGGCACAAGGTGGAAATCATAAATCATAATAAGTTTTGTGTGATCAAGGTTATCGACAAGTCGATAACCGCCATTCTACCGGCTAGGCATGGCTAAGCAATTCATTCGCAACTACTAAGTGACAAGAGCCCTCCACGAACTCTTAATCACGCAAGTAACCTAGGCTCATGGTAGTAGAGGATAATCATTTGCTAAGGAAATGCATCTACTAGGCCAACTATTAAAACAAAGTAGCAATGCATACATAGAATTTGTAATCAACATAAATACTTAAAATACTGGGATTAACATGATCAAACTGCTTGCCTTCTTGCTCGTTGCTCAATTGGTTGCGGAGGATCGTTCTGGATTACCGCAAATGTCGAATCCTAAGCGAAAGGCAAAAGAACCAAGAATAACCAATAAGACGAGCCACAAATAAACAAAAGAGCAAGCAAAACTTAACCAAATGCAACGAAATTTACACATAAGGTAGAATACGAATATACCTAGACATAGAAACTGAAAACCTAATTTGGATTTGTGGTGCAAAAGATAATGCATAAAAATACATTTTCTACCATAATTAGCACTGTAGCAAAAATATTTTCTAGAGAGATTTTGAAGCTGGAATTTTTATGGTAGCTACCTCTTTGGTATATAGGTAACCCATATAACATTTCAGGTCATTTGGAGTTAAAGTGATTTAGTTATGATTTTCTAAGATGCAAAATTGGCATAATGCACTTTCCAGGAGCATAAATATATTCACAACTAATTTTACAGAGAAGTATACCAACAGAGGGGTTTTCTAGAATTTATCAAATGTATTTTGCATTTACAGAGAGTTACTTGTGCATTTTATAAGTCTTCCGAATTTTCTAAATGCTAAAATTGGTACTAACTCATTAATCAAGGTTTCATTACAATCTTGGACCTACCATCATTTTTATATTAACATTGGGTTAATAACAAATTTATCAAGGTTGGAATCATTCATTTTGGATATACACAGAGCAAGATATGCATTTTCTAAAGTTTTATTCATTTTCTGGAATATTCAAAATGACAGAAATCAAGTTATTCCTAGTTATACAATTTTCTGCTACTGGAACATGCTTAAATCCATTTTTATAATAAGCCAAAGTGATAACATGATTTATTACAGTTTGGATTAACTAAAAAGCAGTTAAAATGAATTAGTTATAAGTTTCTAAAGTTTTTACATCATTTTCAGTCGTTAAATAAATACTTACCGAAATACAGAACAACCCAAAACAAGGAAAATGACGTGGACGCCCGTGGGCCGTAGATTTAAAATCCAACAGCCCACGCACGCTGGAAATAGCGCCGCAGCGCCAAACCTGTCGGGGTCCACCGTTGATCAAGATCCAACGGCTCACACGAGTGTATGCAGCCGACGGTGCGGTTGCTTGGGCCAATCCCACCGCAGATCGATGGATGGACGGCCAAAGACGCACCAACAACCGGATTGTCCGATTGCACACACGATCTCACCATTGATCGCAAGATCGACGGCCCAGATGATGAGGGGAACGGATGGTCCGAATGCACTCACGATCAAGACCGCAGATCTAAAAATGAACGGTGGTGATGATCGAAGTTCAAACAGGATGTTGACATGTGGGACCGCATGTCGGTGACTTCAGTCACCCACGCTACCGGTTTACCCACGTGCACGATTACTGGACCCACTTGTCGATCGAGAGTGGTGGTTAGGACGAATTAATGCCACTAATGATGATCATTAAATAGATACTAATGACTCATGAAATTTGATTTTAATCCTCGGCCCACCATCAACGACCCGCAGGTTAATTCGACAACGATTAAATGCCGACTCATTTAATTAAGCAATGATTGACATTAATGATGTCGAACGGCCGCGAGTGAACCGTAGATCGATTTAAGGATATTGGGCCCACTGGTCAGTGGCTCAATAATAATGATTAAGACACAATTAATAACTAATGATTGGTAATTAATGTGTCCTAATGAGCTGACGAAAACGGAGCGCTGTGCCGGCAAAACCCGAGTGGCTTCAACGGCGAATCGCCGCGACATCAAGGCGCGGCGCTCACCAAGTACTAAAATGGAATCGCAATAGCACAACGAGTCTAATGGTAGCATTCTCGCCGGCGGCGAGGGACTGGAACGCCGGCTAGCCGGAAAATGAAAACGGGAGCTTTACTGCTAAACATGAAAATAGCGAAAAGCTCCGCTGCGGTCCAAGGAAGCGGGTGCCATGGCTTCTAAGGACTAATAAGAAGCTACCTTAGCGAGAAGAGGCTTCAAGGACGGTCGGAGAAGCTTGACCACGGTGGAAGCTCGCCGGACTTGAAGAAGAAAACCCGAAAATGACACCCTGAGCCAAATGAGTGATACCAAAGCTTCAGTATAGCTTCATAATGATTCATAGAAGCTACATGAGCAAAGAATTGGAAAATGGAGCACTCACCTGAGCTGAGGAAGAAGATGACCAAATTCGGCCGAATTTGAACAAACCCCAAATTGGACAATTCCTGAGAATCAAATCCAAAATTAAGTGAGGGGAAATGTTCAAGGTGATGAATAGATGAGGTTAGGGCAAAGAAACATGAAGGAGGACCACTGGAACACCAAGAACACTGATGGAGCTCCACGGGTCAACAATGGCGGTTTGCCATTTTTGAGGTATTAAGCTCTAATATTGGGAATGAAGCTTGATGGTGGTCTAAGGAAACTCCAGGAAGGGGTTTGGGTGCTTATAAGGCCATGAAAGTGTTAGGGTTTGCACCACTCCTCTCTCGGGCGGCAAAACACAAAGCACAGGGTGCGGCCGACAAGGAAAAGAGGTGAAGACGTGTTTTAGGGCATGGCCTAGTTCAATGTACCGCCCATACCACTACACGCCGGCTAGGTGGCTTTAGGGAGCAAGAAATGACCTCACCATGCCTTGCAATTGCTTTCGCACGGCGGAGGTTGAAGATGACCAGCGCAAGCGCCGAGCGACTCACGACCCTACGATCTAAATCTGACGGCCACAGCACCACGCCTCCCGTGTTTAAAACACAACGGGAGATTGCGAGCCTTCAGATTAGAAATGGATGGCTCGGGATGCCCCACGCCGCAATTCTCATTTACAACGAAGAGTACGCGAGCGTTGGATCTTAATCCAACGGCTCGATTCAAAAATGCAACCGAGGGTCCAAGGTTTCGAGGACCACGGTTGGATTGAGATCTAGCGGTTGACAACCAAACTTGCAACCGGAAGGTCCGAGAAGTCTTACACGCCGCGAGCCGTGCGATTAAGATCTAACGGACGAGATCGATTGCGCGTTTTAAAGAGTGGCTCGGTGCGTTTAGTTGATCGACCGATCAAGTGGCTCGAGCCCGAGTCCGACTCGAACCAAGCAACGATAGAAACCAAGTTTGACTTTGAAAAAGAACAGAGACTCTGAAAGATTTATTTGAGGTAGCAAATTAACTCCAAAAATTATGAAAATTTTACAGAGCTTGCTAACTCAGATATTAACTTTGTAAAATTTTCAGAGATTTTTATGCTGCGAATAAATCTCCAAAAATTCTGCAAGGCTCTGTTTTAATGTTTGACTGAGAGTCAAACAGGTTTGACTGCCTCTAAAAATTTTCAAACACTTTCTAAAAATTGTGAGATTTTTCAGAGGGGTCACATACCATCACAGAGACTTAGGAAAATTATTTCCAAAGGATGATCATAAGATTTGACAAGATTGTTTTTGGAATAACAAGAGTTGGATCAACAAGACTTGTGACAATGTATTTCCATAATTCCTTGTACAAGAATTTCTTGGCACCACAGGAATTACATGATGTAAGAAAAAGTTTTAATTTCTACTGATTTTCTTACATTTGAAACACAAGCCCAAAATTGGGATGTTACACTATTAGCTGTGCGACTCCCCCTCCCCTATATAAGGAGGCCGCACCCCTCTAGTTTTTCTTGGATTTTGTTTATGTTTAGTTTGCTTTCGTTGCAACTTGTATCTTTTGCGTGTGTCGACTAGACCACCCAATTAAGATCCTTATTCAGAATCCCAACTCAATTCAAATATTTCAATTCATATTTGCAATTTCGGATTGCTTATTTATCTTGTTCTTGCGTGCTTCTTCTGTGTATCGAGAATCGACCTTAAATGGTCGTCAACCGGTATTCGTGCACGGTTGATAACGACTTGTCGGCGATTCGAGAGATTGCGTGGTTTCGGGCCTTGCGAGTTCGTATCCAGGATCATGAGAGTTGAGCGACTACTACCGAACGTATCTTCTTATCGAAAGATCGGGCCAACAATAAGACCTTCGGGTTCATCAATTAGTCTTTTGCAATATTTGTCTTTTAATAACATCTGGAATTAAAATATTGCCCTCATTTTCAACATTCTAGAAACCTTATTGTAAACTTTGTTGCAACACAACTATGGCCGGAGCTTCTGATGCTATGAAACCTGAGAGGTTTTCTGGTCAGAATTTCCGTAGATGGCAGACTAGAGCCAAGTTTTGGCTCATGTCTTTGAGGTCAGAGTGGGTAATCCACCCACGATATCCGCTGGTTGACCAGTATATGCAGTTCGATAATGCGAACAACACTGCTCTTGGCTGCCTTCTGACCATTTTGGCAGATCAGCTCTATGATGTGTACATGGACTATAAGTCCGCCACAGAGTTGTGGGATGCACTAGAGCACAAATATGCGAGGCGAGGCGTGTCGTTGGCTCTACATGTGTGAGCAATTCTTCGACTTTACCATGGATGAGGCTAAGTCTATAGTTGGACAAGCTCATGATCTCCAGCTATTGGTTGGAGAGATTGCGCTTGGTCGTGTGTTGCCTCCTAAGTTTGTGGTCGGGCATTGTCGCCAAAC
This sequence comes from Ampelocalamus luodianensis, assembly GCA_036346255.1. Lineage (NCBI taxonomy): Eukaryota > Viridiplantae > Streptophyta > Magnoliopsida > Poales > Poaceae > Ampelocalamus > Ampelocalamus luodianensis. The sequence goes on from CM070622.1 coordinate 41,826,010, forward strand.
TTCTGTTTCTTGGTGGGATTTTGCTACTAGCTTGAAACACAAGAGGGAAGAGATTTGTTGAAGATCTCATTGTCGCCTCGATGTGGAAGAAAAGGTAAGAGCAAAAGATGCACCCATACTTAGTCGAACAATGCAAATTTCATAGAGAAAAGATGCAAAGAAGTACAAATCCAACAAAATGAACAAGACAACTAGCTTTAAGAAGAAAACTAAGAAAAAGGATATGAAGAACATCACCGCTTTGTGTGTGGGAAAACGGTCATATGGCGAAAGAATGTCATTTCCATAAAAGAGAGATGGTGAACGACCAAAGAAGAAGGTCATCAACGTGATCATAGGTGAGGCCTCGACTTCAGGAGGGTATAGTAATTCTCCTGTTGTTTTTTCAGCATGTCAATCCAATGATTGGTGGGTTGATACTGGTGCTAATGTTCACGTATGTTACGATATTTCCTTGTTTTCTTCTTACCAGTGCGAGGGCTTCCTCCGTCCTAATGGGAAACAATCAGTCTAATGGGAAGCAGTCGCATGCTTCGTTCTGGTGTTGTACGGTAGAACGAAGCTTACTTCTGTGGAAGATTGTCCACTTGAAGAGCGTGCGGTATGCTCCTACAATAAACAAGAACCTTGTTAGTGGTTACGTTTCTATGTAAGGACGGTTATAAGCTAGTCTTTGAGTAAAATAAAATTGTAATGTCTAAGTTCGGGAATTTTGTTGGTAAAGGCTATGAGAGCGGAGGCTTGTTCCGCTAAGTACTTTAGAGTCTTGTTATAATCAATGTTGCAACTGGTTTAAATAAATGTGAGGCAACTATTTGGCATTCTCGTTTCTGTCATATTGGTTTTGATAGTATTGCTAGAATGTCCAGATTAGATTTAATTCCAAAATGTGAAATTGTCAAAGGATCAAAGTGCCAGTCATGTGTGCAAGCAAAACAGCCTCGCAAACCCTTTAAGGGATTAGAGGACGAAAAGAACTTGGCACCATTAGATCTTGTTCATTCAGATTTGTGTGAAATGAATGGATTGTTGACAAAAGGAAGCAAAAGTTATTTTTTAAGTTTTATTGATGATGCAACACGCCACTGCTATGTGTATTTGCTAAAAACTAACGATGAAGCTTTAAACTACTTTAAGACTTATAAGGCCGAGGTTGAGAACCAACTAGAGAAGAAAATAAAAAGACTAAGGTCTGATCGTGGAGGAGAGTACATCTCTCATGAATTTTCTCAATTCTGTTCTGAGCATGGAATAGTCCATGAATTTACACCACCATATTCACCCCAATCAAATGGGGTAGCTGAGAGGAAAAACCGCACACTAACGGACTTGGTTAATGCCATGTTAGAGAGTGCTGGTATGCCTAAGACATGGTGGGGGGAAGCTATATTGACAGCAACTTTCGTCCTAAACAGAGTAATCACTAAAAAGAGTGATATTACTCCATATGAGGGATGGAAGGGGAGAAAACCCAATGTCAATTTTCTGCGAACTTGGGGGTGTTTGGCCAAGGTCAATATACCATTGCGTAAAAAGAGAAAGCTTGGACCTAAAACAATCGATTGTATTTTCTAGGATATGCTCATAATAGCACTGACCTATAGATTTTTAGTAGTTAAATCAAAATTCTGATATTATTGCTAACACAATAATGGAGTCTAGAGATGCTTCATTCTTTGAGGATTATTTTCCTATGAGAACAAAGAAAAGATTTCACAAACCGAGAATGTTCAAATTGAAAATATTGAAAGTGAGAATAATCAAACTTCGAACTTCCCACCATCTCCGAACCAATATGTGATATCTCGAGGAGGATAACAATCTAGTCACGAAGCTCTTCAGAGGAGCAAGAGACAAAGGGTTGAGAAAACCTTTGGTGATGACTTTATTGTATACCTCGTGGATGATGTGCCAAAGACCCTTTCAGAGGCTTATGCATCTTCCGATGTTGAGTATTGGAAAGAAGCAATCAGTGCGAGATGGACTCTATCATGGCTAATGGGACTTGGGAGATCACCGATCGTCCTATCGGTGCAAACACAGAGGATGTAAGTGGATCTTTAAAAGAAACTAAGGCCCGATGGTACTATTGAGAAGTACAAGGCAAGACTTGTGGCCAAGGGTTACACCTGAAAGAGGAGAAGATTTCTTTGATACCTATTCTCCTGTCGCCGGACTAACCACCATCGAGTGCTCCTTGCGTTAGCATCTTCTTATGGTCTACATGTCCATCAAATAGATGTAAAGACTTTTCTTAATGGAGAGTTGGAGGAAGAAATCTATATGGATCAACTGATGGTTTTGTGATTTACAGACAGAAAATAAGGTATGTAGATTATTGAAATCCTTGTATGGTCTAAAGCAAGCACCTAAACAATGGCACGAGAAATTTGATAAAACTTTAACATCTCACGGCTTTGTTGTGAATGAAGTCGACAAATGTGTATACTATCGTTATGGTGGGGTCAAGGAGTGATCTTGTGCCTATATGTAGATGACATACTTATATTTGGAACAAACACTCACTGCATTGATTGTGAGGTCAAATCTTTCTTATCTCGATGCTTTGATATGAAAGACTTAGGAGAGGCAGATGTCATTCTGAATATTAAATTAATCAAGAATGAGGATGGGATTACTTTGAGCCAATCCCGTTATGCTGAGAAAATCTTAAGCCGTTTTGGCTATGAGAATTGTAAAATTTCTCCAACGCCCTATGATACAAGCATTAAGCTTCGAAAGAACCAAGGGTTAGGAAAAGATCAATTAAGATTTTCACAAATTATTGGATCACTTATGTATCTATCTGGTGCCACAAGACCTGACATATCATTTGCTGTGAGCAAATTAAGTCGATTTACCTCTAACCCAGGAGATGATCACTGGGAGGCACTTGAGAGAGTGTTGCGCTATTTGAGAGGCACAACCTCATATGGAATTCACTATACTGGGCATCCTTCTGTATTAGAAGGATATAGTGATTCAAATTGGATCTCTGATGCAGATGAGATCAAAGCTACAAGTAGTTATGTCTTTACACTAGCAGGAGCTGCAGCTTCATGGAGGTCATGCAAATGTACTATATTGACGAGGTCAACTATGGAAGCGTAACTTGTAGCACTAGACACACCATCTTGTTGAGGCCGAATGGCTTAGAGAGCTTCGTTGGACTTGCCACGGTTGAGAAACCAATACCACAATCCTAATGTCTCGTGATAATCAAACAAGATTGATTAAGGTTACAAGTACTAAGGATAACATGAAGTCCTCCGCACATGTGAAGCGTGGTTTAAATCTATCGTAAAATTGAGGAACTGCGAGTGATTATCGTGAATTATATACACACCGAGAAAAATCGCGCACCCTTTCACAAAGGGGCTAGCACTAAGGCGATTTCCGTTGCCTATGGACATGGGAATGAGGCACATTGGAGTTACAACTCAACAAGAACCCATACCTTTTGATCGGAGATCCCGTGACTTAGGCAATGGGAAAAACAAGTTGATGTTGTAACAAGAGAGTATATATTCATTGAATCCATGTCCTAATAGACAAATTACTCTCATTGTTTGGAAGGTTGGCATTAAGCCTTAATATATTCTGTTGTCCAAATGAGGAAAAGGTATTAGCCTGCAGGATACCTAGAAAGAATATACCTACTTGAGCCCAACTGTGAGGTCGCAGTTCACGAGAATAGGGCATTCTCTAGAAAGCTCATGAGCAGATAAGGGAGCATGACCAAATAACGCTCCGTTTAGGCGCAGTTCTTTGACAACCTAGTATCAGTTGAGATTTCAAGTGAAATCTAATCACGAAAAGCTGTGAATTCAAGGCATGGTCCATTCATCAGCTATGAGAAGATGAATCTTGTCATTCTAGGTGCAAGTTCAACCCGTACGGGACTTACACTAAAAGACTGGTATATTAATAGTACTTCAGCACAATATCTTTGATATCCTTTTTGCTTCTTGCTTTGGAATTGATGGGGGATTGTTAGAAATTAGCCCATATGAGTGAGACCCATTTTCTATAATTCCAAAGCATTTATGGGTTAGTACCATATTGCTAAGGTAAGGTGGAGGTGACCAACATATAAGGTGGAGTTCTTGCCACTCCTTAAAATATGTGACACATGGATGAGGGTGACATGAGGAGGGCTATGGCTAAACACACACACACGCACGCACGCGCGCGCGTTCGCGTATTTTCGTGTGAAAAATCGCGTGACTTGTGACTTGCGACGCGCGACCGTGCCGTGACGTGGCGCGCCATTTGGCAGACCAAGTCCACCTTATTTTTGCTGAACCATGCATCTCTCTCTCTCTGTTTGAATGAGATTCAAATGTTTGAATTTGAGGCTTTATTTTAGATGATGATGACAGATTACGGTGGGTAAATGCACGTTATGTGACAGATTACGATGGGTAAATGGTGGTTAAGTGTGTGATAACGGTGGGTAAATGGCTGGTTAAGTGTGCCGCTTACGATGGGTAAATGGTTGTTTAATCTGCCGCTTATCGATGCGCATCTATATATGTCCGAGACGCCCATTCATAGCGCGTAAGAATAGCCTCCATTCCTTCTTCCTTCTAATACGTGTTGTTGTATCGCGCCGCTCAACCTCGCCGACTCTTCTTCTCGCGTGCACCGTGAAGAAGGGAAGCGGTATCTCCGAGTTATTGTCGCCGCGGAAGACCGCACGGGGCGGCAATAAGGTTTCTGGGCAGCGCATCTGCGCGACCGCTTGCTGCACTACGACATCTACGTTTCTACACTGCATCAAGTCTGCGCTGCTTCCTGTTCTTCATCAGACCCATCTGTAAGTCTATCGTGTGATTGATTGATTTGTTTACATCCTGTTTTTCATATATTGCGAAGTACAATGAGTTGTCTGTTGTCAGTGCTGTTTTATGCATCATTAGTCTTTTGCAATATTTGTCTTTTAATAACAACTGGAATTAAAATATTGCCCTCATTTTCAACATTCTCCCGCTACGCAGAGGTAAACCCTTATTTTATTAGTTAAGATATTTGCAAAAACTCACACACAAGTTGGGGAATGGGTGGTTTTTTTAACGTCCGTTTATCTTAACTCTTTCTTCAGCCTTTATAAGTAGATACTGCGACAAATATCTCTTTTATTCCTAAAATTTTAACACTCATCATAGTCATTCATTTCTATCATTATCTTGATCTTATGACCTCCTTAATCGCTGCGTCCAATCAAAATACACTTTAAAGAAAGAAAAGGAGGGAGTATCACGTAAAGCTTGTTACATTTAGAAAGGAAGGTGCAGTTCTAATACCACTAGCCTTCTCGAGTCTGGTGATTCATGGGTAAGAGCATAGGAAGAATCGATGTAGCATGGGCATGGCGAACATGTCCGATCTGTGATTCATTAGCATCACCATTAGGATGGCAACTATTGTGTTGCAGTACAATTATCCTTGATACATCTATTCCAAAAGTTGTCAAGTAAAATGTAAAAAGGAAAAAAGGTCCTAAATATAAGGGCATCTCCAATGCTTAATATCCACCTTGTTTTAAGATGGGGTCCGTTGTGCTTGTTTCAAGTGGTACGATGCTTGGGTTGGAAGTAGACCTTAAGGGGAGTCTCACGTATTAATAAAAAAATCAATTACCCAAGCCTTCTCTCTCTTCCTATCTCCTTCCCCACTCAACTATTCCCCTCTCTCTCTCCGACACACTCCCATCCCTCTCACCACCCCTCTACAGCCCCACACCACGCCGCCGCACCCTTACGCCGGCTTGCTGCCCCACTATCTATAGGGATAAGATAGGCTACACTAGCACACAATTAAAAATTCTGCCACGTAAACCAAGAAGTCATGCAAGTAAAAGATTGCAGATCGTTACCACTAGACACTCAGTGCAGCGGAAGAAGAGTTAGAGCAGCATGGTCCAATTTTGAGCACATCGATGTAGTGGTTATAGTCAATCGTCTAACGTCCTCGGTACCGTTCGTCTTCTCCAGCAACCTATCACATTCCTTGCGTAGATCGCAAATCGCCCTCGATTAGTGCAACAACAATCGCAGTGACACCTCTACGGTATCCACACGTCCAGGGGTCGAACACCGTATACCTGGTGTGCTAGCACCAGCGCGTACGGCAGGGCCTTTAGGGAGAAGCCAGCTAGGGTTTTGGTGGTGTAACTATTTTGTCGCAACAGCCCCGTGCATCCCCTTATAAAGAGCCTATAATGGATCATATCCAAACTAGTTTATTCCAACCTGTTAAGTATGTGACCTTTTAGGTTCATATGTAATCGGTTGTGACTCGAAAACTCTTTTCTGATCACAAGTTGGTAGCAGTTCCTAGCAGGACATAACGACCATCGAATACACATAAAGATTATATTGGACGAAGCTTATGCAATATGATATGCGACCAGATCCTTATCACTTACGACCAGCTCGTATCTCTATACGACTAGTTCACATCTAATCATGACCACTCTGTAACACCTTACGACCAGTTCGCCGACCAATTAGTGATTATGTACGACCAACTCACGACTAGTTGGTATCTCTGGTCAAACTAAACGATCTACTTGTGTATTCTTCTTTTGCCTCACGATATCTAGTTGAACTCCAGGTGAGATATCTATCATCCATAGACTGTTTAATAATTTTCAATCTAGTGGCAGATAATTTTGTGTTGTCGACTGTCGGGACCCAAATATGCAAATCTGGACCCTCTGTGCATACTGCACTAGTCCAGGATCACGCTAGTGCACATGGTGGTAACATCAATGAAATACCATTCCATATGCAAAGGTAGCTAAGAAATAGGCAATTAATAATAATTATCAGAGTAACGACCTTAAGGTCAAAGCTTACAATTAATGCCTCAAAAGACGAATATCTCAAATAATCTACAGCGGAAGGAAATAGAATAACTTCAGTGAAGCATATCTATATGTCCACAGGCAATCGACTGGGGTAGCTCGACCTAGTTCTCTACGATCCTTAAAGTAGACCTTATTGACCAACGCTAAACTAGAGTAGTCTTCATCCATTGAACAACATTATTTATAGCAAGAATGAGTACATAGTGTACTCAGTAAGTTGCACCATGTAATGCAATTACAGATGCTTGTTTATTCCAAACGACATGACATTTATGGTTCTTTTGCATGAAAGCAACAATTGCAGTTGAATATGAATAATAGAATGAAAACATGATTGAAAACAAATAGTAATAATAATTTAATAAGTATTTCACAAAGCTCACATAGCTTAATCAATTTCTTTCACACAACCATATGAGTTAAATCTAACAACTATCCATCTCAACTGTTTTATGAAAATCTATGTCGGGACCCAAAAATACAATTCTAGACACTCTGTGTATAATGCACTAGTTCAGGATCATGCTAGTATACACAGTGTCAACATAGATGGATATCGATCCACACAAGACGAATAATAGAATAAACTATTAATTTGAATAACAATTCATGGTTTTGACCTTATGGTCGACTTTACACTTATTAAGCCACGCAAGGCTGACAGAAAATAAATAAGCAACAGCGGAAAAAAAAATAAACTCCAGCGGAAACCCATCAACTCGCCACAGGCAACCGACTGGGATCAAGACCTAACGATCAGTACCGTTGTAGAACTCCTCCTCGAAGGCAGGCGATGATTCCTCCACTTCAACTAAATAATTACAACAAGAATGAGTACTCCGAGTACTCAACAAGTTGTACCACGGAATGTAAATATAAATGATGGCTCATTACAAAAGAAATGGCTTCTATAGTTACTTGTCAACAAAACAATATTTGCAATTGAATACGAATAATAGATTAAAAGCATAATTCATAATAATTAAATAATAATAATTTAACAATTATTTCACAAAGGATACAAAGCCTAATCAAATTCTTTTACACAGCTCCATGAATAAATTCACACAGCTGTCCCTTCCTAATTGTTTTATAAAAATCTATCCCTCGTGCAAAATCCCCGAGCATGTCAATGAACATAGACACGGCTATTCGAATAGATTGACTAATACTCTGCAGAGGTAGTACACCTTACCCACACGATATAATCAGTGTAGCTAGCACTAATCATAATAAAACTTTTTAGAAGTTTCATTTCAATAATTGACACTCCCGAGTGCTTTACCGTCGTACCAACCAAAACACAGTGTTTTGGACGACACACACCGTTGGACCTGGATATGGCAAACCGTCCATCGATGTGACTTTCAGCATAGTCCACACATCCACCCATCACTAACCTACTACCTGAGTAGTCAATGCCAAGACTCCACTGTGAGGACCCTAGTTTATTTGGCTTGTAATGCTTAACCGCCAAATGGTCATAGCATCACAAATCAAATAAACTAAGCCTCGAGATATGTATACTTCCCAGAATTGCAGGATACACACCTCTTTTCACAAAATCATGTATCAATCCCATACAAGACATATAATCCAAACAACTCATTACTAAACAATATCCAAATAGCATAAGTTATTACAAAAGAGGGGCCGACCGGCCAAATGACAAGTAAAAGATTAATTAGACAGCGGAAGCAAAAGTGCCATAAGATGGCGATAAACAAAAGCCAATTGGCGTGCCCTTATACCCACAAGGCAACCAACCGGTCCGCCAAGCTAATCGTCCCAGAAACCGCTCGTCTCACAAAAGTGAGGCCCTTGGGGCTCACCTTCTTCCTCTGCAACAAAACAATTAAGCATAGCATCTGAGTACAAAAATTGTTTTTGTACTCGCAAGACTGACGTGTGAGATAACAGAACTATAATTAATTACATGCAAGCTTTATTTAAGTGGATGAGGCTCTGGACTTGTTTTCAGCATAAAGCAAGTTTTCATTTGCAATAAGGTAATAGATTCAAAGCAAGTTTGCAATTAACTTTCACTGTTCAAATAAAAGAGAGACAAGTATAACAATAGATAGATGACATCAACAAACTAGAAGTGACTAACCCATTAGTCACCACAACAATAGCATGAAGTACCCCTTCATACCACCCATGTCAAGTTTAAGTTTTAAAAGGTTGTAGTCTAGTTCTTGCACGACCTTACCAAGCATGTCCATAACCTAGGACGAGGCTATTCGAATAGTTTTATCCCTGCAGGGGTGTACCAATGTACCCACACGATAGACCGCCTTTCTACCAGCCACGGTTAGCACACTTCCTTTGGTATGCAGGCATGGCTAAGTCTAACAAGACGCTTTCCAATGGACGATGCTAATTAAGAGCCGCAACCCACGGGAGAAAGACACATTAGACAGCCTAACCGGTCTGCTAATGCTCCCCTCCAAGCACCACAAATACACACACACAGGAACACACCCACCGACCACTTCATAATTAACACCTCCCAAAGTACTTAGTCAAGAGAGGCCCCATAACCCCTCGTGTGGTTAGCACGCAATAAGCGCTTGGCTTAGTGACACAAGTAACTCGGTCCTTGGGGACTTAGGCACCATTCCAAACACACCCAACAGATCACACCAACATACCATTGTGCCCAAGTCAAGATATAATTTTTGCTTTCAGTTTTGATTTGCAAATTGGTATAACACAAGGGTTGGACATAATGGAATAATAATAGCTTTAGTGTGATCAAGATCACCGACTCAGTCGATGATCGCCCAATACTACCGATAACTAGGCATGACTAAGCAATATTTATTCGCAAATCTACTAAGTGACAAGGGCTCATCCAACGAGCTCTAATCACAGCAAATAACCTAGGCTCAGGTAGTAAAGGATAATCATTTACCTACAGATTATGCAACTAAAGGTTTAACTAATCAATTTAACACAAAATAGCAATGCATACATACAAGTTAAACAAAGTATTAGACTTTAAAAGTAATGGGATTAAGTGAGAAATGATCAAACTGCTTGCCTTGCTGGACTTGTTCAGATTGCTGCAGAGGCTCACTCTCAAGATCGATACACTCGTCGGCACCTAACGAAAAAGGCGAATAAAAACCGATAAGAACGAAGAACACCGAAAAAGCTCAAAAATCAACTTTCTCCAAATGCTCTAAAATTTTTACAGCAGCAAGAACATGATTTATAATGAATTCAGAAACAAGAATCAACTCATTTGGACATTCTGAGCAAAAGTTATAAGCAAAACAATTCTACTAGGCTAGAAAATGCAATTTGTTACTATTTGTTGTAATTAAATTGTTTGGCAAAAATTTCTGGAAATGTGGTGCACTTGAAATTTTTACAGTAAACCTAGCACCTCACAAGATGAATAACCCAATTGGACTCATCTCATTTGGAGCTATAATGCACTTTCTATTAATTTTCAAAGACATGAAAATGAGCATCATACAATTATATTTGCAATTTCTTTAACAACAGAGACATGCCTAAGACTAATTTTCACAGCAAGTTCATCATTAGAGGAAGCCAACAAATTGGATTCACTCCATTTGAAGTTACAGAGAAATACTTATGCATTTTTGAAGTTTAATCAATTTTCAGTGCACAAATAAACCTAACCTAGAGTCATTTTATTAACAAAACATTTTCTGGGACAGAAACATGGCTCAAACTATTTTTGTATTAAAGTAACTTTAAAATGGAAACTAACAAAATTTGAATCAACCATTTTGGAGCTAAAATGAATTAGTTATGCATTTTAGAAGTTAAACCCATTTTTCAGTTCAGAAATAAAGCATTTCGGAATTTACATATACATTAATACTTTCTTACACCGATACCTATTCTAGCCGCAGAGACTGACCAGCGGGGTCCAGTGAATAGTGCTATTTTCTATTTTCTAACTGATTTCCGATTAAGCCTGACAGGTGGGACCCGCCTGTCATTCTCTCGGTCCACAACACAGTGCATGAACTCTTGGTCCACGGCGGTCTACGAGTCCGCGATTGCTGTGCACTTACGATCTCGGGCCCACAGGTGTAAGCGACACGGAGCTACACCTAAACACGTGATTCCGACAAAGATCTACACTTAAATGCTAATCATCGCGATTTACTTCTAATGATGATGCTACAGTGACTGTCGGCTCGCCCGACAACAGAGCTGCTGCTCCCGCTCGCTTGCCCGGCGATTTGCCGCCGCGGTGGTCCATGGCAGTGCAAGGTGAGGGTCGGAATAGCGTCGCAATAGTCTTGTGCTTCTACTGGCACCGACGGCGACCTCTACGGTGGCCAGTAGCGGCGGCGCGACGGCGAGGGGCGGAGGGGAGCTACGGCTAAACATGGCATCATGCGAAAAAGGGACGCCCGCGACAAACTAGCGCACGCATGGGCGACAGGAGGGCTCCAGGAACTCACCACGATGACCCGGAGGTGGAGAGGTTGCCGGAGTTGCGCTGGCGACGAAGAAGGTGACGGCGGCGATGAGGTTCCCCGAGGATGCGATGGCTCGGGCTAAAAGGGGAGAAAAGAGAGGTCAAGAGAGCTCAAGCTAGACCCAAGTAAGGTGTCAGAGCGAGGAATTGATGGATGGCTTACCACACCGGAGATGAGGAAGAAAGGGAAGCTTTTCGGCCGAAAAGGAAAATCCTCAAATCCCAAGAGCTCCTGTGAGTAATCCGACAAATTGAGTGAGGGGTTTTACTCCTTATAGTCTAGAACACGAAGTGACACGGAAAGAATTGGGAACAACTCACCGGCGACCAAGTTTGCACCAAGATGGCTTTCAGGGCGCGCTCCGAGACCGCCGAGAGCACGAACTCGGTTAGGAACCTACAAGCAACACCAAGGCCTCCAGTGAGCAAAAATGGAAAGGGTACACTCAGAGGAAGCTAGGGGATGCAAAGTACTGGAGCTTACCCGAGAGGACTGCTCTCAAGAGCTTCCCTCTCCTCAGCCACCGGGAGGAGAAGTGAGGAGTTGAGAGACATGGAGGGGGTATTATCCTTGGGAGAGTGACGGAGCGGAGGCGGCGTGATGAGGCGAAGCCCTGGGAGTGGTCGGAGCGGGCGGTGGATTGACGGCGTGAAGATGCGCGGGGCAGAGCTCGGCCGCGACGTGGCGAGCGCGCTCTGTCGCGCCAACGGGAGGAAGAAGAAGAAGCTGACAGGGCGGGCCCGCGGTGCAGTGACACAGCGCGGCGGCGCGATCGTGACCAGAGGGGTCGCGGCGGACCGTTGGATCAAGATCTAACGGACGACAGCACGTGCGAGAATTTATAACCTAAACGAACCGGTACGCACTCGTGGCCATTGATGCGCGATCGAACGATCGACAGCGAGAACCACGTTCGGACGGGAGGGATGGTCGCGAGATCTGGCCCGTTGATTTCGCATCTGACGGCCCATGTGCGAAGGGGTTAGGCGCGGCGCAGCTAGGCGGTCTGGTCAAGCCGAGAGGCGCGCCGGTTTTGAGTCGGAGTTGGGCTCGAGCCCGATAAATAGTGATTTCCTGATTTTGGTTTTAAAAGGCCGAGAAGGTTAGGGAATTTGTAGAGGTAGCTCTGAAGCTCCAAAAATTCTGAAATTTTTATTTGAACCTACTGGGACAGTGAGCAACCTTGTGTAATTTTTCTAGGATTTTTCATGCACTACATTTTTCTCCAGAAAATCCACAAGTTGCTGCCCAGGGGTTTGACCAGAATTTATTCTGGTTTGACTTGCTCTTTTGAAGTAGCAAATAAAATCTAAAAATCATAAGATTTTTCAGAGAGGTTCCCAATATGGCCAAGATGATAGGAAAAAAATATTTCCAGAGGATGATCACAAGATTTGGTTTGAAAATTTTTAATGACAACAATTTCTATCAAAGAAACTTGGCTCTTTTCAAAAAGGAATTTTTGGGGGATAATTCTAGAAAATTCCAAATGACTTCATGAGGCAACAAAAGTTTTAAATTATCCTCCCAAATTACAATTAACACATAAATCATTGTTTGGGATGTTACAAATCTCCCCCCTTACAAAAATCTCGTCCCGAGATTTGATTCACTCGGAAAAGAAAGAAGGGTAATCTGCACGTAGGCGATCTTCTCGCTCCCAAGTTGCTTCATCCTCGGAATGATTCGCCCACTGAACTTTAAGAAATTTGATGGAACGGTTTCTTGTCCTCCGCTCAGCTTCATCAAGGATGCGATAAGGACGCTCGCGGTAGGTCAAGTCTTCCTGTACATCGAGACCTTCCAAAGGAGCTTCCTCAGTGGGGATGCGGAGACACTTCTTCAGTTGGGACACATGGAACACATCATGTACCCCCTCAAGTGTCGCTGGCAACTCGAGCCTGTAGGCAACAGCTCCCACTTTCTCGATAATGCGATAAGGTCCAACATATCGGGGAGCCAATTTGCCCTTGATGCCGAAACGCCGATGGCCCTTCAAAGGTGAGACTTTGAGATAAACAAAGTCATTAGGCTGGAAACTCAACTCACGATGACGATGATCAGCATAGCTCTTTTGTCTGGACTGGGCCGTGCGCAAGTGCTGGCGGATCAGCTGAACCTGACTTTCGGCCTCATTGATCAAATCTGGACCGAAGAACTGTCTTTCACCAGTTTCTGACCAGTTCAAAGGGGTTCTACATTTTCTCCCATATAATGCCTCAAATGGTGCCATGCCCAGACTAGCTTGAAAGCTATTGTTGTAAGAAAACTCGGCCAACGGCAGGCACTTCTCCCAATCTCTCCCATAGGAAAGAACACAAGCACGTAGCATGTCTTCCAACACTTGGTTGACTCTTTCTGTCTGACCATCAGTTTGAGGGTGATAAGCTGAGCTGAAGGAAAGACGGGTCCCCATAGCCTTTTGTAGACTGTGCCAGAACCGAGAAGTGAAAAGAGAACCACGATCTGACACAATCGTTCGTGGCACACCATGCAAACTCACAATACGGGCTATGTAGAGATCTGCCAACAGACCCACTCGAAGGTCAGACCTGACAGGAATGAAATGAGCCACTTTAGTCAACCGGTCAATGACAACCCAGATAGCATCATTCTTCTTCGGGGATCGGGGTAGACCAGTGATGAAGTCCATCCCAATCGAATCCCACTTCCACTCTGGAATTGGCAAGGGCTGTAGCAGTCCGGCTGGGCGCTGATGCTCGGCCTTGACACGGCGACACACGTCGCACTCGGCAACGAATTTGGCAATCTCTCTCTTCATTCGGGTCCACCAAAACCTCTGCCGATGATCTTGATACATCTTTGTGGCCCCGGGGTGAATAGACAAAGGGGAATCATGGGCTTCACGAAGAATCAATTCCCGCAATTCCATGTCCTTGGGAACCACAAGGCGCTGTCCAAACCATACAACACCCTACTCATCCTCTGAAAAACACCTAGCTGTCCCATTCTGGATGTTCTGCTTGATTTGACTCACACCCTCATTAGATTGCTGCGCGGCTTTGATTCGATCCACCAAGGTTGGTTGCACAACCAAAGTAGCAAGAGAACCGTGCTCAACCAAACCCAAATTGAGCCGCTGAAATTCTGCAAGAAGGGCAGGCTGTTGCTTTTGGATCATCAAAGTATTGCAATACACCTTCCGACTAAGCGCATCTGCAACTACATTGGCCTTGCCCGGATGATATTGAATACCCATGTCATAATCTTTGATCAATTCCAACCATCTTCTTTGCTTGAGGTTCAGATCCGGCTGAGTGAATAAGTACTTCAAGCTCTTGTGATCAGAATACACCTCACAATGGTTGCCAATCAGGTAATGACGCCAAATCTTGAGCGCATGCACCACAGCGGCTAACTCCAAGTCATGGGTGGGATAGTTGAGTTCATGATGCCTCAACTGCCTAGATGCATAAGCCACTACCCTGCCATCCTGCATGAGCACACAACCGAGTCCCTGACGAGAGGCATCGCAAAAGATGTCGAAACTCTTATGGACATCGGGAAGAACAAGCACTGGGGCTGAAGTCAATCGCTTCTTGAGTTCATGAAAACTCTCATCACAAGCAGGGGACCATATAAATTTCTTGTCCTTCTTTAGCAATTCAGTCATCGGCTTGGCAATCTTGGAGAAATTCTCAATAAAGCGACGGTAATAACCCGCCAAACCAAGAAAACTCCGCACATCGGTGACTGACTTGGGCTGGCCCCAAGATAGCACATCGCTGACCTTGCTAGGATCCACGGCTACTCCTCCTTCTGAAAGAACATGACCCAAAAATGCCACTTCTTTCAACCAGAACTTGCACTTGCTGAACTTGGCATACAGCTGATGTTCACGCAGCTTTCCCAATACAATCTTCAGATGTTCAGCATGCTCTTCTTCATTCTTGGAGTAGATAAGGATGTCATCAATGAATACCACCACAAACTTATCCAGATACTCCATGAATACTGAGTTCATAAGATTCATGAATAAAGCAGGAGCATTGGTCAAACCAAAAGACATTACGGTGTACTCGTAAAGACCGTAACGAGTAGTGAAAGCAGTCTTCGGGATATCTTCAGCCCTAATCCGGACTTGATGATATCCCAGCCTCAAGTCGATCTTGGAAAAGACCTGAGCTCCAGTCAACTGGTCAAAGAGATCATCAATGCGAGGCAAGGGATATTTGTTCTTCACCGTCACTTCATTAAGCGGACGGTAATCAACGCACATGCGCAAGGTCTTGTCCTTCTTCTTCACAAAAATCGCAGGACAACCCCAGGGTGATGAGCTAGGACGAATAAATCCTTTTGCTTGAAGCTCTCCCAGTTGCTTCTTCAATTCCACCAATTCATTCGGAGGCATCCGATATGGCGCTTCAAACGGAGCGATGCGGGCAGCAATTCAATGACAAACTCTAAGTCTCGAATCGGAGGCATCCCGGGCAGATCTTCTGGAAAACATCTGCAAAGTCACATACGGTAGGAACATCATGAACCTCCAATGCTGGCTCCGCTTCAAGTGCACAAAGATGCGACCCTTGCAGCTGTGGTGAAAACCCGACCTGCACACCTGAGGGGCTAGTAAGAAAGACCATCCTCCTGGCACAATCGATTTGCCCCATGTGTTGGGACAACCAATCCATGCCAAGAATCACATCCAAGCTCGCAGAGTTGAGTAGGATAAGATTCGCCCAGAATTCCACGCCGTTGACTTCAATAGGAACATCCCGACATTCTTGGTCAGATCTCATTTCCGAGCCCGGAGAGCGAATAAGCAAGGGAACCCCCAAAGAGACAAAGTGAAGTCCACAGACAACAGCAAAAGATCTCGAAATAAAAGAATGCGAAGCTCCTGAATCAAATAATACTGCAGCTGGATGAGAATTAACAAGAAGCGTACCCAACACCACGTCAGGTGCCTCCTGTGCCTCCTCTACCGAGATATGATTGACTCGGCCACTCCCCACGCCGTGGACGGCGGGGACAATCTTCTGATCCTGGGAAGGTCCACCTCCATGCCCGCTTCCTCCATTAGGACGAGGGGCTGCTCCATTCTTCTTAGGGCAGTTGTTTGCATAATGCCCCTTCTAATTGCAAGAAAAGCAAGTGACCCCGGCAGCCGAATTGCGGGGGCCACCTGCTGGTTCGCAGGTGCACGTGATTGGGGCACGGCCTGCGGATGACGAGGAACTGGCGCCGACGGCCTCGGCGGTGGTGAAGCCAAAGAACGGGCCCCTGGTGTGGACCCAGCACGGGGACGGGAGAGGCCGGCCTGCGCAGATCGCTGGGCCTCCCACTTGCGCTTGCGGGACTCGCCCAGCGCTCTCGCCTTATGCTCGGCGACGATGGCCTTATCCACCAAGGCCTGGAAGTCCGCAAAGTCCACGATGGAGAGCTTGTCCTGCAGCTCCTCAGTCAAACCCTCCATGAACTTCTCCTGCTTGGCCTCATCAGTGGCCACCTCAGCAGGGGCATACCTCGCCAAGTGATTAAACTCATGGAGGTACTCAGTCACAGACTTGCGCCCCTGTTTGAGCGCAAGAAACTCCTTCTTCTTCAGCTTCATAAGTCCGGCGGGAACATGAGCCCGACGGAAAGCGGCGTGAAACTCCGCCCACGTGACCACGTGTCCAGCGGGCTGCATGGCGAGGAAGTTCTCCCACCATGAGAGTGCCGCCCTCCAGCTGATGGGACGCGAAAAGTGCCTTTTCCTGCTCCTGGCATTGAGCGACGCTGAGCTTTCGCTCAACCAGGCGCAACCAATCGTCGGCGTCCATCGGGACCTCAGACCGGGAGAACGTGGGCGGCTGCGTGCGAAGGAACTCCGCGAGTCCCCGCGGATCGATGCCCATCGCCTCAGATCCGAGGCACCGAGGAAACAGAGGTGTTCTCGCGATGACCTCCAACACTCGCGGTCCTCCGAGCGGTTGCGTTCAATCGCATAAGGACCTCAGCCATGGTCGGAGGAGGGGGAAGCTCCTCATCCGGACCAGCTGACTGACCTTGGCCGCTGCGAGTACGACCGGCCATCTGCTACACGGAAGTTAGGTTAATGCGAACCCCGATAAATAAGACTTAAAGAGAGCAACTAACCTATAACTTGAGGAATGAAATATCACGCAAACGAAAGCCCAAAAACAGCAAGGACATACACTTTAAAAGCTTCCAAAAGACTTCCAAAACAGCGAGGAATCACAAGAATAAAGGTCAACTTCCCAACCTAACTAACCCGTATTGAATGAACGAGTAATTAGTTGAGAAGACAAAATTTCAGCATACTTCAACAAGTTGAACACTACTCAAGAACAAAGTTAGGGCGACAAAAATAGTGTTAGATACTTAGCTAACTAGTATCACATCTTACCCTTTTATTCCCACAAGTTTCAGTTGTATTACCCTCTCATTTTTAGTCCTATTTACTAATTAACAGCTAGCTGCCCATATTTCCTTTCTTCCTTGCCTAGCCGCACTCTTCAACTCCAAAAGCTTTTCTTCTCTATCAAAAGACAGCTACTTATCAGTTTATAACTCTCATGGTTCTCCGAAATCGTTTTACCCGACAATTAACTACCTTTTGAAAGGAAGGAGAGGAAAGCAATTTTTAAAACTCAAATTAGAGCAAGATAAGAGTAGAAAGCTAAGATAGATAAGGAGGAAAATTTGAGAATCTACTTAGGCTTTCATAAACCATTTGTTACTTTGAAAATAAGCTTTTCCAAAATAACCTAAGGACGATGAAGCTTGGGTTACTACGGTCAGTATGGCTCTGATACCAACTTTGTGAGGACCCTAGTTTATTTGGCTTGTAATGCTTAACCGCCAAATGGTCATAGCATCACAAATCAAATAAACTAAGCCTCGAGATATGTATACTTCCCAGAATTGCAGGATACACACCTCTTTTCACAAAATCATGTATCAATCCCATACAAGACATATAATCCAAACAACTCATTACTAAACAATATCCAAATAGCATAAGTTATTACAAAAGAGGGGCCGACCGGCCAAATGACAAGTAAAAGATTAATTAGACAATGAAGCAAAAGTGCCATAAGATGGCGATAAACAAAAGCCAATTGGCGTGCCCTTATACCCACAAGGCAACCAACCGGTCCGCCAAGCTAATCGTCCCAGAAACCGCTCGTCTCACAAAAGTGAGGCCCTTGGGGCTCACCTTCTTCCTCTGCAACAAAACAATTAAGCATAGCATCTGAGTACAAAAATTGTTTTTGTACTCGCAAGACTGACGTGTGAGATAACAGAACTATAATTAATTACATGCAAGCTTTATTTAAGTGGATGAGGCTCTGGACTTGTTTTCAGCATAAAGCAAGTTTTCATTTGCAATAAGGTAATAGATTCAAAGCAAGTTTGCAATTAACTTTCACTGTTCAAATAAAAGAGAGACAAGTATAACAATAGATAGATGACATCAACAAACTAGAAGTGACTAACCCATTAGTCACCACAACAATAGCATGAAGTACCCCTTCATACCACCCATGTCAAGTTTAAGTTTTAAAAGGTTGTAGTCTAGTTCTTGCACGACCTTACCAAGCATGTCCATAACCTAGGGGCGAGGCTATTCGAATAGTTTTATCCTGCAGGTGTACCAATGTACCCACACGATAGACCGCCTTTCTACCACCACAGTTAGCACACTTCCTTTGGTATGCAGGCATGGCTAAGTCTAACAAGACGCTTTCCAATGGACGATGCTAATTAAGAGCCGCAACCCACGGAGAAAGACACATTAGGCATGACCTAACCGTGCGCTAATGCTCCCCCAAGCACCACAAATACACACACGGAACACACCCACCGACCACTTCATAATTAACACCTCCCAAAGTACTTAGTCAAGAGAGGCCCCATAACCCCTCGTGTGGTTAGCACGCAATAAGCGCTTGGCTTAGTGACACAAGTAACTTCGGTCCTTGGGGACTTAGGCACCATTCCAAACACACCCAACAGATCACACCAACATACCATTGTGCCCAAGTCAAGATATAATTTTGCTTTCAGTTTTGATTTGCAAATTGGTATAACACAAGGGTTGGACATAATGGAATAATAATAGCTTTAGTGTGATCAAGATCACCGACTCAGTCGATGATCGCCCAATACTACCGATAACTAGGCATGACTAAGCAATATTTATTCGCAAATCTACTAAGTGACAAGGGCTCATCCAACGAGCTCTAATCACAGCAAATAACCTAGGCTCAGGTAGTAAAGGATAATCATTTACCTACAGATTATGCAACTAAAGGTTTAACTAATCAATTTAACACAAAATAGCAATGCATACATACAAGTTAAACAAAGTATTAGACTTTAAAAGTAATGGGATTAAGTGAGAAATGATCAAACTGCTTGCCTTGCTGGACTTGTTCAGATTGCTGCAGAGGCTCACTCTCAAGATCGATACACTCGTCGGCACCTAACGAAAAAGCGAATAAAACCGATAAGAACGAAGAACACCAAAAAGCTCAAAATCAACTTTCTCCAAATGCTCTAAAATTTTTACAGCAGCAAGAACATGATTTATAATGAATTCAGAAACAAGAATCAACTCATTTGGACATTCTGAGCAAAAGTTATAAGCAAAACAATTCTACTAGGCTAGAAAATGCAATTTGTTACTATTTGTTGTAATTAAATTGTTTGGCAAAAATTTCTGGAAATGTGGTGCACTTGAAATTTTTACAGTAAACCTAGCACCTCACAAGATGAATAACCCAATTGGACTCATCTCATTTGGAGCTATAATGCACTTTCTATTAATTTTCAAAGACATGAAAATGAGCATCATACAATTATATTTGCAATTTCTTTAACAACAGAGACATGCCTAAGACTAATTTTCACAGCAAGTTCATCATTAGAGGAAGCCAACAAAATTGGATTCACTCCATTTGAAGTTACAGAGAAATACTTATGCATTTTTGAAGTTTAATCAATTTTCAGTGCACAAATAAACCTAACCTAGAGTCATTTTATTAACAAAACATTTTCTGGGACAGAAACATGGCTCAAACTATTTTTGTATTAAAGTAACTTTAAAATGGAAACTAACAAAATTTGAATCAACCATTTTGGAGCTAAAATGAATTAGTTATGCATTTTAGAAGTTAAACCCATTTTGATTCGAAATAAAGCATTTCGGAATTTACATATACATTAATACTTTCTTACACGATACCTATTCTAGCCGCAGAGACCGACCAGCGGGTCCAGTGAATAGTGCTATTTTCTATTTTCTAACGATTTCCGATTAAGCCTAGGGTGGGACCACTTTGTCATTCTCTCGGTCCACAACACGTTGCATGAACTCTTGGTCCACGGCGGTCTACGAGTCCGCGATTGCACTTACGATCTCGGGCCCACAGTAAGCGACACGGGCTACACCTAAACACGTGATTCGGCAAAGATCTACACTTAAATGCTAATCATCGCGATTTACTTCTAATGATGATGCTACGATGTTTGTCGGCTCGCGGACAACAGAGCTCTTTGCTCCGCTCGCTTGCCGGCGATTTGCCGCGGTGGTCCATGGCGATGCAAGGTGAGGGTCGAATAGCGTCGCAATAGTCTTGTGCTTCTCACGCACCGCGACCTCTGGTGGCGATGGCGGCGCGACGGCGAGGGGCGGAGGGGAGCTACGGCTAAACATGGCATCATGCGAAAAAGGGACGCCCGCGACAAACTAGCGCACGCATGGGCGACAGGAGGGCTCCAGGAACTCACCACGATGACCCGGAGGTGGAGAGGTTGCCGGAGTTGCGCTGGCGACGAAGAAGGTGACGGCGGCGATGAGGTTCCCCGAGGATGCGATGGCTCGGGCTAAAAGGGGAGAAAAGAGAGGTCAAGAGCTCAAGCTAGACCCAAGTAAGGTGTCGAGCGAGGAATTGATGGATGGCTTACCACACCGGAGATGAGGAAGAAAGGAAGCTTTTCGGCGAAAAGGAAAATCCTCAAATCCCAAGAGCTCTGTGAGTAATCAAACAAATTGAGTGAGGGTTTTACTCCTTATAGTCTAGAACACGAAGTGACGGAAAGAATTGGGAACAACTCACCGCGACCAAGTTTGCACCAAGATGGCTTTCGGGCGCGCCGAGACCGCCGAGCACGAACTCGGTTAGGAACCTACAAGCAACACCAAGGCCTCCAGTGAGCAAAAATGGAAAGGGTACACTCGAGAGGAAGCTAGGGGATGCAAAGTCTGGAGCTTACAGAGGATCGCTCTCAGAGCTTCCCTCTCTCGACCACCGGGAGGAGAAGTGAGGAGTTGAGAGACATGGAGGGGTATTATCCTTGGGAGAGTAGCGGGCCGAGCGGCGTGATGAGGTGAAGCCACGGGAGTGGTCGGGCGGGCGGTGGATTGACGGCGTGAAGATGCGCGGGGCGAGCTCGGCGCGGCGTGGCGAGTGCGCTCTGCCGCGCCAACGGAGGAAGAAGAAGGCGGCGAGGCGGGCCGCGGTGCGATGACACGCGGCGGCGCGATCGTGGCGAGAGGGTCGCGCGGACCGTTGGATCAAGATCTAACGGACGACGGCGCGAGAATTTATAACCTAAACGAACGATGCGCACTCGTGGCGTTGATGCGCGATCGAACGATCGGCGCGAGAACCACGTTCGGACGGGAGGGATGGTCGCGAGATCGGCTCGTTGATTTCGCATCGGCGCCCGTGTCGCGAAGGGTTAGCGCGCGCAGCTAGGCGGTCTGGTCAAGCGAGAGGCGCCGGTTTTAGTCGGAGTTGGGCTCGAGCTCGATAAATAGTGATTTCCTGATTTTGGTTTTAAAAGGCCGAGAAGGTTAGGGAATTTTTAGAGGTAGCTCTGAAGCTCCAAAAATTCTGAAATTTTTATGTGAACCTACTGGGACAGTGAACAACCTTGTGTAATTTTTCTAGGATTTTTCATGCAATACATGTTTCTCCATAAAATCCACAATTTGATGCCCAGGGGTTTGACCAGAATTTATTCTGGTTTGACTTGCTCTTTTGAAGTAGCAAATAAAATCTAAAAATCATAAGATTTTTCAGAGAGGTTCCCAGTATGGCCAAGATGATAGGAAAAAAATATTTCCAGAGGATGATCACAAGATTTGGTTTGAAAATTTTTAATGACAACAATTTCTATCAAAGAAACTTGGCTCTTTTCAAAAAGGAATTTTTGGGGGATAATTCTAGAAAATTCCAAATGACTTCGTGAGGCAACAAAAGTTTTAAATTATCCTCCCAAATTACAATTAACACATAAATCATTGTTTGGGATGTTACATCCACAACTTACTAAGTTAGGCCCGTCCCATCAGGCATGTGGTTGTATAGTTGTGGCTCAGTTCAATGGCGCACAAAGTTAAGTCTTTAATTGACCAAGGTGATACTTCTAATTTCTAACTATGCCACGAAGATTATCATTCTCAATCACAAAGCTCCACCATATTACATAGTTTCCACCACTCGTCTCAGTCTAAATATTTTCTCATCCTATTGATTAAGTGCAACACATGCCATCAACAAGTAATGACACACAACACACAATTTTACACAAGGTTGCCTAGTCACTTTGTCAAATTTATATTTGCAACTCAGATGACAATGAATGACTCGTTGCATGGCGAAGCAAATTACTCGTATCTAACCAACCCACGTTGGTTCTACCCTAATACCAACTAAATAATTAATCAAACTAGGGTGAAAAAAGATCATGATATTACAATGGGCAAGGTAGATATAAACAAATTTGGATGAATAACTAATCCCAAAGCATTTGAAATAATTACTTAAAGTAAATGCAATAATTGAATCAAAATAATTTTAGAAAACTGGGTTCAATATGATCAAAGGTACAATTTGGCTTGGAATAGATCTTGGTACTAGTCTTGGTCTTGGTGAACTCCTTCCTTGAAATTCCCCGAGAATCAACGTCTACTCACAAACGAAGCAATTAAACAAAATAAATACAAAACAGAGAGAAAACAAAATCCAAAAATTAAATAAAAAAACTCAAGAAAATAGAACTCTAATTTAGATGAATTTAGAATTTAGAATGGGCTCAATCGGAATTCGTATGAGGAAGAACGGGCTTTTGGAAGATCTAAATCTAAAGAAATACAAAAATTGGATTTTTTGGATTTTCCCAAATTATTTTTCTACAGGAAATCCCGAGTAATGACGTTAACATGACGTCAGCCCTGATTTTTGGAATTAAAAATAAAACCGGGAAAAAGGCTCGGAGACTAACATATGGGCCCATGGTCCATGGACCGGGTCCACGAAGCTGGTGCATGAATCTACGGGTTCATGGGTCTACGGAACAGTAACTGACAAGTGGGACCCACAAATCAGAGACCGGGTCTACGGTAAAATTGATCTATGGAAGTTTGTGTAACATTCCAAAATCCTAATCCTGGGATTATCTAATATAAATGCATTAGAGAAATTTCTTTGATCATTTGCATTTGAACTATTCCATGTTTGGATTTGGTTTTTGAATTAAAAGCAAAATTTGATCTACAAACAGATGGGTGCTAAAAAGGACATAGATGAAACAAAGTAAAATTTTTGAAGGAGAGAATTGTTTTGGGCATATTATCCCTGGAACAATTCACCAAAACTTTCATATGAAATCTTATTTAGAAAAACAATTATAAAATCACAAAACAGAAACTTGTATGAATTTTGTAGAAATTCATAGAATGATTAAGCCTCTAAAAATTTTACAAAAGAAACTGCATTAGCTCAGAAGGCTACACAAAAATTTCCATAAAATTTTGAAGTGATTTGAGCAGTAAATAAAATCAGGAGTTAAATCAGCCGAAAAAGGAACATTCCTAATCTAACTCATCTCTCTCTAACTTGTGGGCCCTGCCCACAGGTTCCTTCGTCCACTTCGCCCTCGCTGTGCCAGCGTACGCCCGTGCACAAGAGCTCTGCCTCACCCATGGTTTCTCTTCACCGCCCCTGGTTTTCAGCCGTCAACCACCTCCATTAACTCCGCGTCACCTCCCCGGTCGCCTCCGCACCCACTCCTGCCCGATCGAAGCCCATCCCTGCCCATACAACGTCGAGAAGCTCCACCAGTTACCCGCACGTTCCCGAGCTCTCCTCGGCTATCTTCACCCTCTCTGTTTATAAATAGGACACCCCAAGCTTCCCTATCCATTTTCCTTCCCCGTGCGCTCACTCACTCTTCTTCTACCCCACAATCTAGCACTAGAGCTCGAAGAGCGCAAACCTAGTTTCGGCCGAGTGCCACTGCCTTCATCCCTAACACCGTGAAGGGTTCCTAGTCAATCCTATCATGTCATCTCATGTTCCACTACATTATCATTCATTCTCCTCATTCGATTTTGCCTCTGATCCTCAGGAACGGCCGAATCAGGTCGTCTTCCTCATCTTTGGTCAGAACAGCCGCCTCAAGCCCCGCCGGTGATTCACTATGCTTCAGACCAATTCCCCATTCCTAGAGCATTGCCTGGACCTACTGGAGCTTCTCCGATCATTGGACTCTGCTCTCCTTCACTCGAGCTTCTTCTCCACGCGCGACCGACCTTGCCGCCTCGACTCATCATCGACAACGTGACTCCGACCACCTCAGCTCCCCTCCTCGCTTTTGGTATGCTCCTGGTAGCACGTGCCTATGCACGCATTAGTTGGGCAAGGGCATCACTCATCCAATCTCTTGCTCGTTGCCATAGCGGCTCCTTCACTTGTCGTCGGCGTGCCACCGCGTTGAGCCACCTCAGGTCACACCATTCGTGCTGGGGAGTATACATTAGTATGGAGATCCTGTTTTGGGCACTCTTCGACCTCACCGAGCCTCACCTCACCAGCAACTCGTGCGGGCGTGAGCGCCACCGCGCGCTACATCGATGACGAGCACTCTAGCTTATTATCAGTTGCCTAATCCCCTTTATTAAACACTAAGTGATGTTTAGCTATCGGTTTAGTACTAATAAGTCATTGACATGTGGTACTGAAGTAAAAAAATCAATTAAAAACTTAAATGAAATGTTATCTCCTTATGAGTCCATGACATGCGGGCCCCACGCCACTTAAGTGCACAGTGCTATAGCCATGAGCTGTGTGATTGACAGTGGGCCCAACTTGTCGATTTTTAACGAAAATCCAACAAAAAATGGAAAATACGTTTTCAGTTATGAGGAGAATACGCTTTCCTCACGCCCCAAACACTTGAAGCATTAAATTTCTTTACCCTTTGCTGTAGCATCAATTGAGGATGTAGGGGATAGAGCCACCTTCTTCTCACTTCGTGTAGGTGCTGATTTTGCAATCGAGGAAGAACGAACTGTGGGGACCCGGGTTATCTTCGTAAGACCGAGACTAAGCATGGTCTTAAGGACATAACTCTGGATCTCCGATAAATGGATTCCAACTTAACTCAATCTAAATGAGAGGCTTGACTGAAAACTAGAGCCCCGACGATCATGCGCGCCGCTCCTCTGCGAGCACTACATGATTGTCGGTTTTCCAACAAGTCAAGCACTACACTTAGTAAGTTAAATAGGAAGCCATGATCAGCGAGTATGACTTATATTAGCTCCCAAGATCAGTGACCAATATAAACATACTCTCATATAACGTTGATCGCATCCATACAACACTCATACATAAATAGTACAAAAGGCATACATCAAAGTTCCAAGTTTACAACTAATACAAATGGCCGACCGGCCAAATTCAAATAAGAGTATTAAGTAGCAGCGGAAACAAGTAAAGACCAGCAGTGGTATGCCCCATAACCCATCGGCAACCGACTGGGAGTTAAATGATAGCATTACTCATCAGTGTCGCCTAAATCGGCACTGACAAGCTCGTCGGACTCGATATCTTCCTCACCTGTAAGAGCCAGGAAACATCTGGCTGAGTACAAAAGAATACTCGCAAGTCTTACATAAATAAAAATTAGTTATGCATAAGGTTGTTCCAAGGGATGGCTCATATTGGCTTAGTTTTGCAAAAGAGACGCAACAAGGTACAACCTACACATACTAGTTTTTTTAAGTGCCATTTCAAAATCAGATTTGAAGTAGAAGTAAAGCATGTGAACAAGTAATGACTTCAATAACAAATAAATCATACAAAAGGCAAAGTGGCTGTCCACTTTGATACAACAACAAGCATGAACATCCCATTCATGACGATACCAAGTTATAACCACAATTTTAATTCCAAGTCTAACAATAGTAACTCCCGAACTCAAGCGATTGTCCATAACCGTGGACACGGCTATTCGAATAGATTTATACCCTGCAGGGGTGTACTACTTTACCCACACGACTTGATTAGCCCGTAAGCCTCCAGATGCCTCCGAATATAGCATACTTCCTATGGTATGTCGGCCGGGTAAATCAAGATATGGTCGTTTTTAGCAAGAAGATCCCATTGAGCTAAGTCCGTCAACCCAGGGCTCTTAGGAAACACAAGACGTTAACGTCTCCATCCTATCGGCCTAAAAGGAAAACATAGGATTTCGCGGTCCTATGCCCTTACAATTTAACCACCGTGGGACTCAACACAACAAAACCTTCCCCCTACTTAACCATACAGCACCCATATACCGCGTGTGGTAGCATGAATGTACTTGAATCAACGACGTTACCAAAGTTCGGTCCTTAATTGTCCAGACAAGTCCACCACTTACCCCAAAGCTCGTGCACAAAGCACCATCACTAACCAACACTTGTCCAAACCAAAAGCTTATTTAAAAAGACAAAATTTAACTCATAGAACAGATATGAAGATTTGAAACAACAGTATATAATGAAAGTTGTGTTTATCCCATAATTGTCGGGTTATTCCCGACAATCAGACTACCGTTTCTAGACTTGCATGGCTAAGCAAACCCGAACAATATAATTTCACACATCCTATCATAAGCATTTCAGTACTGGAATAATTCATGGATAGCCACAATGACAAGATAATAGGATGTGTCTAACTATTCATCACAAAAATAGCGACATTATCAAAATAGCATGCAAGCAATTATCATTGCACTAACTTAACAAAAACTGGGATCAAATATGATGCAAAACAAAGTTCAAATGATGCTTTCCTGGCTGGTATTCCAATTTTTCACTCTCGGTTGTGTAATCGCTCGCTTGCGGTAGTTCGGACTCTAAGGAAATAACGACATCGAATAAACACCGAGAAATAGCCAAAAACTCAAATTGCTCAAAAATGCATGAAATTTATACAGTAGCTAGATTATGATTTTATATGAATTTAGGTACAAAAATTATTCCATTTGGAGTTTATATGAGAGAGTTATAGTAGTTTGAAAATCAGATTTCTAGAAAATGCTAAAAATCAATGTTCTGTTATTGTTCACCCGAATTTAATTATTTTGTGAAAATTTGTAGAATTCTAATGGAGATAAAAACTACATGGTTAAATATAGAATAATATTTTATGGACAACCCAATTGGATTCATCCCATTTGGAGTTCATATGAATTTTCTAAGAATTTTCAAAGTTAATTCAATTTCTAGTGTAAAAATAATTCTTTTCTGCATTTTAAATGGAATTAAATCCTTTTTATACACGAGCTGCCCTAGCCTTTGTCGATGACAGATAGGGCCCTTGTATTTTATTTTCTTTTCCATTTATTTTATAAAGGAAAACATCTACCGACAATCTAATCTTCTCATAAGCATATACTTAAACGATTCTCCGGTATCAAATCCAATCACATGCATAACACTCTCCAATTATATTCTCATATCTTGATCTAAATCCCATACTAACCTCCACTAGGACATTATCAAGGTATTCAATCCATCGAGTGATGCTCGAACTCACGATCTTCCAAATATACAACCTATCTGATAATTACACGAAATCCACCGACTCATGGGCATATGACCATGATTGAATCCATCGATCGTTCTCCGATATACTATTTAAGCTAATGCTAACTATCTAGCTCTACTAGTCTCGCCTCGGCAAATCACAATAGCATACACTCAATTTTCCACCGATCAAGGTTTAATTGACAAACCGATACCTAATAATCTTTACAATTTAAGAACACATCCAACATCTAATTGCTCACTAATCGATCAACTTATATCCATACCACCGAACTTAGTTGTGAACGACATCTACCAATCCAATCACATATGCGTCTCTACGATCGACTAATAATCATTTAACTACTAATCCAAAAGAGAGTACAATTGCATCAACTCGGCACATGGAACTTACCTACTAATTATATGGCAATCCAAATATTTATCCGAACTCAAATAATCCATTCCTACCTTCTCCCAATTCTAGCATGTACAACTCACATAGATATTACTTAAGGCATTCGACCAAATTGCTCATGATTAAATAAATCGTTCGATTCAACCTCCATATCACAATAAATATCCACACAAGAGCTATCCATCAAGTACTAAATCGTAAAATCCTTATGCGTTCTAACTTCCAAAAATTACTAATCCAACGTGAGGGAAAATCTCCAATTAATTTATCCTCAAAGATCACCACAATTTTGCATACGACTCTAAAATATCATCCAGTCAAACAATCCAATGTATTTTTAATTTAGCATCCACCGACCAACAATACACATAAACTGCTACAACAATCTAATCATTCGTATCCATAATATTTATCACATAATCCCGCCTACGCACAAATAAGTCCTAACCGGAGAGTTACACCGGTCTTAACCTACCAAATAATTTTTACAAATAAATATGCATAAATAGATGCTATGCTCATGACTAATATGCAACATGCACAACTAATATTGTAATGCAATAACATAAATAACACTAAGAATTTTACCGCAACGCTAGGTGTGCGAATCGTCACCGGGTGTCGTCTTCTCGGCACTCATCCGCGTCCACCGTAGTCGTCGCCGTTACCACGTTCGCTTGTTCTCTCGCCCGCCGTAGTCGTCGCCGAGCTCGTCCGCATCCCGCTCCGCATCGGCGTCATCGCTCTCGGCCACACCCACGGAGCCGCCTTGCCTACGCCGCGCTCAAGCGTGACACGCCGTACCGCTTCGCCTCGCTCGGGCCACCGCGCTGCGGCCGTGCACCAGGAACCGCGCACGGGCCGTCCGGGGCTGCCGTGTCGCACGCATGTGCCATCTTTGCCGACGCCGTCGGGGCCGGCCGCACCTACATGCATGCGCCGCGCCACCTCGCAACTCACACGTGCCGCCTTTGCCTTCCACGCCACCGTCTTCACGCCGGGCTGCTGCTGCAGCGCCTCGGCCCCGGCACACCGCTGCCTCCACTACGCCGCCTTACCCCCTCGCCTCGACCGCCTCGGCTTGTTCCACCTTGCCGCTGCTGCAGCGCTGCTGCATGCAGGCACGCTGTGCACGCGCTGCTGCTAGCTCGCCTCCTCCACGCCTCGCTGCTCGGTCTGCTACTCCGCGTCTGGCCGAGCTGCTGCATGTGCTGGCCGTGGCCACCGAGTGGAGCCGCCGACCTCGCCTGCTGCCCTTGGCTCGGTCGCTTCATTGCCGTCGGCTGTATGCTGTGCACCGACAACCTCAAGGACCACCAGTTGCACAGTGTACCACTTCTTCCTCCCTCTTGGCTGCATCAAGCCTCCACCACCAGTGCTCCTCCCCGCTGCTGCTACAATGAGCTCCTCTCACTGCTCCTCCTTCCCTCTCCAAAATGCTTGAATGACTGTGCATGTAGATGGTGTTTGGATGGATGGAAAGCTTGTGTGATAGTGAATGCAAAGGCATAGCATGCATTGCGCGATTGTTGATTTAGGATGCTGATTGTGAAGAGAGAAGGTGGGAGCAGTGGAGAGAAGAAAATGGCTGTGCAGCTCGGTTTGGGGAGAAAAGCAAGAGAAATGGCGTGGGGAGAATGGGAGATGAACATGACAGTGAGTGGGGTTGAACCATTGAAGTGGTTGTGGACTGTTGTGGCTTCGGTTGTGCAAAATGAATGGGGAAGTGGAGTGTGATGATGAGGTTGTTGGGAGGACAAAATAGGCAATGAGGTGGATTGTGTAAGTGATGCGTTGGGAAATGAATTGAGCAGTGGAAGACCTGATGAAATGGCTGTATAAAATATTAAGTGGTGGTGGTTTGGCTAGGAGCAAGAATTGGGTCAGGGAGTTTGGCTGTGTGAAGGAAATGATAGGGTGTCTTTGGGGAAAAGAAAATG
Organism: Ampelocalamus luodianensis; assembly: GCA_036346255.1. Classification (NCBI taxonomy): domain Eukaryota; kingdom Viridiplantae; phylum Streptophyta; class Magnoliopsida; order Poales; family Poaceae; genus Ampelocalamus; species Ampelocalamus luodianensis. The sequence continues at coordinate 41,856,551 of CM070622.1, forward strand.
TGGATATCATGGGGATATGCTCATGATCTTAGGATGATGTGTCAATTGGCAATGACGTTGAAGGTTTGCGGAAACACGAGTTTTCGGCAAAGTTCAGTTTCTGTCAGGTCTAAGGCGGTCAGACCGGCCCTGGTGGCGGTCAGACCGCCCATGCCTCGTGTCTCAGGTTGGCGGCCGACCGCCGGTCGGGCGGTCGACCGATTTGTAGCGATCCGACCGGCGTCGCTGAGCGGTCGGACCGCAAGTTGAGTGACTTTGAGTTTGAGGTCGGGCCAAAAATAGAGGGTGTAGGCAAGTGAGGAGATTCTATCGCACTTGGTCCCATAATTTTGGAGCTTGCGGTCAAAAGTTCTATTCGTTTTAAATTTCCGAGAGGTTGCGGATTTCAGCGTTGAAATTTCGCTAAGTCCTTTTGTGGCGATCCGACCGCCCTCTGTTGGCGGTCGATCGGCGGTGGTGGCCGACCGCCAAGGTGGCGATCGGCCGGTTTTCACTTATGTCGCCGCCGTGTGGCGGCGATGGTTGCTTGTTAGGTCAAGTTCGTGGATTTCATGGCATATGTGTTGCATGATGCATGTTTTGACTAACGTGGGTCAAGTTGTGAAGAACTTGTTCTAATTCGATTTGCTTGTCTATTGTTGTGCGGGTTGCTTGGTGGTCAACGACGGTCAACGGTGAGGATGATCGGACTAGGCTTGGAGAGCCGAGGTTCAAAACGATCGACGATGCGGGTGAAGTCATTGGACTCAAGCATGGTGCAAGATGGACAAAGGTGACCGAACGGGCGGTTGGTGCGATCCAGTTGAATCAAGCGGCGCGGAGTCGGTGCAAGTGCCATGGTGGTTACGGTGGGCCGGATGGGAGAGACTTGCCGACATGATGAGAGCCGTTGGATCAACCTACACGTGGCGAGCAAGCGAGTGCCGCACAACTGGACACGGCGCTTAAAAGGCGTGCGTGTGTCACCCGCTTGTTTTGGGCCTTAACGGGGCCCATTAGGAGACTCTATTAGAAACCCTAAGCCTCCACTATAAATAGAGGAGGAGGTGGCTGCACCTCCTCCACGACCTTCGACGTTTCATTGTTTAGAAACCCTAATTTGCTTAGGGAGAGGAGGAGAGGAGGTTAGGGTTCTAGAGAGTTGGATTGGATTTCGTGCTCATGTATTGAGTCTTTGTCATCCATTGATGGAGTGGCTGTAAACCGATCAAATCAATCCAAAGAAAGTTTCTTCAAAAGTGAGTTCATGTGCTTTCTTTCTCTCTTGATGAATTGAGTCTTTGTTTGATCCATGAAGTTATTGCTTAGTTTCTTGACGTGATTTAGCTTGCTGTGACGTGTGAGAATACATCTAGGATCATCAAGATCATCAATCACCCACGTGCAAGTCTTAAGAATCATATTTTCGTTTTGACTCGCTTTTACCTAACTTCGCTCAAGCGGTAAAAGGTCTGAACCTGAGCAAGAATTATCACAATTGTTGCTTGGAATAGGTTCCCGACATCCTTAGGAAGTTGTGTGTCAAGTTTCACGAAGTTTGGGCGCATCGAATCAAAAGTTTGATCAATTTGCGTTCGGTTTGTTCCGCTGTTTTCTCTGTTCATCGAACCAGAGGTCTGACCTCCCGTGAAATCGGTCTGACCGCCCGAGGTAGCGGTCTGACCGCTTGGATCGGTCTGACCGCCCCCGTGAGAGGTCAGACCGCCCGAGCCTCTGTGTTTTGGTTTTGTGTTGATTTTACTTTGGGGTTTTGAGTTGGTTCAATACAAGTCTTCCACATGCATGATTGATTGATCTTCATAGCTTTCATAGCTATTGGAGTGAGATTCGTATTGAATTGATTTTGGGAGAAAAAGAGATCGTGCTCCTATTCACCCCCCCTCTAGTCGCCTTTTCGGTCCAACAAGTGGTATCAGAGCCCGGTTAGTTCATTCTTGATCTTAACCGGTCACTGAACTTGGCGATGGATAAGTACTCTTCCAAACCGCATATCTTCGATGGGCACGACTATGCCTTTTGGAAGAACCGCATGCGTGTCTTTCTTGAGAGCGAACCACGAGGTATTTGGGAGGTTGTTCGAGGTCCGCTAATCTTGCCTAAGGTTGCTACGCCGGCTTCTGAAGCTCTTTTGGCTAATGACCGTAAGGCAAAGAATTTTCTATATGGTGGGCTTGGTAGACAGGAATATGATAGGATTTGCAATCTCGAGACTGCACATGAGATTTGGAAGACTCTCAAACCTATCATGAGGTTCTTCCCAAATCAAACAAGTGCGTCGATGAGGTCTATAAGAGAGAATATAACAAATTCGAGATGCGTCCTGGTGAGAGCATCGATGACATTTTCAGTCGCTTCAACACAGTGATAAATCAGATGAAGTCTGTTGGTATTGAATTTACTCAGTCTGAAAATGCCATCCATCTCCTGGCTGCAATCAACACCAGGGAGTGGGAGATAAAGGCTACCGCTATTCAGGAAAATGTCAACTTTTCTGATCTGACTTTGGAGCTGCTCTATAGCAAGCTCAAGACTCATGAGATCCAGAAAGCTGACCATTCAAAGAAAGGTAATATGGCTTTGGTAGCAGACCCGCTCAAGAGAGCCTCTGATGGGTCATTTGAGTCTTCTTCTGGTTTTTCACTTGCTTCTTTATCTGCAATCCAAGAAGAGGATCTTGAGAGTATTCCTGAGCCTGAGATGGCGCTTTTGATTAAGAAGTTCACACGGGCCTACAACAATATGAGAAATAAAAAGAGAGGCGGCCCTGTGACTTGTTATGAGTGTGGAGAGCTTAATCACATCCGGGCAAATTGCCCCAAGCTGAAAGGTAAGAGCAACCACAAGGATGAAAAGCCGCATGGAAGAAGCCTCGGGGTGCAAGTCCGTGTTTGATGATGCCAAGCTCGGAAGGTCGCCACCGGGTTCTTGCCGCTCTTGGAGATCGATCCTTGAGTGATGTGGACTCCGGGAGCGAGGAGGACAAGGAGGAGGAGCTCCCTCAAGACAAGAAGGGGAAGGCCAAGGACTTCACCGGCATGTGCTTCATGGCTGACTCCGACGACATCAATGACAACAATGAGGTATCTCCTTCTTATGATGTTCTCTTTGCTAGATGTGAAACTGTCTATGAGCAAATGCTAGGTCAGGATAAAGCTTTAAAGTTCATCATGACTAAGAATGAGGAGTTAGAGTCACAAGTAAAGAAACTCACATTAGAACTTGTGAATGCTAAGAGTCTTGAATCTGATGAATGTTCATCCTGCTATGCTTTACATTCTGAATTTGCTAAACGCAATCGCTCATGATATTGCTTTGCAACAACTTGAAAATGCTAGAACTGAGCTAATTGAAGTTAAATCTGCTCCTTGCGAAAAATGCTTAAAGTCTAGCATGTTGGTTGTTTCTGATGTGGTTGAATCTAGCTCTTGCTCTGTCTGCTTAGAACGTGAACGTGAATTACATGATGTTGTAGAAGCAGCTAGAGCTAAATATGCCAAGCTTAAGGACAGTATTAATTCTGCTACTTGTGCTTCATGTGAAGCTCTTAAGCTTGAAGTTGCTCTTTATAAGAAGAGGTTTGATGCTAAAACGTGTGATTCATGTGTTAACCTTAGAAAAGAAATTGCTTACCTTAATGACACATTAGAAAGATTTTCTAAAGGTAAGAAACAGTTAAACATGATTCTTGACAAGTCAAAAACTCCTTATAAGAAGCAAGGGTTAGGATACAACTTTGCCTAGGATAAATCTAATGACATTCAAATTTTGAGAAATGGCTTAGTTGAATTTGATACCCAACCTGCAAAGATCACTTTCAAATCTGCAGGTTTTGCCCAACCATCTGCTCACCAAAAGGTACTTCTCCCGGTGGTACCAAGTACCATTGCACCTATTGCAAGAAGGATGGGCATTTGGTTGAGTTCACATGAGGTTGAAAAATGCTAAGAAAAATCTTGCTAGAATATCATCTAATCAACCTAGAGCTCTTATGAGACATGGTAATTTAGAAAGGAAGAAACCTGGTCTAGGATTTATTTCACATGCTAATGATGCTCATGCTCCTAGACAGATAACTCTCATGTTAGAGTAACCATTGCTCACAATAGAATTTCAAATAGAATCAAGGATAGCACTACGCTTTGCATACTACTGCAGACATGTGTCTCGATCTGGGTTCCCAAGTCATGTTTAACTAACCCCATTTGAGACACATCGTTCTTTTGTGCCTTGATTTTCGTGGATCACCGCGAAGGAAGGACACATGGTTCGTCGACTCACTGTTCACGCCACATGACCGGAGACTCAAAATGGTTCACCTCCTTCACGCGGTCGATAGGTGATGTCCTCATCACTTTTGGAGACAATACTCAAGGGCGGATTGAAGGAACAGAACAATCGGGGTGAGCGACAATTTCATCCTAAAGGACGCCGCCCTTGTGGACAAGCTTAGGTTTAACTTACTGTCTCACAACTTCTTGATGATGGTTATGAGACTATATTTAAGAAAAATGCTTGTCGGTGCTTGATTCTCATGGTGAGCTCGTTTTGGGATTTATAGAGTTGCTACGATCTTTGGAGCTGTTTTTTCGAATCTCTTGTGGTTCTCTTAAATGTTTGTTTACACCTTCTTACGAGTTCGCTTTGCACCGACGTTTGGGGCACATTGGTTTTGATCATCGACGCGAGTTAGCAACCTTGATCTCATGAGAGGTTGCCCAAACTCAAAGCCGTCAAGGATGTTTGTATGTATGCGCTCGTAGGCATGGCAAGCAAGTTGCCGCCTCACACCCTTCAAAGACTTTGGTCATGACCGACGGACGGGACGGTTGCTTCATATGGATCTGCTGGTCCCGCTAGGGTTCGGTCAATTGGTGGCAAGTGGTACATCCTTGTCATAGTTGATGATTTTTCGAGATACACTTGGGTGTTCTTTCTTGCTTCGAAGGATGAAGCTTTTGGTTTTTATCGTGATCTTGTTCTTCGCTTTGGCTTACATTTTCTCGGTGCCTTGAGAGCGATCCGCAGTGACAATGGCACGGAGTTCAAGAATGCCTCGTTTGCCTCTTTTTGTTGCTGAGTGCGGAATTGAGCATCAGTTTTCTTCTCCACACGTCCCTCAACAGAATGGCATTGTGGAAAGGAAGAACAGAACCTTAGTCGAGATGGCTAGGACAATGCTAGATGAGTATAGCACACCGAGGAGGTTTTGGGCCGAAGCTATTTCTACAACTTGCCATATTGCAAATCGTGTCTTCTTGAGACCTTCTTTGGGCAAAACTTCATATGAGCTTCGTTTTGGTAGAAAACCCTCTGTTTCTCATTTTCGAGTTTTTGGAGTTAAGTGTTTCATTCTTAAGGCAGGAAATCTAGATAAATTTGAATCAAGAACTTTTGATGGTTTATTTCTGGGTTATCCTGCACATTCGAGGGGTTTTCGGGTTTTTAATGTTGAAACTAACATTGTCCAGGAGACATGCAATGTCACTTTTGATGAGACTAGCCACGAGCTAGATCCGGCATTTCGTGTGATACACAGTGTGAAAGCATTTTGTGGAGGAAGATGATGACGAAGTCGATATTTGTCCTCCACTGCTGCTGCTGAGGCTCTGTCCAAGTTCCGTAACTCGCACGTCCGCTTCACCTCAATTGAGGCTCTGTTGCATCTTCTTCATCAGCAGATTTCTACGGAGGTTGAGGAGATATTGTCTCCCGGCGCTCCACTTCATATTCGAGGCATCATCCTCCTGGATCGATGATTGGTAATCTTAATGAGCGAGTCACTCGCTCCAGTATCACGATCCAAGTCTCTACTCTCATTCGCATTTGTTGCTTCTTTGAACCTCGCGATATATCACATCGTTATCCGATTCTAGCCGGGTTAATGCCATGCATGAGGAGTTAGAGAATTTTGAGAGGAATAAGGTCGGAATCTAGTAGAACCTCCTAGTGGTCATAATGTGATAGGAACTCGTTGGGTGTTCAAAAATAAACAAAATGAGGATGGTTACGTGGTTAGAAACAAGGCTAGATTGGTAGCTCAAGGTTTTAGCCAAGTTGGGGGTTAGACTTTGATGAGACATTTGCTCTGTTGCTAGATTGGAAGCCATTCGCATTCCGCTTGCTTGCATTCGCTTCTAAGGGCTTTAGATTATATCGATGGATGTTAAGAGTGCCTTTTGAATGGTTTTATAGAGGAGGAAGTATATGTTAGACAACCCCAGTGCTTTGAGAATCCCAAGCATCCACATCATGTTTTCAAGCTATCCAAAGCCTTGTATGGTCTTAAGCAAGCCCCTAGAGCACGGTATGATAGACTTAAGACCTTTACTGCTAAGAATGATTTTGAGATGGGTAAGGTAGACAAGACCACTGTTCATCCTTAGGCGTGGCAATGACTTCTTGCTTACTCAGATTTATGTAGATGATATTATCTTTGGTGGTTCTTCTCATGCTCTTGTTTCTAATTTTTCTGAGACCATGTCCAGGGAATTTGAGATGAGTATGATGGGAGAACTCAATTACTACGGGCTTCAAATCAAGCAATGCAAGGAAGGGATCTTCATCCATCAGACTAAGTACACCAAGGATCTGCTCAAGCGCTTCGAGATGAGTGACTGCAAGCCGATCGCCACTCCCATGGCGACTTCGACTGTTTTGGATCCAGATGAGGAAGGAGAAGCCATGGATCAACGCGAGTACCGCAGCATGATTGGCTCCCTTCTGTACTTGACGGCCTCAAGACCGGACATCCACTTCGCTGTTTGCCTCTGTGCGAGGTTTCAGGCGTCTCCGAGGACTTCCCATCGCCAAGCCGTTAAGCGCATCTTCAGGTATTTACACTCTACCCTCCAGTATGGCATTTGGTATTCCTGCTCTTCGTCCTTGTCCATTCGGGGGTTTTCTGATTCTGATTTTGCGGGCTGTCGGCTAGATAGGAAGAGTACCTCAGGCACTTGTCACTTCCTAGGCACTTCTCTTGTCTCTTGGTCTTCTAGGAAGCAATCTTACATTGCACAATCCACTCTTTGGCCGAATATGTAGCCTCTTGCTAGTTCTCAGAGTCGATCTGTGGATGGTGTCCACTCTTAAGGATTTTGGGTTGGCATTTGATAGTGTTCCTCTTTTACGCGATAACACTTCTGCGATTAACATTACTAAAAACCCATGCAACACTGTAGGACCAAGCACATAGACATTCGCTATCACTTTCTTAGAGATCATGTCGAGAAGGGTGATATTGTCTTGCATTTAAATGCGATCCGAGGCTCGGTTGGTGATATCCTCACCAAGCCTTTAGATCCAACTAGGTTTGCCACCTTGAGAAGTGAGTTAGGGTAATTTATCCCTACGGTTTGGTTTGAGGGGGGGTTTGATCTTTTCTGATCTTACCTTGTTCATTTGATCTTTTCTTGATCTTCTTTTGATCTTTTTGATCTTTTTAGGCTTTTTAAGTTTGTTTGCTTCTCTTTGTTTCTTACTGCATTCATATGAAAAAAATGCATTGTTATATAAGCTTTTTTTCTTGTCTTTTAAAATTGATGAAGCTTTGCTTATTACCCTTTTGAGCTTTAGTATTTCAGATTACGCTAAATGTCATGTCTAGTTCTTTGACTTGCTAGAATTATCATGCTTTCACATGTGTAGCTAAGTCTTTCTTTGAATGAGCGAACTTTAAGACAACTTGAACTAAAAGCGCAATTTGTGGATGTTTTAGCTAGTTGCGCAATTAGTGCTCCTTTTGTGACATTGGCCTGTCAAAATTAAGGTGTTAGCTCTTGAATCTAGTATTGATCATTACTTGAGCTTCTTGTTCTTTTTAAGAATCTAAATCTGTTCTTGTGAACAAAAAGGGAGGTCTCTTTGTGCGAAAAACTGATCTCACCAATTCTTTCTCATGAGACGGCTTGCCATTGCACTAGGCATGAACTCAGGGGGAGTTTTGGATGATCTAGACCATTCTTTTAAGTCTTTTGTGCTTAAGATGGTCGCAGCAAGGCTTGAGATCTAGCACGTGGATAAGAAAATGAATTATCAAATGGGTAGAAGCTTAGGAAGAGTTTGTGGATGGCTCCTAGTCCAGGATCTTCTTCACTAAGATATACCTTTCATCAACTTCAATATTCCTTTGCAAATGAAAATCTGTTGAAAAATGGGCGTTTGAGACAATTTGAGCAAAATGATTCAATTCAGGACTTGTTTGTCTCTTAATGTGGTCATTGTTAGCGTCTTGGTCTCACATTGACATTTTGACATGGCCAGTTTCATTTTAGGGTCTCTGTTGATGGACTTACTAGATTTGAAGCGTTGCTTAAAATGCTAAAATTTATTGCTTTACTTTGAGCCTTCCTGCTTTAGCTTTGTTATATATGTCTTATCATGATCTTGCTAGCGCATTCAGGCTGATATGGTATTTATGCAAAATTTGAGATGCTAGCTTGTTCTTTTGGGTAATCTCCAAAGCTTCTTGTAATCCAAAATTGAAAAATACAAAAATATGAAGTCACTTCATTACATTTCATGCATGCTCCTTCTTATGTTTTCCTCGTTCGCATTTATTATCTCTGGATGAGAGGAAGGCGTGATTCCTTGATGACTCCATTGTCAAAGGGAGAAGATATTTCAAGATGTGTAAAAGGAAAAGTATTAAAAGAGGAGAAAATTGGAGAATTTGAAATTTTACGAAATTTGAGGATCATAGTGAGGGGGAGTTTCTTATTTGCATTCTTTTGGTCTTATTGCTCTTTCTGAACTTGAATTGCAATTCTTGATCCTCACCATGATCAAAGGTCATTTCGAACAATTGTTCTTTCATATGGACCTTAAGTGAGATTTTTTACTCTTCTTTGGAAATTGAAGCTTTCTTGTTTTCTTTTGCCTTATCTCACTTGCCGATGCTATTCTGAAGCCAGCTTGGTCATTTCCATTGCTTTCTCTTGCATTTGGACCAAGTTGTGCCTTTGCGCGAAAACGTTGAGTTTTTACTTTTCAAACCTCAAAACTTGCATTTGTTGGGAATTGCCAATGTGATCATCAAGGGGGAGATTGTGGATATCATGGGGATATGCTCATGATCTTAGGATGATGTGTCAATTGGCAATGACGTTGAAGGTTTGCGGAAACACGAGTTTTCGGCAAAGTTCGATTTGTCGGTCTCGGCGGTCGGGCCGTACGGTGGCGGTCGACCGCCCATGCCTCGGTGTTCTCAGTCGTGGCGATGTCCGACCGCCAGTCGGCGGTCGACCGATTTGGTAGCGATCCGGCCGTCTCGATGAGCGGTCGGACCGGCAAGTTGAGTGACTTTGGAGTTTGAGGTGGGCCAAAAATAGAGGTGTAGGCAAGTGAGAGATTCTACGCACTTGGTCCCATAATTTTGGAGCTTCGGTCAAAAGTTCTATTCGTTTTAAATTTCCGGAGGTTGCGGATTTCAGCGTTGAAATTTCGGCTAAGTCCTTTTGTGGCGGTCAGACCGCCCTCTGTTGGCCGATCGGGCCGGGCGTGTGGCCGACCGCCAAGGCCGCGTCGGCCGGTTTTCACTTATGTCGCCGCCGTGTGGCGGCGATGGTTGCTTATTAGGTCAAGTTCGTGGATTTCATGGCATATGTGTTGCATGATGCATGTTTTGACTAACGTGGGTCAAGTTGTGAAGAACTTGTTCCTGAATTCGATTTGCTTGTCTATTGTTGTGCAGGTTGCTTGGTGGTCAACGACGGTCAACGGCGAGGATGATCGGGACTAGGCTTGGAGAGCCGAGGTTCAAAACGATCGACGATGCCGGTGAAGTCATGGACTCAAGCATGGTGCAAGATGGACAAAGGTGACCGAACGGCGCGGCGGTGCGATCGGTTGAATCAAGCGGCGCGGAGTCGGTGCAAGTGCCATGGTGGTTACGGTGGGAGCCGGATGGGAGAGACTTGCCGACATGATGAGAGCCGTTGGATCAACCTACACGTGGCGAACAAGCGAGTGCCGCACAATCTGGACACGGCGCTTTAAAGGCGTGCGTGTGTCACCCGCTTGTTTTGGGCCTTAACGGGAGCCCATTAGGGAGACTCTATTGAAACCCTAAGCCTCCACTATAAATAGAGGAGGGAGGTGGCTGCACCTCCTCCCCTGACCTTTCGACGTTTCATTGTTTAGAAACCCTAATTTGCTTAGGGAGAGGAGGAGAGGAGGTTAGGGTTCTAGAGAGTTGGATTGGATTTCGTGCTCATGTATTGAGTCTTTGTCATCCATTGATGGAGTGGTCAGAAACTGATCAAATCAATCCAAAGAAAGTTTCTTCAAAAGTGAGTTCATGTGCTTTCTTTCTCTCTTTTGATGAATTGAGTCTTTGTTTGATCCGCGAGTTATTGCTTAGTTTCTTGACGTGATTTAGCTTGCTGTGACGTGTGAGAATACATCTAGGATCATCAAGATCATCAATCACCCACGTGCAAGTCTTAAGAATCATATTTTCGTTTTGACTCGCTTTTGACCTAACTTCGATCAAACGGTAAAGGTCTGAACCTGAGCAAGAATTATCACAATTGTTGCTTGGAATAGGTTCCTGACATCCTTAGGAAGTTGTGTGTCAAGTTTCACGAAGTTTGGACGCACGAATCAAAAGTTTGATCAATTTGCGTTTCGGTTTGTCGGGCTGTTTTCTCTGTTCATCGAACGCAGGTCCGACCTCCGTGAAATCGGTCCGATCGCTCGAGGTAGCGGTCGACCGCTTGATCGGTCGACCGCCCCGTGAGAGGTTAGACCGCCTGAGCCTCGTGTTTTGGTTTTGTGTTGATTTTACTTTGGGGTTTTGAGTTGGTTCAATACAAGTCTTCCGCTGTGCATGATTAATTGATCTTCATAGCTTTCATAGCTATTGGAGTGAGATTCGTATTGAATTGATTTTGGGAGAAAAAGAGATCGTGCTCCTATTCACCCCCCTCTAGTCGCCTTTTCGGTCCAACAGAAAATGACACAAGAGGGGAGAGAGGTTCGACTGGGAGTAAGAAAAGAAATGGGCAGAACATTTATTCCTTATTTTCCCTATTCGGTCAAATGACCTCGCATATGCGAACTAAACACTAAAATGGAACTCTCTCGAGACAACAATCGTAACGGTATAGCATGCGTTGACGAATTCTTAATTTTTGGTGACGATTGCAAGGAGAGAAGTTGGGGAAGAGAATAGACACATAGGCGTCTCGCCTGCGGTCAGTCGGACTGAAAAAGAGTGATGGAACTAATGCATGCATCATGGTATGATTTTTGAAATGCATGTGAAAACAAGAGATCAATACAATTAATTTTAATTTTTTTAAAACATGGTCTTTCAAACAATTTGATTTAATAAAAAAACAACCATTAAACTAATTCAATTTGATTTTTTTAAAGCCACATTTTGATTAAACACTAGAAAATTTTTAGAACATAGTCAAAAATTTAATATATCGCCAAATTAAATATTAACAAACCGATTATGAAAATCGGGATGTTACACGAACATTAATATTTGAACTAGTATTAGCCGAAGATGTACCTCGTCCCAAATTGAAACGTGCTTTGGTGGCATTAGATGATGATAATGGAGCTTTCAAGTTGAAGGATGTTGTCCTTGGTTCTGGTTTTACATCTTCTAGTAACTGCTTCTCCACATTTGTCGCTTGATGCACCAAATCAACAACAGTATTGTAAGGCTAATATTGAACTATGTGTTTAAAGTTTTTATTTAGGTCAAATATAAAACACGCAAGTGTTTGCTCTTTATCTTTGTGCACATATGTCCTAATCATAGCTTGCTTCATCTCCTTGTAGTATTCCTCCACCGAACGACCTCCCTGCCTCAAATTCTGCAATTTATCAAAAAGATCACATTTATAAATGTTAGGAACAAAACATGCTCTCAACTCTTGCTTCATTTCAGCCCATGATGCTAGTGGAGATTTCCCATTATCTTTTTTTTGGTTCAACACTTGCTCCCACCAAATCAATGCATATCCATCAAACTCAAGTGACGCCATATGTAGCTTCCTCTCTTCCAATAATTGTGCATCCGAAATATCTTCTCTACCTTGAGCTCCCATATGAGATATGCATCTGGATCGGAAGCGCCTTCAAATTTGGGAATATTGAACTTTAGTTTCCCAAATTTATCCTCCACGTGCTGCTCATCATGACAATGGCCATATCGTTGATTTTTATCATTTCGGTGTAACCAAATGTCGTCCCCGAAGTCCTCAATGTGGGCAGCACGGCCGCGTAGATGGTCACGGCCTCTCCCTTGACCATGGTCAGCACCCAAAACACCTCCCCGTGCCCAGGAAAGGGTGGTCGAACTGCGTTGGTAGCGGCTCGACCCGCTTGAGCTTCTCTAGCGAATCGTGCAGCCCTCTTCTCATCGGTCTCATCAAGCTCAATGCCGTCTTCATGTACACCAACTAGACCCCGCTCTTTGCGAAGCTCCTCTAGTATCTCCCTCCTCAAGATGCTCATGTTGTCATTCAACTGAGTGTTGAAATCATTTGTGAGCTTCTCAAGGTCAGCTTGTGTAACATATGTCGGTTCTCCTTCTCCTCACATGGTTAGTGTAAACAACAAAGAAAAGTATATAGGTGGATGTGGAAGTATTTATTTGTAGAAATCACTCAACCTCACCTTCTCTTACGAACCGAAGTTCTTATGCATCCTTGATGGAATTGAAGAGCTGCATGCACTTTGGTGACGGTAGACAACACAAAGTGATAGGTTAAGCGAATTCAATTGCACAAGCACTGTTAAACAATGGCTTAATTGTGGAGCTTGGGGGGAAATTATTTACCTATGTAATCTGAAATTTCTAGATATTGTAAAGCTAGGTAACAATCCAAACTAGAATTCAATGCCTAGTTATTGATCTTATGATCTAAGCGAAGAACGAAGTAACTCACACAAAAAGATGATGAAACTTGGTGCAATCAAAGGAATGAGCTAATATAAAAAAATATAAGTGATGAACAACTAGCTCATATTGCACAAGTTATGCAGAGACGCTAGCTAATTGCTCAATGAGATAAAATAGAGCACAAGATTGCTCAAAACGATGAAACAACACAATCTAAAATTTTTGACAATGATAGGGTGTGCTCACAGTAGTGACTGGCCAAACAATTTTTTTCTTTTTTTATTTCTTTTTCCGTGTATTTTTTCTATTTTTTTACCAGACCAAATGTCACAAGAGCAGCACTTAAAACCCTATTTTCAGCTATGAAAGAAAACAATTCAGATGTGAGCCAAGTGTAAAGGAGCAACCCTAGAGCAAATCAAATAACTAGTCTTGAATAGGAGCAAAGTATTCGCAAATGATTGAATTGGTTTACAAAAGATATACATGTTTTTTTTTGCAAATGTACTGTAGACAAGCACAGTAGTAATCACGGGGCACTGTACCAGCCGTGGGTACCGTAGCAATATGTTTCGCGTACTGCAGCCGAGGCACGGCATCGAGAGCGTGATTTTTCAGCAAACTGTCTCACAGCCTAGCACTGTAGCGCGACTATAGCACAGCACTGTAACTCATGGTACTGTAGCAATGGTCCTCATACTGTAGTACGAATGGTACTGTAGCAGACGGAATTTTTTTGTTAGCTGGTTTTGAGGTGCTCCAAACTAACGTATTTTAGAGTTTAGATAAACACAAAGACAAGATACGCAAAGGGGGAACTATGATTAGTGACTAAACACAGTTTCTAATGGATCGAGATCTAACCAAATTCACTAAAAAATTTAGATCAAACTATGGGCTAAAGGATTTTTTTTTTTGCCTTTTTGTGTATGGGATAGAAAATTAAATCTAACTACGGGTAATTGATCCTACCGTGGCAACCGATGCTCTGATACCAAGATGATACGGGGATGCTCGATTTTCATGATGTAGGATCGATGATAACTTTAGATCCGTGCAACCTGACGAACCAATGGCGCTAACCACTGTCAAAACAGCAACCTGCGACAAAACAATTCGCCCAACCACACGCTCATGATCCCATTTACCTGACCACACAAAGTAGACGTGTCGCCGCTCCTACAAAACACAAGGAATCACAAGAACAACAGGGGTTGAGAACGCCCAATTCCTCTCTAGGTTGCAACTATGTCGAACCCTAGGAAGAGCAAGCGTATAGCTTTCTTTGAAAAATAAGTATAGCTTTCTTTGAAAAATAATAGATTGATTCATCGTGTCCTCCCCATAAAAAGCCAGTACATGAAGTACTTAAAGGCACCAATGCCAACACCTATTTTGTTCGGCCTTAGGAACAATAGACTCAAATCCAATAAAGAAAAACCATACATTGCATGTCGTGTGGTTCGGCCAAATCAAAGATTGATTCGGTGTGGCCCACGCAGATTAACTTCCATTGCAAGTGTGCAACCAAAACCTTATCTCTCCTTCTCCTTCGTCCATGCATGTGGCAAAGTCCTACCAAACCCGTGTACAACTTTGTGTGCATGCATACAACACATGCAGCACGTATGTGCATCGTGCTGCACCTCCATGCACTCATTTATTTCTTTTCCACGTATGTGTTGTCTTGTTTTGGCATCCCTTTCCTCCCATACTTTCTGCTTGACATGTACTCCTAGACAACATATAATCTTCTTGGGTCCTAAAATCTCCTCACACACAAACCTAGGAACAATTAAAATACTAGTATTAGGTAGCAACCGATTCTTATGTAAATTAAAATGAAATTCAACTAGGAGCGAGTTCACCTGTTGATTAATCTTTTTAGCTCATGCTCATGTAATAGGTCCAATGGGGATGTCCTCATCACTACCCGTACAGAGCTTCTTCCAGCGTTGCGATCCTCTCCTCTGCCATCTATAGTGTCGCATAGACGCACTCCAGCTCCGTGGCGATAGTCTCCAAGGATTCCTTCTAGGCGGCGGCAAACTGAGCAAGGTGCACCACGGTGGTGTTGTGCTCTCCTTCTATAGACGGATAGCGAACTAGAAGATCCACGGTGGTAGCACAGGGGTGGTAATGAAAGACGATACCCTGCAGCTCGTGTGCATAGATGTTGCACACCCTCATAACGGCAAGGCGTAAACACTCCTAGATCCCTTCTGCAAAGATGATCCTCCAGACTGAGATGTTAAGGGGATGGTTGGCTCTGGTGTCCCTCACGTGTAGATGGTCAAGCGGCAAAGCACTCCATGACTCTGACTGTTCACCAACTAGTTGGTGCCTTGGTACATGGGGCGATCAAATCCTCTGAACACTTGCAAAAGCTTCCACAACTCTGCAACAAGTCTTCCCTTACGCTCACCATAAGTCTGGAGACGAGCCATCTATCAAGACAGGCAAGAGGTAAGAACCAACTTAAAAATAGAATGTCCATGACCGCGGACGCGGCTATTCGAATAGATTGTTTGACACTCTGCAGAGGTAGTACATTTAACCACATGATATAATCAGTGTAGCTAGCACTAATCATAACAAAACTTTTTTGAAACTTCATCTTAACAATTGACATTCCCGATGTGTTTTACCATCGTACCAACCCAAACATAGTGCTTTGGCACGACACACGCCGTTAGACCTGAAGATGGTGAACCGCTCATAAATGTGACCAATAAAGTAGTCCACACCTCCACCCATGACTAACTTACTACATGAGTAGTCAATGTCGAGATTCCATAACTTACTAAGTTAGGCCCGTCCCATACTAGGCATGTGGTTGTACAGTTGTAGCTTAGTTCAATATAGCACAAAGTTAAGTCCTTAATTGACAAAGGCGAGACTTCCAATTTCTAACTATGCCACGAAGATTAATATTCTCATTCACAAAGCTCCACCATATAACACAGTTTCCACTACTCGCCTTAGTATAAATCTTTTCTCACCCTGTTGGTTAAGTACAACACATGCCATCAATGAGCAATAGCACACAACACACTATTTTATCACAAAGTTCCATAATCACTTAGTCAAATTTATATTTGCAACTCAGTTGAACGAATGACTCGTTACATGGCTAAGCAAACTACTCGTATCTAACCAACCCACGTTGGTGCTACGATATTACCAACTAAATAATTAACCAATCTAGGGTGACAAAATGTCGGGACCCAAAAATACAATTCTGGACTCTCTGTGTATAATGCACTAGTCTAAGATCACACTAGTGCACACAATGTCAATATAGATGGATATCGATCCACACAAGATGAATAATAGAATAAACGAGTAATTTGAATAACAATTAATGGTTTTGACCTTATGGTTGAGTTTACACTTTTTGAGCCACGCAAGGCTGACAGAAAATAAATAAGCAACAGCGGAACAAAATAAACTCCAGTGGAAACCCATCGACTCGCCACAGGCAACCGACTAGGATGAAGATCTAACGATCAGCATCGTCATAAAACTCCTCCTCGAAGGCAGGCGATGATTCCTCTACTTCAGCTGAATGATTGCAGCAAGAATGAGTACTCTGAGTACTCAACAAGTTGTACCATAGAATGCAAATATAGATGATGGCTTATCACAAAAGAAATGGCTTCTGTGGTTACTTGGCAACAAAGTAGTATTTGGAATTGAATACGAATAATAGATTGAAAGCATAATTCAAAGCAATTAAACAATAATAATTTAACAATTGTTTCACAAAGGACACAAAGCCTAATCAAATTCTTTAACACAGCTCCATGAATAAATTCACACAGCTGTCCCTTCCCAATTGTTTTATGAAAATCTATCCCTCGTGTGAAATCTTCGAGCATGTCCATTACCGTGGATGCGGCTATTCAAATAGATTGATTAACACTCTGCAGAGGTTGTACACTTTACCCACACGATATAATCAGTGTGGCTAGCACTAATCATAACAAAACCTTTTCAAAACTTTATCTCAATAGTTGATACTCCCGATGTGTTTTACTGCCAAAACCAACCTTCACAAAGAGGGTTAGTCTGTCACACACCGTTAGACCTGAAGACGGTGAACCGCTCATAAATGTGAATCGCCACGGAGACATAAATACACCTCCACCCTGGCACACAGTTGAACCTATCTACCTGAGTAATCAACATCAAGACTCTGTAACTTACTAAGTTAGGCCCGTCCCTTTAGGTATGTGGTCGTATAGTAAGGCTTAGTTCAATGCGTACAAAGTTAAGTCCTTAATTAACCAAGGCTAGAGTTCCAATTTCTAACTATGCCACGAAGATTATCATTCTCAATCACAAAGCTCCACCATATCACACAGTTTCCACCACTCGCTTCAGTCTAAATCTTTTTCCACGTTGTCGATTAAGTGCAACACTTGTCATCAAGGAGTAATGACACAAATCACACAGTTTTACACAAAGTTCCATAGTCACTTAGTCAAATTTATATTTGCAACTCAGATGACAATGAATGACTCATTGCATGGCTAGGCAAACTACTCATATCTAACCAACCCACGTTGGTGCTACACTAATACCAACTAAATAATTAATCAAACTAGGGAAAAAAAGATCATGACATTACAATAGGCAAGGTGGATATAAACAAATTTGGATGAATAACTAATCCTAAAGCATTTAAATAAATACTTAAAGTAAATGTAATAATTGAATCAAAGTTATTTTAGAAAACTAGGTTCAACATAATCAAAGGTATAACTTACCTTGGAATAGATCTTGGTCTTGTTCTTGGTCTTGGTGAACTCCTTCTTCCTCAAAATTCCCCCGAAGAATCAACGTCTACTCGCAAATGAAAGTAAATAAACACAAATAAATACAAAATAGGGATAAAAAACTCCAAAAATTAAATAAAAATATCAAGAAAATAGAGCTCAAATTTAAATGAATTTAGAAATTTGAATGGGCTTAATCGGAGTTCGCATGAGGAAAAACGGGCTTTTGGAAGTTCTAAACCTAAAGAAAAGAAAATGACACTGTTTACTATTTTCCCGAATTAATTTTCCACCGGAAATCCTGAATAATGACATCGGCATGATGTCAGCCTTGATTTTCAGAATTAAAATAAAAACTAGGAAAAGGCTCAGAGACTGACATGTGGGCCCGTGGTCCATGGACTGGGTCCGCGAACTGGTGCACAAATCTACAGGTTCATGGGTCCATGGAATAGTAACTGACAAGTGGGACCCACAAATCAGAGACTAGGTCTATGACAAAACAGATCTATGGAAGTTTGGATCTAGGGTTTGGACTCTGTGACACGCACATGCTAACTCAGCGTTGACTGGACCGACACATGCGCGACACGTAAGCGTTGGAGCTGAGCTAGCGTGAGAGGTGGCATGACGTGGACAACAATGGAGTGGTGGCGCTCGGGTTCCGATGGATTCTAGTGAACGGTGATGCTTGGCTAGCGGTGAAGGCATGCAATGGGTAGACGACGCTATTGCGAACTCTTTGGTGTACTCACTGGTGCACAAGGACGATGGGCGAGGGTTAAGTGGTGAAGAGGTTCGATTATTATCGGCGATGAACTCTGGTGACGTCTTGGCGGCGTGGAGGGCGCACGGGTAGATCTCGCGACGGTGGTGATGACGGTGTAGACAATGTCGGTGAAGCGCTGACGATGGCGGCAGAATCGACGAAACAAAAGCTTTGGTTTAAAACCCTAGAACTCAAATTGCGGCGGCGCTAGGCTTTTGAGGCAAAGTAGATTGGGGGTTTGGGATGAGTGAAGAAAAGCGAACCTGGGGGTGCCTTTTATAGGGCAAGGGTGTAACCAAGGTAGCGTATCGGCAGCGGAGTTCATTTCGGAACCGAGAGGGGATACGAAGATTTGGATGAGATTCGAAGGAGATAAGGAGCCAAATCAGTTGCGGAAAGATCAAGGATTTAAAAGAAAGATCGCCAAAGGATTCTTTAGTTGGAAAGACTATTGTCAGATAAAGCTCGAAAAAGGAAGGCCATTGCGTTTTTGGACGAGCATGCACGAGGAAGACGAAGGCGAGGTTGGGGATGAAGGCCTGACAGGTGGGCCCACCAAACAGCGAGAGCGAGAGGGCGTGCACACGAATTGGTTGTAGCGAGAGAAAAGGCCAAGTGGGCTGGGCTGCGCTGAATAGGAAATGGGCCAAAGATTAGGGTTTTGGCCCAAGAGTTTTTCTGAGGTTTTTACTAGGTTTTCTAATTTAGAAAATACAGAAAATGCAAATAGCAAATAAACTCATAAAAATTCTAAAAAAACTGAAAATATTTCCAAGCACATAGAACCCAAATGAAATAGTTTTGACATTAATTTATGTTGGAGTTAATCATATTAAATGGTTTTGCTACTAAAAGTACATATTAAGCTTTATTAAAATTCAAATAAAATCTTTGGGTGAATTTTCCAAGGGCTAAACTACTGAAAAGGATTTTTAAAACTTTAAAAAAATTGGGATGTTACACAAAAGATCATGACAATACAATAGACTAGGGGGATATAAACAAGTTGGATACATAACTAATCCCAAAGCATTTAAATAAATATTTAAAGTAAATGCAATAATTGAATCAAAGTAATTTTAGAAAACTAGGTTCAATATGATCAAAGATACAACTTGTCTTGGAATAGATCTTGGTATTGGTCTTAGTCTTGGTGAACTCCTCCTTCCTCGAAATCTCCCAAAGTATCAACATCTACTCTCAAATGAAGAAAATAAACAAAATAGATACAAAACAAAGAGAAAACAAACTATAAAAATTAAATAAAAAACTTAAGAAAATAGAGATCGAATTTATATAAATTTAGAAATTTGAATGGGCTCAATCGAAGTTCGTATGAGGAAGAACGGGCTTTTGGAAGATCTAAACCTAAGAAAAAGAAAAATATTACTGTTTCTAATTTTCCCAAATTTATTTTCTACTGGAAATTCCGATAAATGATGTCATCATGACATCAGCCTGGATTTTTGGAATTAAATAAAAACTGGGAAAATTGGAGTAGAGGCTGACATGTGGGCCCACGGTCCCATGGACCGGGTCCACAAATCTAGTCTATGGGTCTACGGGTTCATGAGTCTACAGAATAATAGCTCTAACAAGCGGGCCCTATAGATCAGAGACTAGGTCTATGGTGGATTGAATCTACGGAGGTTGGATCGGGTTTTGGTTTTGGTGTGCAACGCAATCGCTGATGCGGCACTGACTGGATTGACACGAGGCAACACGTGGGTGCATGTGCTGATGTGGTGACTCACGTGGACAGCCACGATGGCCATACGACAGCAACGGCTTGGGACTCAATGGTCTCCGACGAATGGTGGCGTTTGGTGGCACTATTACGAACCCTTTGGTGTACTCACTGGTGCATGAGGACAACTGTGGTGACCGGCGGCGATGTTGAAGCGGCGAGGAGGTTCAGTTATTGTCGGCGACGAGCTCCAGTGACGCTTTAGTGGTGGCAAGGGGCGCATGAGGTAGAGCTCGCGAAGGTGGTGACAATGGTGTAGATGATGACGGCAGTGTGTGGACGGCGGCGACAGAATTTGCAAAAGAAGAGCTTCGGTTGCAAACCCTAGAACTCGAATTCCAGCAACGCTAGGGCTTTGGGGGCGAGGGGAGTTGGGGCTTCGGGATGAGGTCGGAGAGGCGATCCATGGGGTCCCTTTTATAGGGTGAGGGCATGGCCGACATAGCATATCGACAGTGAAGTTCGTTTCGGAACCGAGAGGGGATACAAAGATTTGGATGGGATTCAGAGTAGACAAGAGATCAAATCAATTGCAGGGAGATCAGGGATTTAAATGGTGGTATCGGCTCGGGATTCTCGGGCCAAATCGATCGTTGTCAGATGGAGCTCGCAAAAGGAATCCATGGTGATGTCGGATGGGCTCGCGCGAGCAAGACGAAGGTGAGGAAGGGGATGACCTGATGTGCAAGGCCCACCGGTCAACGAGAGCAAGGGAGCGACGCAGGTGGGCTATGGCGAAAGGGAAAGGCCACGCTGGCTAGATCGGGAAAGAATCGAAGTGGGCCGAAGCAAAAGGGATTCAGCCCATTTGAAATTCCTGGGATTTAAATAGCTTTGGCAATTTAGAAAATACAGAAAATCCGAATGGCAAATAGAAAATAGCAAATAAACTTAGAAATTTTTTTTTATAAAATATTAGAAAATATTTCCAAGACCATGGAACCCAAATAAAATAGTTTTAACAATAGTTGATGTTGAGATTAATCATATTAAATCGTTTTTCTATTGAAAGTCCATATTAAGCTTCATTAAAATTCAAATAAAACTTTGGTGAATTTTCCAAAGGGCTAAACTACTAAAAAGTTTTTTAAACTTCGAGAAATTGGGATGTTACAGTTGCATAGCTAATCCCAAAGTATTTAATAATTTAATAATTGAAATAACATGCAATACTTTGAATCAAAATAATTTTGGAAAACTGGGTTCAACATAATCAATGGTACAACTTGTCTTGCTATAGCAATGTTTCTATTCATTTATCTTCAATCTTCTACTTGTTTGACCTTCAGCTCCTTCAGACGATTCTGTAACATCAACGTCTGACGAGAGAGAAAGCACAAAACAAAACTCTAAAATACAAATCAAATAAACTCTAAATTATAATTTAATGGTACTGGAAGGTGGGGTTTGATTTTAGATGAATTTAGAAACTTGAATGGGTTCAATCAGAGTTCGTATGTGGAAGAATGAGCTCTTGAAAGTTTGATTGGGGAGGAAAAACCTAAAAAGGAAAAGGGAGAGAGAAACTGACAGGTGGGGCCGCAGAAAATATTCCCAAAATCTTTATTTTCAGCAATTTTGGAAAAAGGGTGAGAGTATGACATGTGGGACCTGCTGAAATTAAAAAGGATTTTCTAGAATACAAAGAATTCCAAAAAATGAAAAGAGATTGACACGTGGGCCATTGGTGTATGGACCAAGTCCACGGAATAGGGCTCGAGTTCACGGTGGAATCAGTCTATAGAATAGTGCACTAACAAAGTGGGGTTCATGGTTTAGAGACTTGGCTCATGGTGAAACCATGTCCACACGGTTCGGGTTTTGTTTGATGCATGGTTGGATGACACATGGGCGGTGATGAAGCAGATGGTGCTGATGCGGTGTATGTGTGTCAGTGAGTTGGCGGTGAGGTGGCACGAGGGTGCTGACATGGCAGTACACTGAAAGGATGTGCGCGTGACGTCTACGTGGCATCGGGTGGCAAGGTAGGTGGAGATGTGATAGTGATGTGTCACCGACATGGTGACGTTGTGTTAGTGACATGGCACGGCGGTGATGATGATGCACAAGTCCCTAGGGCTCACTGGCGCTAGGGCTCACAACGGAGGTGAAGGAGGGACAAAACAGAAAGAAGAGAACACGATGATCACGGTGACGCAAATGTGGTGGCGAGGTTGCTACAACAAAGCTCCAGGGAAGGCGAGGGAAGCATGACGTAGAATGTCGAAGGGGGTGGCGGGGAAGATGAAGGCGGAGGACCACGGTGGTGGCATAATCGACCGATGAAGGATGGCTGCCGAAGACGGGAAAGAAGGGGAGAATCCCGGGTGATGGTCATCCAAACTTGAAATTAAGTTGGGAAAAAGATAGATCGAGAGCTAGAACACATGGTGATGTGGGTAGAAATGCAGGAAACTCACCGAGGCGACGAGGAATGCCAAGGAGGTGTTTCGGGTGTCACAAGCTTGACCAGAGGTGATGAAGATGAAAATGGCGCTAACAATCCAGAGCTCGGGAGCACCGGTGGATAGGTGCAAATGGGGGAGGAGGAGGAGCTGATCGCGATGACACGGCTATGGCGGCTTGTGCAGCTTCAACGACAGAGGAACGGCAACGAAGGCATGGCGCCGATTTCAGAGAAGACGACAGAGAGTGGTGGCACACGGTGAAGTTATGGGTGGTGGCGGAACGAGACGAATCTAGGGCGCATAGGGGCGACAGCTTTATAGCATTGGGAGGCGTGCTTCACAAGGACTCCAATGGCGGCGTGGAGGAGGAATCCATGGCATGCACGACTGTAGTGATGTGGGTGCATGGCTAGCGGGTGGGCTGGCACGCACATGCGTCTTACAGCGGGCCCAATCTTAGGCGGGGAAGGAGGCGGGTGGAGCGAGGAGATGGTGGGGTTGGGTCGGGAGAGAAGATGGGCCCGGGAAGGGAGAAAAGAAAATGGGTTGAGCCAAAGTCGGCCCACTGAGATTTAGAATTAAGAAATTGATTTCAGATTAAAGAAAAGCTGAAAATTCAAATAAGCTCAAATAAATACCAAACAAACTCTGAAAAATTCAAGAAACATCAGAAAAAATTCCTTGGAATACAAGGAAGTCAAATAACATTGGTCTTGACTTAATTGAAGTTTACATTAATCAAATTAAAAAAATTATTTTAGAAAGTCTCATTTAAGCTTTATTAAATCAAAGAAAATTAGTGAGATTTTTCGGGGACCTAATCTACAGAAAAGGTTTTTAAAAACCAAAATTTTGGGACGTTACATTGACTCTTCGAACACTACTGGCACGGTCATGCATTTTCTTTATCCGACCGCATCGAGGGGCATAGAGGTACCTCTGCTGTTATGTTAGGGCAAATCCTATATCTGACCAGTCACATCACTTTGCATGTTTCATAGCATATCTGAAAGTCACCTTTATAACTACCCAATTACAGAGTAGCGTTTGATAACTCCTAAGTATACTAATATTACACATGTAGGAAACTATGCTGATATCAGGTCTAAGGATTATACATCATCATTGCTTGAGACCAACCGACGACACATAAAATCATAAAAATTTCAATAGTGTGCCAAGGTGGATCAATCAAACATCATGTTCTCTAACATGTGCTCACATTATTGATTCGATATCTTCATATCTATGACCGGTGAAATATTGTCATCAATCAATACATATGCTGGTCGATAAGTCAATAGAGTCCCGACCATTGACATCCGGCCAAAGATACTTCTAGAATGATATCATACAACTATTAAAGAGCTTCACTAATAAGTCATATACTTGTTAATCTTTATAAATGATAATTCATCCAAGGAACATAATGACATTTATTTTATAACTAATAAACATAGATATGATACAATCATCTTCATGATTGCCTTTAGGGCATATCACCAACACTATCTCCACCGCGACGCGCCCCTCTCTCTCCAGTACCAAGCCGCCATGCCTTCTCGTCATCCTCTCTCTCCACCACTAAGCTGCCCCTCATTCTCCAGCACCACACCGCCTGCCCTCTCATTGCCGCCGGATTCGGTCCCGGCAGTCGTCGAGGACGCCTTTCCCACTACCCCAGCAGTCGGATCTAGCGGTAGAACGCCTCCGCTGAGTTCACGGTGGTTAGAACTGGTGGTGGAGCACATCCATTGAGGTGTAGGAAACTGGATCCAGAGGTGGCGGCCGTCGAGGGTGAAGAGAGAGGACGACCTCTTAGCGACATGGTGGGTCCCGGCTATTGAATTCGAAGGATGTGGCAGCGTGGATAGCCTATCAACAATGTGGCGGGTCCCAATTGCCCGATCCAGAGGATGTAGTGGTGAGGACGGCCTCCCCTTGTCCGGATTTGTCTCCGTCGTCCCATGTCAAGAGTAACGGTTAGTTGGAGAGAGGAGAGAGATGCATTTTTTTATTGCTTTGTGGCGGACCATAATCTTTTTCTAATTTTTTTTAAATAATCTATATTTTATTGAGAATTACAGAAATAATACTACTTAATTTTTTTGAGAATAATCATGAATCGCTCCACAGTTGGGCGACTTGGGTTAGACACCCAATGGCTGAGCGACACATGTCCAAGTTGCCTAATCGTAGGGCGACTCGACCTTTGGCCTCCAAGTCGTCGTACAGTGGAGCGACTAGGTCACAGCTGGACCCTAGTCGCTTAACGGTTGGGCGACTAGGGGTGCTTATATTCCTCCCGCGCGCGCCGGCTGTGAGAACAGTCACCATTTCTTTTAGTCGGTCGAGTAGAAGAAAAAGAGAAAGAGAGGAAAGGGAGAGAGGGAAAGACTGGAGAGGAAGAGGGAGAGGAGGAGATAAAGTTTCTTCGCATGGACGACGATGGTGAGTTTTTACGCTTATGTTGTATGCGTGTATTTTTCAAACCATGGTAGGTTAGCAAGCAACATTATGTGTATTGACATATTGTTAGCAAATGATATAATAGTAGGTTAATTTAAAAAATCTTAGGTTGGAGATAGCATGATTAATACAATTAGTATGAAGGAAAATTGCACCCGGGCTTGATGAACGATAACGTGTTACTTTTCTATTATATAAACATGTCGATAACCCGTGCATTCGCAAATTCTAGTTTATAAAATGTTAAATACATGTATTTATTTGCACAATAAAGAATCGATAACATTTTATTTATAGTTTTGGTTGAATTAACTACATGTTTATAGAATGTTAAATACTAGTATAAAGAATTGATAACATTTTATAACTAACAAACCTATGTAAGTTCTCGTTTAATTAGGACCTATGTTCGAGCAAAGTGTTTTGGTGCCACTAAGAACATACCAAATATGATTTGTTTGCCATTGAAATATAATTTAAAAGCTCAATTAACATGAATGCCTTTTAATTTCTTTGCTATAAGTAATTGAACCCACTAATTGTGTTGTAATTGCTAACTGGAAATTGATTTGCAGGTATGGCTCACGACCCTGGTGGTTCGGACTGGCATTTCGGCCTACTGGACCGGCAGGTCGACACGCAGCACCGCGCGAGACATTGTGTCCCACATCCAGTTGGCAGGGATGACACGGCTGACTTGGGGGTGGTTCATACACGGATACCCCGATGTACTTGGAGACTAGACCCACGCTGGGTAGACAAGTTTGTCCGCATGTTTTGTCACTTCTTTTGTGTCATATGCCCGCTACATACTTACTTCTTCGTGCTTTGCAGGCTAAGCCATGCCAGCCTTCTACCTCTCACGCGGATGGTGGAGGCCACTGAAGAGGATGGCACTCCGGTCGAGGATGACGGGGAGGTCTAGGCTGGTCCGAAGCGGTCACAACGATTAATATTCAATCGGTCGCTCCTTACAGCCCTGGTGGACCGGTGGCGGCCCGAGACACACAACTTCCACCTCACATTCGGGAGATGGCCCCTACTCTGCAGGATGTTGCGATGCTGCTTGGGCTGCCTATCGCGAGAGCCCCTGTATTCTCGTCGGATGCACCTGTCAACTGGCACGACGCCCTACTGGGTAGGTTTCAGGGGGTTCTTGCAACGGAGGCCGCACCACCGTACTACGACTTCTCAGACCGACAGCGGCATGGCCCCCCTGCAGTGGCTTTCGCAGTTTTGGGTATGTATGCTACCTATTTTCCATGTTTAGTGATGCACTATCCTAGCCATATGACAGGCTTACTAATTATTCATTTGTGCGTAGGTCAAGCAAATGGTCCCGCAGCCCACCGCTGACCAGGTGTCACGGCACCTCGAGGCGTACCTACTGTGGCTCTTTTGCTGGGTACTGTTTAACAACAGCCACGGTGACTTTGTCGACACCCACCTCGTGGGGTACGCGAGGGCCATTGCCGACGGTGAGGAGCTGCAGATCAGTTGTGGATCAGCCGTACTTGCTGCGACGTACCGTGGCATATGTGATGCATGCTGTAGGATGAAGGTGGCATCTATCCTCGCAGGCTGCCCCCTCCTGCTGCAGCTATGGTCGGTCGAGTGCTTCTCTATCGGACGGCCCATGCTGGTAGACTCCAGCGCGTACGGAGAGGACATGTACCATGGGGACGCGGTGGACCGGCCGGCCATAGGGTCCCTTTGGTGCTGTAGACGGGTACGTATTTCCCTATGTCGTTACTTCAGTCGTATTATAGGTCCTCCTTTGTAACAACTGTTATGGCTTGCAGGCACAGTATGAACACGTGCAGGTCACACATGTGTACAAGCACTTTATGGAGCAGCTGGACCGCCTCACCGCTGGCAACGTGCGCTGGGAGCCGTACTCTGATCAGGAGATGGAGGACCGTGCTCCCGGGGGCTGTCCTCACTGTGCTGGCGTGACTGGGCGTACTGGCGGATGCAGAACAAGCTCGTCTTCGATGTGTTCATCGAGGACTATGCGGTGCACAGGGTGATGCGCCAGTTCGACCTCCGCCAAGTTGTTCCAGTTCCCGTCAGGATGAGGGTTCCTGACTCGGACCACGTGTGAGTTACACAGAGCACATGTTCGTATATATTTTTGTCGGTTCTGTTACGACACTTCTAATTGCAGTGGTACGTTTTGCATGCATAGTAGGAGGGGTGGCAACAGGACTTAGTGGCCGACGAAGATGGAGTCGTGGGTGGCGCAGTGGGCGAACACCCATGAGGACGGCGTTCAAGAGGACGGCATGTACGACCGCAGCACGTACGACGAGTACCTTCACTGGTACACCCCACAGACACGCACCAGGCTGGTGCATGTCATCGACCCTCCCCCTGCTCGCGCACCAGCACCAACCAATGCATACCTTGTACACTTCGCGTGGAACTTGCACCTCGCGGTACATACTATTGTGTTTTAAAATGTCTGATAGCGGTTACCTCAATTATAGGTTTGACGCTTTCATGTACTCCTTGCAGACGGACATGAACGTCGCGATTGCCAGGGACTCTGGTCGATCCTAGACAAGGTCTCCATTGGTGCAAATGTGACGCACGATGAGCTATTAGAGTTTGTCCGTCGGGCCTACAATGCGGTGAGGCATGCCGTGAGCCTTACGTCGTGCACGACGGTCCAGGAGGTGGTTGTAACATCCCAAGTTTTGGCTTGTGTTTCAAATGTAAGAAAATATGTAGAAATTAAAATATTTTCTTGCATTTTGTTATTGTTGAATTTTCTGAGAATTCTTGTAAAGGAATTGTGGAAATTCAAAGTCACAAGTCTCGTTAACCTAGGTCTTGACCTTTAAAAAATTTTCTGGATAATCTTGTGATCATCCTTTGTAGATATTTTTCCTAAAATCTAGGGATGCTGGGTGACTCCTCTGAAAATTTTCACAATTTTTAGAAATTGTTTGAATATTTTTAGAGCTCAGTCAAACCAGTTTGACTTTGAGTCTAACCCAAGCTCAGAACTTTGCAGAATTTCTGGAGAAAAATGATCTGCATAAAAACCTCTAAAAATTTTATACAAGGTCAATCCTTGAGTTACCAAGCTCCTGTAAAAATTTCATAATTTTTACAGTTAGTTTGCTACCTTGAAAATTTTCCCAAAGTTTCAGCTTAAAACTTAAAACCCTAGTCAAAGTACTGTTGGGTCTGAACCCGACTTAAACTCATGGTTGAGTCCAACCAGCTAGCGCACCCAGGCTCGCTCAAAGTGGTGCGTGGCATTTCGGCCGTTGGATCTCCATCGGACGGCCCACGTTCACATGAACCTTCGAACCTCCCGAGAGTCACCTCAAATCTGAGCCGCCCAATTCTAATCCAACCGTCACGACCTCCCTCCTTCTATTCTTCTTCTTCTTCCTCGCGCCCGTACAAGGGTGCGCCATGGAAGGAAAAGGCGGGTAGGCATTGGTCACCTCTGCACGTCCTGTTCAATGGCTCTGAGCCCTGCTTTTTAACTTGTGTTAGTGCTTAGCCCCGTAGCCTTTTGTCCATACCTACTCCCATCGCCTCCGCTTTGTCCTGAGCAAGCTTTAGGTCTTGTCGCCATTAAAACTTATCCTGGCTCGACCGTTGACCTCTGGCTATTTGTGAGCCCTGGATCTCCTCTTTGCGTTCCTTTACCGCACCACTCCAGCTCCCCTCTGTTCTTTGGGCTCAAACCTCAGAGAACTCTGTTCCGCCATTGTTAGCCATGGAGGACCTCCATCGCCAACAGTGCTCCAGTGGTTCCTCACCCTTTTCTTCTGCATCTTTTGGCACCTCTCATTACTGCAAGCTCTTCCCCTAACTCAATTTTGGGTCACCTTCGCAGGGTTACCCTAATTTTGAGTTGCGCGATTACGACCGAAGGTGGTCTCCTTCGTCCCCGACTCTGGTAAGGTGCCTCCCTCTTCGATTCCTTGCTCATGGACCCTCCTTGAGCTTTAGCGAAGCTAACCCAATGGCCCGATTGTGCTCATTTTGCTTAGGACCTCTTCTCAGCGTCGTCTTCCTCTGCGTCGGCGGTGGTCGTCATCGCCAGAGCACCTCCAACCTCCTCTAGACCTCTCCCGTGCTCAGGTGACCTCCTGGTAGTCCCTTAGTGCTAGGGAACCTGCTATTTTGGGCCGCTGTGGAGCTTTTCGCTATTTTCTTATTTGGTCGTACTTGCACCTCCGCCTCTCTCCAGCTCACCGGCGTTTTAGGCCAGTTTTGCCGTCGAGAATACCCTCAGGATGTGCGCAATTATATTGCAAACCTTTTGTTACCCTTGGGCTGCGCCGCCATGGCCAGACTCGCCAGCGGCAAGCCGGCGAGCAAACACTGGAGTACTGAAGTTAAGATCTTAGCCACTTGTTAGACAAACCTCCAGGACCTCTTAGGTTTAGATCTTAGCCGTTAAGACCTCTTTGGATTTAATCTTGACCGTTAGGATCACCCACTGTATTTTCGCAAAAGACCTCCCGTAGTCATCTTTGCGAAAACCACCTTCTGAACCTCCATCTCAGGACCACCCTTTTTGTCGTTTTGGCAAAGACCACCCTGGGTCATTTGCAAAAACCATCCTCGGGACCACCCTCGGGGTCCTCTTTGCAAAAGACCAACCCTTAGTCTTTTGTAAAGGAAACCTCAGGACCTCCCTCCTCATAGATCTTAACCTTTAGGACCACCCCTGGGTAAATCTTGACCATTCAGGACCTCCCCATGGAGATTTGAGCCGTTCAAGACCTCCCCTCTTTTAGACCTTATCGTTGAGGACCTCCCCGTGGAGATCTTGACCGTCCAGGACCTCCTCTGGTAGATCTTGGCCGTCCAGGACCTCCCCTCGTGTAGATCTTATCGTCCAGGACCTCCTTTGAGTAAATCTTGACCGTCCAGGATCTCCCCTTGGAGATCTGATCCGTTCAGGACCTCCTCTTGTAGATCTTTAACATTAGGACCTCCCCTGCAGCTCTGGACCGTTAGATATAGATCCAACGGTCCAGACCTCCTCAACGCTTTCGGAGTTCTAACGTTCCAATCCACTTTTACCGTTCATTCCTAGATCTACGGCTCAGATCTCATGAACTTTCGGACCTTCGAATGTGACCCTGATCTACCTCCGAATGTGAGCCTGATCTAGGTTGTTCCTTTTTAGATCCATGGCCCAGATTTGGTGAGGCATTCGGGAAGTCCGAATGTTCCATCTCTTGTGGACCGTTGGATCTAAATCCAACGGTGGGCACTGTTTGGCTTCACGTTGGCTGCGCGCGCGGTTGAGTTCCAGTGCGCATGGGTCGTGGGATTCAATATCGACGGCCCACGTTTGTCCACGTCTTTTCCGTTGAGTTAAGTTTGTTTAATTTTTGATAAGCGTTTATTTGTCAACTGAAAATAGTATTAAACTTCAAAATTTCATAACTAATTCATTTTAACTCCATTTTAGATTATTCAAATTGTGTTAAATTTCTGTTTAACTGAACTTTAATCTAAAAATATGTTTAGACATTGTTCTGTA
Organism: Ampelocalamus luodianensis; assembly: GCA_036346255.1. Lineage (NCBI taxonomy): Eukaryota > Viridiplantae > Streptophyta > Magnoliopsida > Poales > Poaceae > Ampelocalamus > Ampelocalamus luodianensis. The sequence goes on from CM070622.1 coordinate 41,887,108, forward strand.
CCAGAAAATTGTGTAGATTGTATTAACTTACTTTAGCATTAATTAATGTTCTAGAAATTCATTAAAACTTGAAAAATGTTATGCCCTAGTTTCATAACTTAGAAACATCATAAGTAATTCAATTTAACTCCAAATGAATTGAACCCAATTTTGCTGTTCTTAGGATGCCATGCTCTACCTACCATAAAATTTTCATATTCAAAAACTTTCTCAAATTTGTATGATGAATAGTAATAGAAAAGAATTAAATTGAATTTTTCAGTTGAAAGAAAATGTTTAGGCCATAACTTTTGCATGCTTAGTCCAAATTGAGTGATTCTTGTTGATAAATTCATTTAAAACCATGGTCTTCTGCTGTGTAAATTTCATGGAATTTGGATGAAATTGAATTTTGAGTCTCTTTAGGTGTTCTTCGTTCTTATTAGATTTTCTCGTTCTTGCGATAGGTTCCGAAGAATTTGTTGAACCTGAGAGAGATCCTCTGTAGCAAGAGAAGTACCAGCAAGGTAAGCAGATGTATCATCATTTGATCATATTGCTCCTATTATTTTCAAAGTCTAATATCTTGTTTGTAAAGTCTATGTATGCATTGCTATTTTGCTGTTAAACTATTGTCGATTAGTTGACCCATTAGGTGCATAATCTGTAGGCAAATGTTCATTCTCTACTACTGAGCCTAGGATTATCTTTTTGTGATTTAGGGTTCGTTGGATGAGCCCTTGTCAATTAGTAGTTTATGAGTTAATGTTGCTTAGTCATGCTTAGCTACCGGTAGAATTCGGCGGTTGTCGACTTAGTCGATAACCTTGGTCACACAAAAACTTATTATAACTTTATCTCCAGCACCTTGTGCTATGTTTAATTGAGAAAACTAAAAATAAAAACAAAAAGTTTTAGACTTGGGCACAATGGTAAGATGGTGTGCTTTTGGGTGTGAATGGTTGGTGCCCGAGTTATCAAGAACCGAACATCTTGTGTCACACTATCCAAGTATTTTTGCGTGCTAACCACACTAGAGGGAAATGGGACCTCTCTTGACTTAGTACTTTGGCGGGTGTTAGCTCTGAGTCGTAGGAGGTTGTGTAGGAGGGAAGATGTTGGGAGCATTGTAGTTGTCCGAAAGCTTTACCCCCATGGGGTAGTTGACTTTTGGCTTTACAATGTAGCGTATGGGTTTCTATCCATACGAGCGGCTCGTAGTTGATACACAACATTGGAAAAACGTCTTGTAGGACTTAGCCGTGCTGGAATACCTTTAGAAGTGTACTTAATCTTGTGGCAAAAAGGCGGTCTGAAGTGTGGATACATTGGTACACCCTTGCAGGGTTTTGAACTATTCGAATAGCCTTGTCCTAGGTTATGGACATGCTTGGTTAGGTTTTGCAAGAGTTGGACTATAACCTTTTCACTAAAACTTGAACTTGGGTGGTACGAATTGGGAATTCGTGCTATGTTGTGGTGGCTATTGGGTTAGTCACCTCTAGGTTGTCATTTATGCTACTTATTGTTGTCTCGCTGTTATTTCAACAATTAAAAATAGATTTGATAAATTACCTTCAATCTATTACATTATTGCAAATGAAAATTGCTTTATGCATCCAATTAACCGTATAACCATCTCCTTTGTTTCAGCTTGCATGTAGCTATGTATAGGCTTGTTACTCGTAAGTCTTGCGAGTACATTTTTGTACTCAACTGCATTGCTTTATTGTTGCAGAGAAGGAAGTGGATCCCCAAGGGGTCAACTTTTGTGAGTTTTACTGCGGTGGGTGCGACTAGCTTGGTGGCCCGGTCGGTTGCCTTGTGAGTTATTGGCTAACTGGTTGGTTTTTGTTATTGCCATCTTATGGCACTTTTGCTTCCGCTGTCATTTATGTTATCCGTATGTCTTTTGGCCGGTCAGCTCTTTTGTAATAACTCTATATTATGTATGTCTTTTGCTAGACTTAGTATTGTAAGTTGTATGGATGTGATGCATGATTTTGTAAAAATGTATGTGTGCTGCAATTCTGGGAAGCACATGTCCATCGAGGCTCAGAATATTTAATTGGTAATACTAGAACCATTTGGAGGTTAAGTATTACGAATTAAATACCCCGGATCCTCACAGTGGCCACGTCGGCACATACGCCGAGGCCGACACGTCCTACAACCCAGTTAGGAGGCTCAGGAGGGGCACGTCCACGTCCCCCGCATGTGCCTACGCCTGCGCCTTAGCAGGCTAGAGGGTCTGGGTGGGCACAGGGGTACGCACCGCCACAGCCACCGCCACTGTCGTCGTTCCAAGACACCTACCCGAGAACGCTAGGGCAGTATCCTTTCTTCCCCGACCCGTATGGACAGTATGGTGGGTTTGGCCCTTTCTTGCGCATGGCCCACGACCAAGGTACGTTTCCTCTCTTTAAGTTTGTGCTCGTCGATATATTGTAGGGATTAACACTATTTGTCCTGCAGGTTACCTGCTCCAGCAGGGAGTTGACCTCTCCTTGCACGACGATGTGGATGACTTCTTCGCAGATTCCCCAGGGGAGATCAGGGCAGCAGCTCCGCCCGCACCCGTCGAGGTTGTTTCCAGGTCACTGCTTAGCGGGCCCCAAGTGGACGCAGACACAGGTGGAGTCGACCCCTGAGGCCTTGGGAGCAAGGAATAGTAGGGCTCCTAAGCGCCTTTCCCTATCTGGGGCCCAGCCCCAGCACCCCGCGCTCCGGAAGCCCAAGCAGGGGTGTATTGGTGGGCGCGGACCGGGTGTGGGACGTGGCGACGATGGAGGAGGTGCTACAGGTGGCGCAGCGGGTGGCCAGTAGGGGGTCTTCGTTGTGCTCTGAGTACTTGTATTATGTGTTTACGTATTCTACTTCGTAGTTACTATGATATGGTTGTCTATGCATTCCCTCTAGCATTGTTCTATAATTTGTATTATGTGTTTACGCATTCTACTTCGTAGTTACTATTACATGGTTGTCTATGCATTCCCTCTAGCATTGTACTATTACTTACTCATTGATTAGTTTCCTATCGTTTGTGACCTAATCGTTGAACCGTTGGACGACTTGGCAGCAAAAGGTCTTCCGTAGCAGCAACCCCTACTAGAACATCCTAGGAAATTCATACATGGTGGAGAACTTTGGAGAAATGGCACGACGATAATAACATAACAGTTTATCCAACAAGGGGGTTAAATGGCATGCAAACTAACGAATTAAGGATGGTACACGCATACCTTTAGGGAAATAAAAATACATGGGACATGTGGATGAAGAGGGTCAAACTACTGCGTGGAATGTGGCCGAGCTCGGTGTTGTACTCATCGCCTTGCACCTTAGCTCTCGCCATGATGGCCCTCTTCCGCTCCCTCTCATCTTCCCATCGCCTGGCATGCTCACGCTCCTGCTTCTCGCGCAGCCTGTCCCACCTGCCCTGCTCATCCTTCTCAGCCTGTAGCTCTTCGAGGCATCTTTCACAGGCCTCGTTGTCCTCCCTGACCCAACTCTTCTATGTTAGCAACCACCACATGTCGTAGGGGTGGATCTTGTCATCGATCCACTAGCTGAAGTCGCATAGGCGCGGCGGAGACTGCGGTGGGAAGAGAGACTTGGTTACGGTGTAACGGGAAGAAAAATAGTAGTGTGCGTTTAAATACGATGTATTTACTGGCTGCCTATGGCTCTACGTGTTAAACCTGCGGTCGGTGTAGTCCGTGCCGTATTTTGGACAACACCAATAGCGCTGCCCAGTGGTCTACTCGTCGGTGGATTTGACACACTTACAGGCGTTCCGACACCAGCATAGGGGTGGCGCCACCACCGTCAGGGGCCCTTCCAGAGGGCGTTCAGTGGGCATAGGAGGGGGCACGACTTGACTTAGAATCGTGGGGTATACTGCGAGGCAGTCTCCTCAGATCCATGAGCTTTGGAAAAGTTTGGTGTGTGAAAAGCTGCTGACTAGCCGCATGATGGCGAGCAGAGGTCTCATGGGGAGACACCCAGTCCTTCAAGAGCTTGCGGATTTTCTCCCATTCTTTCTCCTTGTCCATCTTATCTAGGTAGTGTTGTGGAGTTCCTAGCTGAGTAGCGTTGTATTTATAGTGGGAGCCAATGTAATTATAGCAGTTCTAGAGCGGCCGAAGTGCAATCTGGTTGAAGTAATTTCGCGTTCGCGAGGGGGAATATTGTTGCAGCGTAGGGTCACGTCGCTGAGAAAAGCTATCTTGTAGGGTCATGTCGCTGCGCTAAGCTGTCTCATCTGGTCTTGTGACTGTGCAAAGCTGCCCCGTCTGATCTTATCAGTTCGTAAGGCTGTCTCCTTTGATCTTGTCACGGCGCAAAGTTGTCTCGTTTGGTCTTGTCACTGCACAAAGCAGCCCCGTCTAGTCTTGTCACCGCGCAAAACGCAAGCTAACCCATTACCCCCTTTATTAGCCTCCTCCCGTGAGCTATAAAATTAATGCCCCACGCTCTGAAAGTAGGACCACTCGACCATCCAAACCGTAGGAAGAAGAACATTCTCTGTCGTACAGTAACATACCATGGTAGACGCCGAGGGACCAGTCCAACCGGGGTCGCCGAAGCAAGACCTTCCCCTCGAAAGGAGGGAGGACATCGGCCCTAACTACCGGTTGATGCCTAACAAGCATGCTCAACCGGTATGACCGAAATGCAGACACTGGGATAACACTGTCTTGCAGGTTGTGGATGGTCCTTTCGATGGTGGACAACATTTCTTCCGTTGCCCACACTCCGGGGTACAATTAGCAAATAGTTTGCTTTATGTTACAGCTAATAGAGCCTCCATGTTAACCCTCCTTTCCAACAGATGGCAAAATACGACTTTGTCCGCTGGATCGATCCTCCCCATGAACGACATGTTGTGATGTACGTGGATACATTGTGGCACCGAATCTTTTAGTTGGAGGTGCGGATTGACAATCTCCATGAGCAAAATGATGACCTCTGCCAATAAATACAGCGCGAGAGGGGCAACGAGGAGGTCATGAACATAGGAAGTTCCTATGATCCCACATGCTGCTACATGAACTCTAGTTGCATATGTGCGTGCCACTACAACGACGGCCAGCAACGTCCGAGGCGCCCCCCTGAACAACATTCTATGTGGGTAGTGCGAGGCACCTTCTACCATTAGGCACGGCCAGAGAAGCTTGTACCTCGGTAGTCTCCCCTTCTGTACACAATTATGTTCAATCTCATAAAGCATATAACTAAATAGTAGACACGTCATTGCAGTTGCCTTTTATCGAGTGGACTGTTGTAACATCCCAACTTTAGGCTTGTGTTTCAAATGTAAGAAAATCAGTAGAAATTAAAACTTTTTCTTACATCATGTATTTCTGTTGTGCCAAACAATTCTTGTACAAGGGATTATGGAAATACATTGTCACGATCTAGTTGATCCAAATCTTGATATTCCAAAACAATCTTGTCAAAACTTATGATCATCCTCTGAAATATTTTTCCTAAGTCTCGTGATGGTATGTGATCCTCTGAAAAATTTCACAATTTTTAGAAATTGTTTGAATATTTTTAGAGGCAGTCAAACCTGTTTGACTCCCAGTCAAACATTAAAACAGAGCCTTGCAGAATTTTTGGAGGTTTATTCACAGTATAAAAACCTCTGAAAATTTTGCACAAGGTTAATATCTGAGTTAGCAAGCTCCTGTAAAAATTTCATAATTTTTGGAGTTAATTTGCTACCTCAAATAAATCCTTCAAAGTCTCTGTTCTAATTTCAAAGTCAAACCTGGTTCTACTGTGCGTCGGGTTCGAGTCAGACTCGGACTCGAGCCAAATGACTTGGTCCAGTCAACTAACTGCACCGAGCCTCTCTTTAAAACGTGCGTTGGATCTCAACCGTTGGATCTAAATCGCACGGCCCGCGCGCGTGTAACCTTTCGGACCTTCCGGTTGCTTGAGTGAATATAAATCGTTAGATCTCCATCCAACCGCTCAGATGCGCCGAAACCTTCGGACCCTCCGGTTGTTGGTTTGAATCAGAGCCGTTGGATTAAGATCCAACGCCCACGTGTCCCTTCGTTGTAAACCGCGTTTGCGACGTGGAGCAATCGGAGCCGTTCATTTCTAATCCGAGGGTTCGCATTCTCCCCGTTGTGTTTTAAACCTGGGAGGCGTGGCTCTATCTCAGCCGTCCGTGTCTCATCCAACGGCTGAAAATCGCCGAGCCTTTTTCGCTGGTCGTCTTCTACCTCCGGCCGTGCGAGCACAGTAGGGGGAGTAATGGCAGTGTCATTTCTTGCTCCCTAAAGTCACCCTAGCCGACGTTTAGGGGTATGGGAGGTACTCTGAGCAAGGCCATGCCCTAGTGCACGTCTACGCCCCTTTTTCCTTGTCGGCCGAGCCTTGTGCTCTGTGTTTTGCCGCCCGAAAGATGTGTGGTGCAAACCCTAATGCTCTCATGGCTTTATAAACACTCTCAATACCTCCTGGTATTTCTTTAGACCACCATCCAGCCCCATTCGCAATATTGGAGCTTAACACCTCAAAAACGGCAAATCGCCATTGTTGACCCGTGAAGCTTCTCTGGTGTTCTTGGTGTTCCAGTGGTCCTCCTTCACGTTTCTTTGCCCTAACCTTATCTATTCACTTCCTTGAACATTTCCCCTCACTTGATTTTGGATTTGATTCTCAGGAATTGTCCAATTTGGGGTTTGTTCAAATTCGGCCGAAATTGGTCATCTTCTTCCTCAGCTCAGGTGAGTGCTCCATTTTCCAATTACTTGCTCATGTGGCTTCTGTGGACCTTAATGAAGCTATTTTGATGCTTTGGAATCACTCATTTGGCTTAGGGTGTCATTTTCAAACTTTCTTCTCCAAGTCCGGCGAGATTCTTCTGTGATCAAGCATCTCCGGCCATCTTTGAAGCTTTTTGTCGCTAAGGTAGCTTCTTATTAGTCCTTAGAAGCTTTGGCACCCGCTTCCTTGGACTGCAGCTGAGCTTTTCGCTATTTTCGCACTTAGCAGTAAAAGCCCCCATTTTCGTTTTCCGGCTAGCCGGCGTTCTAGTCCCTCGCCGCCGGCGAGAATGCTACCATTAGATTCGTAGTGCTATTGCGAATCCATTTTGGTTCTTGGTTGGCGCCGCCGCGGCCAGTGTCGCCGGCGATTTGCCGTTGAACTCGCTTGGGTTTTGCCAGCACAGCAGCTCCCGTTTTCGTCACTTAATTAGGACACATTAATCGCTAATCATTAGTTATTAATTATGTCTTAATCATTGTAGCTGAGCCACTGACCAGTGGGCCCAACATCCTTTAATCGCCGCTGGCTCAGCCCCGCACTGTTCCGACATCATTAATGCTTAATCATTGATTAATTAATGTGTCGGCATTTAATCCCGGTCGGAAACTACCTCTGGGTCGCTGACTTGTGGGCCCGATGGATTAAAATCAAATTCCAGTAGCCATTAGTGTCTCTCTTAGATCTAATTAATGTTAATCATTAGAATCATTAATCCTGTCCTAACCGCCCCTCTCAGTCGCTGACAAGTGGGCCCAGTGCACTGTGCACGTGGGTTAAACCAGCGCGTGGGTGACTCGAAGTCACTGACATGCGGTCCCACGTGTCGGCATCTCCCTTTGAGCTGCGATCGTTAGCCACCGTTCATTTTTAGATCTGCGGCCCTGATCGTGAGTGCATTCGGACCCTCCGGATGCCTTGATCATTCTCGACCGTCGATCTTGAGATCAACGGCTGAGGTCGTGTATGCAATCGGACCTTCCGACCGTTGGTGCGCTCTGGACCGTCCATCTGCAGATCTGCGGCTGGGATTGGCCCAAGCAACCGCACGTCGGATGCATACACTCGTGAGCCGTTGGATCGTGATCCAACGGTGGGCTCCGATTAGGTTTCGCGCGCGTCTTATTGCTTTTGTAGCGTGAGCCGTAGGATTTTAGATCAAGGGTTGGGAGTTGTCCACGTCTTATTCTTTTATTGGAGTTTGTCCGTATTTGGTAAGTATTTGTTTAACAACCTGAAAATGATATAAAAACTTTAGAAACTCATAACTAATTCATTTTAACTGCTTTTTAGATAATTCCAACTGTAATAAATTTGGTTATCACTTTAGTTTATTATAAAAATGGATTTTAGCATGTTCCAGTAGCAGAAAATTGCATAACTAGGAATAACTTGATTTCTGTCATTTTGAATATTCCGAAATAGTTTTAACCTTGAAAAATGCATATCTTTTCTCAGATAAATCCAATTTGTGCAAAATCAATTTTGTTAAATTGCTCATTAGTATACTTTCATATAAAATAGGGTTTGAGCATGTTCATAGTGCAGTAAATGGCTTGCATTAGATTTACAACTTAGAAAAATCATAAGTAAATGTGTATAACTCCAAAACTAGTAAATCCAACTTTGCTGTTATTAGGATGCCTTAATCTACCTTCTATAAAAATTTCAGACCCCAGATCATTCTAGAAAATTTCGCCATGAACAGTGCTAATTACTAATTAGGTTGATATTGGGCTGAGAAAGAGAATTTTGCTCATATCTTTTGTATGCTTAGTCCTTATTGCATGATTCTTGTTCCTATCATTGTCTTAGATCTTTCCCTAGCTGTAGTGTGAATTTTATTAGTTTTGGATGTGTTTTGCTGTTGAGATTTATTTGGTGTTCTTCGTTCTTATTTGCTTATCGCCTTTTAGCGTTAGGTTAGAAGATAATTTTATTATCGACATTGAGCCACAAAGACCATCGGATCCTCGCACTTGGCCAGCAAGCGGATGTAGCATTCATTTGATCATATTGTTCCTACTATTTTCAAAGTCTAATATATTGTTTGCAAATTCTATGTATGCATTGCTATGTTGTTTTAAACTATTGTCGATAGTTGGCCTACTAGATGCATTATCGAGAGGAAATGTTTATTCCTCTACTCTGAAGCCTAGGTTACTTGTCGTGATTTTGGGTTATTTGGATGGACCCTTGTCACTTAGTAGTTTACGTGTCATTATGCTTAGCCATGCTTAGTTATCGGTAGAAATGGGCGGTTATCGACTTGTCGATAACCTTGATCACACAAATTGTTATAATCTGTATATTTCACCTTGTGCTTTGTCTAAATTGCAAAACCAAAGCGAAAATGAAAATAATTTAGACTTGGGCACAATGGTAAGATGGTGTGATCTTTGGGTGTGATTGGAATGGTGCCGGGTCAATTAAGGACCGAACTACTTGTGAGTATCTCATATCCGAGCATTACAAAGTGCGTAGCTAACCACACTAGAGGGATATGGGACCTCTCTTAGCCGAGTACTTTGGGGTGTGTTAATTAATGAGTCACATGGTGGGTTGCATATTTAATTATGTGCAACATGGACGCTGCTTGTGGGAGGAGCACCGCCGAGGCGGTGTGTCCTGCTCCACGTATGGGTCCTTGTGATCCGGATTCCGTCGACAGTCACTAAGGATTAACCCCATACGTGCGGCTCTTGATTAGCATATTCCATTGGAAAGGGTTCGAGGACTTAGCCGTGCTTGGTATACCAAAGGAAGTGTGCTTAATAGCTTGGCAAAAGGCGATGTCGAAGTGTGGGTACATTGGTACACCCCTGCAGGGATTAAAACTATTTGAATAGCCTCGTCCTAGGTTATGGACACGCTTGGATAAGCTTTTCAAGAGTTAGACTACAACCATTTTAAAATTAAAACTTGTTGGGTGGTATGAATCAGGGATTCATGCTATGATGTGGTGGCTTTGGGGAAAGTCACTTCTAGGTGGATACTTGTTACTTACGCTTACTCGCTGTTATTTAAATGCTTAAAAACAGATTTTACAAACTGCTGTTCAACTTATTACAATATTGCAAATGAAACTTGCTTTATGCGTCCAAAGAACCATATAACCACATTCCTTTGAATATAGCTTTCATGTAGCTATGTATAGGCTTGCTACTCGTAAGTCTTGCGAGTACATTTTTGTACTCACCTGCATTGCTTGTGTTGTGCAGAGGATGATAGTGAGTCCGATGGACCTCACTTTTGTGAGTTGTCTTGTGGCGTTTTGGGCGATTAGCTTGGCGCCCTGTCGGTTGCCCTGTGGTGTTATGTGGCTAACCGGTCGTCTTTTAGTTTAAGCCATCTTATGGCAACTTTGCTTCATTGTTACTTTTGGTACTTGTCATTTGGCGGTCGGTGTGTTGTAATAACTTATATTATGTATGTCTTTTGGTAGACTTGTTATATCTGTTGTATGGAAATGATGCATCTTTGTGATTTGATGTATGTGTCTTTGCTTGTTCGGGAGGCACATGTCCATCGAGACGCGGATTATTTTATTTGTGATACTAGAACCAGTGGAAGGTTAAGTATTACAAGTTTAATAAACCGGGGTCTCACAACTTGCAATGATGTGTTATGTGCATTAAGTTATAGGCGTCGATATACATTGAACAAACATGTATTGTACTTACGAGTACACATAAGAACGCAAAAGTATTCCAATCCTTCGTGACCTAGTCACTGAACCATTCGACGACTTGGCAGCAAAAAGTGGCCCACTGCTAGCTGCCAAGTCGTCCAACGGTTGAGCGACTAGTCCACGTGTCGCTCAACCGTTGGGCCAGTACTTGCTGCCAAGTCGTCCAATAGTTGAGTGACTAGTCCACGTATCGCTCAACCGTTGGGCCAGTACTTGCTGTCAAGTAGTCCAACGGTTGAGGGACTAGACGGTTGTATATAGAACCAGTCCCAGTCCTGTCTCGGTTTCTTTTGTCATTTCTCTCGGCAGACAACCAGAGCAGAGTAGATCAGGAGAGGAGAAAAGGGGAGGGATAGAAGGATAGGAGGATTGAAGAGGGGGAGAAGGTAGGAGAGGGAGAAGCAGAGGAGCTCAAGAGAGGGAGAGAAGGGGAGGAAAGGAGCTTGGGAGAGGTACACTGTAACACCCTGGCTATCCGGAAGCCAAGATGTCACCTAAAACATCTAACATACATCCATTATGCGGAAGAATTTGAAATAAGTATATCAACTAAAGACGACATTAAGATAAGCAGACATGGTGAAGGTATCCTTCCTTCACTTTCTAAGTTATTTAATCTCGATCATCAATAAAGAAGGTTCACACGCAGAATAAATCAACATCCATGTGGAGAAGGTATCCTTCCTTCACCAATTATAATTTAATTATTACAGTTCATCATTAACGAATGTAAGATAGAACTAAATTTAATCTTGAACATGAATAGGATGATGTGAACGAGTAGTGCGTGTCTACTCCCTCCCAAGTGAGCCAACATCGGAGTTACCTAAAATAAACAAACAACGCAAGAGTGAGTCCATGACTCGCAAAGTACATTTATCAATAAGATAATCATTCAATATGAATAAGACAAACTCATCATCGAGTTCGATCACATCACAACCGATTACATATGACATGATATGAATGCTCAAAATCAAAGGAATGGATCGCACACATGCATATACCGGTAGATAGCCAATGAAACACCCGTCGGTGTTCACTCAAGCCCGCATCTTAACAAAAATGCGGGATCCACTTCCGTATGAAGAACGTTTCATACGGTGTCCAACATTGCCCATCTTGGAGTTAATGGGTCTTACATGCCCATTCTGGAATTAATGGGTCTTTCAAATCCACTCCCGTGGACGGACATGACAATGTCCAACACGCCCACACCGGAATGGTGGGACTTGCAATCCACTTTCGTGGATGAAACATGCATAATGAATGCATAGAATGAAATACGAATATTGAAAGACATGATAACAAAACATAGATTCAACACATATGAAAGAACATAGACAATCCATCTTCTCGGTATCATACAAAATCACAAAGATGACCGTATAAACATTCATCAATCACAATCATTAAGGGTGGCAATGTACTTGCCTTCCGCGATGCGACGCGTTAGTCGGCAAAGGTGATACTCCTAAACCCGAGGCTTCACATCCTAAACAAGTAAAATAATTTTAATAAGGACATAATATACCCAACACTACTAATCAGCGTTCTACCCTGCTTTCCTGATGACTCAAGTCATTCTTACAAAGCCTAAACTGAAAACAACGATTTCTGCCATAAACTGTATCTGGACAGCAGCACGGAAATTAACATAACTCAAAGTCTGGAAGTCGAAAAATGGTAAACCCAATTGCTGTAGCTTCTTAACCGACTAATCTACAATACTCTAGTTGACGTGATAAACCAATTTGGCCAATTTAATGGGTTAATAAATGCTTGAACTTTCAGTACAGAAACTGTCAACAGAATGAACAGCAGAATTAAAAAGATCATAACTTTCATTAGGTAACTCCAAATTGAACATTCTTTACCAATCTGAAAAGGTCATCGAATCCTCTACAATAACCTAGTTGGGTGAACTTTCAGTTTCAAACAATTTCCCTTTCAAAATTTAGGAAATAACCAGACAATTTATTCTCGTCAGATTTCTGGCAGCAGGTACTAAAACATCCATAACTTTTGACTCAGACCTCGGAATCAAGTAAACTTGGTGGCCACTGAAACTTAAGAACGAGGCCTACATATCTCTAGGAGACCAAATCTTCAGATTCTGCCTAAAAATAACCGAAACAGCCTCTTCAACCTACTGGACAGGATCGATCTTATTGAAGACAGACTGGAATTTATTAATTCTACTCGCTCCCATAACGAACAACTTCTAGAAATCACTAGAACACCCCGTTACCTTTGACGACGTGTGAGACGATGCTGAGCGAGCCTTGGAGAAGACGTTGGTGGTGATTCCCCTTCTTCTTCTTCTACAGCCCATAAAGCTTTCCCGTTCCTCGCGAAAACCGCGGTGAGAAGGGATCAACTCCGCAGCGAGGATGTCGTCTTGAGGGCCAGCACCATGGGGAGACGTCGGGAAGGGGAGGAGGCAGGGTGCACAGGGTGGGGAGGCAAAGGGGCGGCGGCCAAAGGGGAGAGGGAGAGGAGAAAGTGGGGAAATTAGGTTTCCCACCCTTTATGTTGGCTGGCCACTAGATGGGCCTATGGGCCCCATGGCTGCCCCTTGGCCCATGGCTGCCCCCTTGGCCCACAGCCCCCTGACCTGCTAGCCAAAGGCCTCGGCCCAAAACTGAAAGAACAGACGAAAAGTCAAAATTTCTATTTAAAGAAATTGAATTGGTGAATTCTTCTAAACGAGACTGAGTATTACATTCTACCTTAAAACAGATTCGCCTCGAATCCTCACACAACTCTACACAAACAACAACCACAACCGAGAACTAACAACGGTAACCACGCATCGTGGTGTACAAAACCGATAACACTCACGCACGCGAAACTCCAACTTCCCAAGTAGCCTCCCTTGGACCGAAAAAATACCACAACACAACGACATAACACGACGCCCGAACTAACACTCAACCCAGACTTCGGTACTCACTCAACACGAGAACATACAAGACGTTACGTACTCCGCGCATGGACTCGAGACAGTCCTGGCGAAATGCCAACTAGCGAAAACAACCCAATGACACCGAACCACACGACAAGCACAAAGAACACGGAACTCTTATTCTACCTCTCAATTGAACTCTTCACTGAAAACAAGGATCACCTCCTTTAACCGGAAACATACAATCGAATTCTTTTTAAGCAAACTCTTTTACCGGCAAAACCATCTGAATAAGAAAGATTCACGTCACAACTAGATGTTACCAATCGAGTATCAAGAGTAAAATCCAAATCGATTTCATCACGAAACCTTTCCACCCTCCAAGTGGCAGTTTGCGAATAAACGTCACGAAAACCAAAGGAGGAAACATTTTAAATGCCCAAATAAGAACTTCCTTTATTCTTCCTGAACCGATAAGAACCACACATACCAAAATCGAGTCAAACTCGACTTACAAAAAACATTGGTCGACAGCACAAAGCTCAAGCGAGAATTAAGAAAACGCTTCACTAATCAAGAAGACATTTTTTTTCCTTAGTTTCACTTTTTGGAATAAAACATCTCTCCAACCTTGGAATTCGAATTCATCGCATACCACACGGTCTCAACCATCTTCATTTAACATCCTCAAGTTAGGCTTAAACCGAAATACATCTTCCACACCATTGTAGAGAGACTCTATTGATTCCATCAATACTCTAGACAACTCATTCAATCGATGACATTAATTTGATAGAAGGCACCAAAGCACCTCAAAACCCATACAATCTCATCACCTCCAACTTTCGGAATAACACATCGTAATCCTCAGTACACCCGCTCATGAACTACATCGTAAGGGTTCTATCGACAATCATTCCACTACTCGAATACTCTAGTTTTCTATCTCCTCTACACACAAATCTTTGGGCGACCAAAAGTTTAGCATGAAAATGGAAAGCCCAAATTTAACCTCTGAGACTCTACAACGAATTCCTCTTAACAAATAATGAAATCATCTGATCAATTCTCTAAGATTCCCTAATTCCGACATACTCACTCATTGACATCATCAGAATCATTCATACAACATCACGATACTTTCAATAGTGTTACTCTATAAAATTGATTACGGTTTCGTACATTTGATAACCCCAACATTCCAACATGAACCAAGGTTCGGAACTACACTATACCATAGGTCCTACTTAGTCGAACAATATACAATTTTACTTGAAACCATACATTCCATCTCAATCACCTTCCTCCAAGAGGATCAAAGTCAAAACCAACTCATCTTCTATTACTCCTCCAATAGTGGGTAGCAAAATCTCACCCCTACAATCACTTAACCACCACCAAACAAACAACAACTTACGAGTTGTAAAACTTACAAAGACAAAACGGTTGATCCTTTCTCAAAAGACAGAGGCGAACAAGAACAAATTTCACCACACAGAAAAAAAATGTTGCTGCTCGCAGTGAGCACGAGACCAAAAGAAATAACTGCAACGAAGATCCGGGAAAACAAAATTGAGTTCACGGTGGAGTGCACGCATCCTCGAAAAGGAATAGCAAATAACCACCAACAAGAAGAATGACATTGCGATTGAAACTTGACAACTCTTGAGTGAAGAGAGCAAAGGTTTATGAACAATTCAAATAACCACTAGTTACAAAACTTGACTCAAATTCTCAAATATTCCTTCACTCTTTCCTTTAACACTGGAATTAATTCTTTGACTCACATCGCTTTGCACAACGAACAAGATAAGGTCTTTAGTCCAAACCACAAGGACTAATTAAGAACCAATAAAAATTCTTCAATACGTCATATTTGTTCGAAACAGTTCAACTACACAAGAAACATGAGATCCAAATAATCTCAACCACCAAACTCAAACATTTCCAATTACAGATTTCATGAAAAACAAGCATTAATCTCCTCTTAAAGGACCCAACATAACTTATTTGATTGCAACCTCACGTTGTCAACTCAAACCAAAGAGCCTTTAGAGTTAAACCACACAAATCTCTTAGGAAGCAACAGACAATCCAATACCTTAATTTATTTAAAATAATTTCAGCTACGGATGATTCAATAGCTCAAAGAAAATATCACTAAAGCTAAACTTGAATTATTCTCATCGAACGATATCACCAAAGGCGATCAAATTACTATGGGTATTAACATCAATTTCACAACAACAATTAGAAAACACTTCAAAAGACCCACGTGAAAAGAATGAGTTGATTCTTTCTCAAAAGAAGAGACAAATGGAAACGATTTTCACCAACTAGAAAACTCATCCACCACTGCACCGAACATGGGACCAAGATAAGAAACCAATTAAGCAATGAACTCACAGAACATAAGCGAGTCCACGCTTGAACGCATAAGCCTCACAAGAAGAGAATATCGAACCTTAACAGATAAGAACCAATAAGTATTCAAAATCAAGCACTTGCATCATCAAGAACCATTGCAACTTTGTAACATATCGTTACTCGATAAACTTCATTTACCACATAAAGCCCGAACCCCAAAAGATCATGAATACAAATTCTCAAATTTGATCATTTAGGAAATATCACCATGGGTGATCAAATTACTACGAATTAACCTCATTCTCACATTTTGACGATTTAATAACATCGACAACATACACTAGTACCAAGAATCACAAACTTTATTACTCCATCCTAAAACTTCCCAAAGGGAACACAAACCACAAGGTTGAAACAAATTTATCATAACAAGATTATGCTAAGCAATAACAATATCACAAGGCACGCTATCAAAGACTACTTACGAAATTCATCTACTCAACTATTGGTGATGTTCAACACCTTCTTCAGCGCTTATTAACAATCGATGATTGTACTAATCACGCGTATACATACGGTACTAATTCCATTTGCAATCACATAACCATATATAAACATAGATTCACATTTCACCTTTGTTTAGAAATCATTTCAAAACAGGATTAAAGATTCACTAACATAATTTCCTATAAACAAGATTTCATGAGTCGATACACCAGCACCCATCTGGTACTTTATACAAGTTTCAACAATTTTAGCATACCAGGAAATAGATAAATCTAACTCTTATGTAAGATCTATAGGTTCTGAATAGATATTGACAGTCTTTATTTAACATACACCATGAATCAAATACAAGGACATTTCAAATTAATCAGTTTCACTTTCATGGATGGTAGTTAAGAATAATTGATTTACACCATGCTAATAACCCGACTTGGTAACTCATATCGTAACAATTTATTCGCTTAGTTATAAATTCTCAATTTAAGCATGGCAAGACACCACAAAAGGATTCTAACACTTTACTTCAGCGAAAAGAGAGACTTCAAACCTCAACGCTCGAAGTAATCCAAAAGAAACACATACAACCAAAGCTTTCCCATGCAAACAAACTTATAGCGGGAAACTCTCACTAACCAAGCTATCAAACGAGTAAATGAGTCATTCTTTTGTAATGAGAAAGAAGGAGTAACCATGAAAACATCAATCTTGCCAATTGACAACGATCACAAGTAGTAAAAGCAACTCAACAGTCAAAAAGCAATAATTATTTCAGAGAACCAAGAGGGATCTTTTGAAAACCATAAACTATCATGAACCACAAACCCAGGAGAAATTCATCAACCACCACAGGACAAGAATTGCCAAATTCAGAAATCAAGGAAGAGAACAACTTTCTAAAGCAACTCACGCTTGACACCAAACTATGGTACTGGTAACTACTCCTCTAACCACGTTCTGCGAGCGATGGTGTAACACGTGAATCCGAGTAACAACCACAACCTCCACTTCTTGTCATCCGTTAACAACACGCTTCACCAAAATACTCCTTATGAATATACAGGATCATCTCATGACAATCATAGTATTAGTTCATAGATATTGAATATCATAGCGATCATATATTACCAACAAGGATGATAGTACGAAACAATTCAACAATTGCTCAACAAAATGAAACATAATAACAGATATTGCGGAAGCAATGCAATTTTCAACCCCACCCATCAGGTACGCGGTGTGTCATTTTAATAACTTAATTACCACGGACCTAAAGCCCGCTCTGATACCAACTGTAACACCCTGGCTATCCTGAAGCCAAGATGTCACCTAAAACATCTAACATACATCCATTATGCGGAAGAATTTGAAATAAGTATATCAACTAAAGACAAGATTAAGATAAACAGGACATGGTGAAGGTATCCTTCCTTCACTTTCTAAGTTATTTAATACTGATCATCAATAAAGAAGGTTCACACGCAGTAATAAATCAACATCCATGTGGAGAAGGTATCCTTCCTTCACCAATTATAATTTAATTATTACAGTTCATCATTAACGAATGTAAGATAGAACTAAATTTAATCTTGAACATGAATAGGATGATGTGAACGAGTAGTGCGTGTCTACTCCCTCCCAAGTGAGCCAACATCAGGAGTTACCTAAAATAAACAAACAACGCAAGAGTGAGTCCATGACTCAGCAAGTACATTTATCAATAAGATAATCATTCAATATGAATAAGACAAACTCATCATCAGGTTCGATCACATCACAACTGATTACATATGACATGATATGAATGCTCAAAATCAAAGGAATGGACTGCACACATGCATATACCGGTATAGCCAGTGAAACACCCGTCGGTGTTCACTCAAGCCCGCATCTTAACAAAAATGCGGGGATCCACTTCCCGTATGAAGAACGTTTCATACGGGTGTCCAACATTGCCCATCTTGGAGTTAATGGGTCTTACATGCCCATTCTGGAATTAATGGGTCTTTCAAATCCACTCCCGTGGACGGGACATGACAATGTCCAACACTGCCCACACTGGAATGGTGGGACTTGCAATCCACTTTCGTGGATGAAACATGCATAATGAATGCATAGAATGAAATACGAATATTGAAAGACATGATAACAAAACATAGATTCAACACATATGAAAGAACATAGACAATCCATCTTCTCTAGTATCATACAAAATCACAGCATGACCGTATAAACATTCATCAATCACAATCATTAAGGGTGGCAATGTACTTGCCTTCCGCGATGCGACGCGTTAGTCGGCAAAGGTGATACTCCTAAACCCGAGGCTTCACCTCCTAAACAAGTAAAATAATTTTAATAAGGACATAATATACCCAACACTACTAATCAGCGTTCTACCCTGCTTTCCTGATGACTCAAGTCATTCTTACAAAGCCTAAATCGAAAACAACGATTTCTGCCATAAACTGTATCTGGACAGCAGCACGGAAATTAACATAACTCAAAGTCTGGAAGTCGAAAAATGGTAAACCCAATTGCTGTAGCTTCTTAACCGACTAATCTACAATACTCTAGTTGACGTGATAAACCAATTTGGCCAATTTAATGGGTTAATAAATGCTTGAACTTTCAGTACAGAAACTGTCAACAGAATGAACAGCTGAATTAAAAAGATCATAACTTTCATTAGGTAACTCCAAATTGAACATTCTTTACCAATCTGAAAAGGTCATCGAATCCTCTACAATAACCTAGTTGGGTGAACTTTCAGTTTCAAACAATTTCCCTTTCAAAATTTAGGAAATAACCAGACAATTTATTCTCGTCAGATTTCTGGCAGCAGGTACTAAAACATCCATAACTTTTGACTCAGACCTCGGAATCAAGTAAACTTGGTGGCCACTGAAACTTAAGAACGAGGCCTACATATCTCTAGGAGACCAAATCTTCAGATTCTGCCTAAAAATAACCGAAATAGCCTCTTCAACCTACTGGACAGGATCGATCTTATTGAAGACAGACTGGAATTTATTAATTCTACTCGCTCCCATAACGAACAACTTCTAGAAATCACTAGAACACCCCGTTACCTTTGACGACGTGTGAGACGACGCTGAGCGAGCCTTGGAGAAGACGTTGGTGGTGATTCCCCTTCTTCTTCTTCTACAGCCCGCAAAAGCTTTCCCCGTTCCTCGCGAAAACCGGCAGTGAGAAGGGATCAACTCCGCAGCGAGGATGTCGTCTTGAGGGCCAGCACCATGGGGAGACGTCGGGAGGGAGGAGGCAGGTGCACAGGGTGGGGGCAGGCAAGGCGGCCAAGGGGAGGGAGAGGAGAAAGTGGGGAAATTAGGGTTTCCCACCCTTTATGTTGGCTGGCCACTAGATGGGCCTATGGGCCCCATGGCTGCCCCTTGGCCCATGGCTGCCCCCTGGCCCACAGCCCCTTGGACCTGCCGCCAAAGGCCTCGGGCCCAAAACGAAAGAACAGGCGAAAAGTCAAAATTTCTATTTAAAGAAATTGAATTCGGCTGAATTCTCTCTAAACGGAGACGGAGTATTACATACACAAGGGGAGAAGAGGAGCTCGGGAGAGGGCGGTTTGGGAGGAGAGGAGCTCGAGACGTGAAAGAGAAAGACGAAGGAAGCTTGTTGATAAGAAGAGAAAGTCTCTGCGAGAAGATAACAGTCTTGTTTGTACTTATTCTCGACCGAATGTAGGCGACATGTAGCTACTTGTTGGTTTAGTACGTATTTGGGGAAAGTATGTTGAGAAATCGCTGGTTGCAATGTTTCAAATATTTTAAGTGATAAATCAGTCATGTCAGAGCCCACAAGATTGAAAGTGCATTACGGTGTTGGTACAATTCGTGAAGATCCATACGGTGTTGACCTAAATGGTTTTTAGCAAATTAGTATAGCACACCCGGATGTGGAGAATGCCTGAATCGGAAATGTCCTACGCTGGCTCACCGGAAGCTTCTCCTTGGACCCTGAGGTGTGGAGTGTCGTCGTACATGGGCTTTGGAGTTGGTCTGCCATGCACATTCGATGGGAGTTGACCAGACTGATACGCACGATTGCATGAAAGGGATTTCTGGAAGGCTGTAGGTGTCGTGGCTACGAGTGCGTCCTTCTCGTACAACCATGTCGGCTGTCGTCGAGTTGGTGGGAGCAACTCGGATGTGGAGCGAGTGGTTCACAAAGAACATATGGTGGCCGATGTTGCGGAGGCAGAAGAGGACGAGGTGACTAATGTTGCGGAGGCAGAAGAACAGGCGGTGACCCATGTTATTGAGGCAGAAGAGGAATATTGCACACTACACGCTCAGCCCAGTGCATAAGCAGATGCAAGGGAGCATGTCGATAGCATAGTGCGTCAGATGGAGATCGATGACTTGACAGCTCGGTCAGAGGAGGAAGCTTTAGAAGAGGATGGTGATGACTCTTCTAAGGAGGATGAAGGTCCCATCCCGTAGGAATGGAATAGGGTAGACGTTGAGGGTCTTTCTATGCACGACGAGCACAAATCACCATGGGAGTACCATGGGACAGAGGTTCGACTTTGTACAATGTTTGCTGACAAGGGATCACTGCAGGATACCATTAAGATGTGGGCTTTGTCCATGCACGGACGTTTTGTGTCCTCAAATCCAGCCAGGACCAGTACACCGTGGTCTGCGAGCAGGCTGGGTGTCCTTGGCGTGTGCACACATGGAGACCCAAGTACGAGACTCACTGGATTGTCTCCAAGGTGGAGGCGCACTCCTACTTGCTCAGTAGTGTCTTGTCAAGGCATCGCAACCTAACATCCACCTTTATAGCCAATGTGATGTACGGAGAGATAGTAAAGAAGACAGATCTAGAGGCTAAGCACAACATGGTGGCTATCGAGTAGAAATTCAAGTACAAGATTAGCTACGCGAAGGCATGGCATGCTAAGCAGAAGGCTTTGGAAAGGATGTTCGGTTCTTTCTAGGCGTCTTACAACAACCTTCCTCCTATTCTCCAGGTGTTGCAGGATAGGAACCTGAGCACATACCATTGCTATGAAGGACAAGCCATCCAAAAGACCACCGTTAGGTTTTCTTGTATTGAAGAGGGCCTTCTTAGCATTCGGTCCCTGCATTGATGAATTCAGACACATGTCGCTCGTGATATCAGCGGACGGGACATTTCTCACTAGGAAATACAAGGGCATGATCCTGACAGCAATTGGTGTTGATGGCAACAATCAGATTCTGGCTTTAGCCATCGCTTTCGTCGAAAGTGAGAATTTCGATAGCTGATTGTGGTTCCTTCGACATCTGAAGGAGGGAGTAGTTGGGGCACGTCCTGATGTCTGGATAATCCATGATCGCCACCCTGGGATGATGAAGGTCATTTGAAAACTTCAGCAAGACCCTGATGAGCCGTTCCCTTGGCCAGACATGAGGAATAGATGATGCATTCGCCATCTTGGGGCGAACTTCTTCAAAAAGTTCAAGCAGCAAGCATTGATGAAGCTGTTCAAGAGGCTTGCTATGCAGAACCAATAACGTAAATTTGATGTGTTGTGGGATCTATTGGAGGAGCACACCAGGAAGAATGTCATCGAGAGGAACAAGTGTCGAACCCAGGAACGAAGGATCCTGAATTCTCTGTGTTCATACACCGGTCCAGGATTTTCAGTGTACACAGTCTCACGAAATTGATATCACAATCATATCACAAAAGCGTAAATAACATTAAGTAATCAAATGTTTAATACAACTGAGTCTGATAAACAAATAATAAATAACATTGCGGAAGCATAGTAATAAAAGTGAGCCACACGATTCGCCACAGGAAATCGTCTGAGTCGAAGGCCTAAACGTCCTGGTCCTCACCGTCGGGGAAGAAATCTTCCCCTAAATAAAATTTATTCAGCAAGAGTGAGCACTACTACCGTGCTCGCAAGCTACACCCAATATGGAATGAAAATGCATGCATAAGGTAAACAAGTGAATAAGGCAGGGGTTATTTTGCATAAACAGCATTTTTCAGGTTAAATACTCATAGTAATTTTCAAGGCCAGTTTCATACTATATCTAAAATCAGATTTTACAATGGCATTATTGTAGTATGGATAACCTCCGATGAATAGGTGAAGGATATCCTCCTATCACATGGCTGACCGCCCAATTTTACACAAGGATTAACTATCCTCAAACCATTTAAATAAATATTTTTAAAACAAAAAACAAATCTAACTTCAAGTGGCCTTGCTAGCATGTCCATGACCATAGACGCGGCTATTCGAATAGTTTTTTACTCTGCAGAGTATGTACAGTTTTACCCACACGAGATGACATGCTCATTATGTCGGTGAAAACACGCTTCCGTAGGCATGCGACTGAGCAGTTATCATGAGGCCTTTACAATGTTCTGTCCTAATGTATTTATGCCTGCTAAGGTTTCACCCTTTTAGACTAACCGTCCTCCGGAAGCCCCCTCTTGCGCCAGGTGGGAATAAAAGTCTAACCGACACCCATACAATCAACATGGCACAAATACACTAAAACATTACAAATTACTTAGCCAAATCCTGCCCATACAAGACATGTCGTGGTACGGTAAGGCATAGAAAAAAGCGGCTCAAAGACCGGTCCCCAATTGACTTGGGCGTCTTTCAAACAAACCCTGGGCCTTAATCTTAACCAGATTAAACCCGTGCATGAACCTGCACCCACCATTCAACCAATTCGCCCAAGTCCAAACCCATTTTTGATTTTATTTAGAGTAAAACACTCTTTGTAAACCTTCTGTGGTAAAACAATATCACAGTGTCAAATTTAAATCAAGTTTGTAAAAGATTTGGCTAAACCTTCCCAAATTCATAAGTGTGATCTAAGCATGGTTAAGCATAAGACTAATTTTAGTAACATTTTGTCTAATGGTGTCAAGGCATTCGTGTACAATACTCAAATTGGCCATACAATGAATATTGGAATAACTATGTATAAAACAGAGCATCGAAATATTTGTATAAACATATGCATGCATTAAATAATTTAAAAATTAAAAATAAATTTAAAGTACTAGGATCAACATGATCAATGGTATAACTTGCCTTCATTGACGTCCTGAAAATCTAGGTCCTCGGGATGGTCAAACTCTCCGGAGTCGTCGAAGGCTATACGCGAAAATACGATAAATTTAATTCAAATTTAAATAAATTCAAAAATATAGCTCAAATTAACTTCAAATTGAAATATTTTGGTTTATTTAGCTAGATTATAATTTTATACAAATTTTGCAACTTGAATCACCCAATTTGGAGTTCAGATGCAAAAGTTATGAATTTTTGAAGTTTAAATCTATTAAAAACCTAAATTATGAATTTATTAGATTTTCTTGTTTTATTTTTCTGAAGGAAAAGCTTTTTATTGCGCAACGATGACGTCAGCGCTGAGATTTTCGGAATTTAAAGAAATAAAACCATTTTCTGACGTGTGAGACCCACGTGTCATAGACACGGTCCACAATGGACCGGGTTATGGGCTTTTGGTTCTGGGGGCTGCGCTGAGATGGCACCACGTCAGATCCACGTCGGATCCTACGCTGAGGTGGCACACACGTTGGCACACACGTGGCGATGCCACGTCGGCGAGGATGGCGCTGGCGTCGGGACCAAAGGTCACCGGCGCTGTACTGCGCAGCGGTGTCCGGCGAGGGTACCAGAAGAGAGAGGAGGACGCAGCGGTCCTGGTGTGCTCACCCACATGACGAGAGGTGGACGGAGGCGGCGGTGGTGAGGTGGAAGCGGCGGCGCGGTACGGGTGACGATGAAGTAGGTGCTCCCGAGGTCCTCTGGCGGTGTGGATGCGCGCAAAAGCTTCGCGGTGGAGCAGTGATGCTGACGGTGTGGTCGACGGGGTTGGTGCGGCTCCGGTGGCGGCGCAATCAGAGCTCCAAGCCTCTTTGGTTGCCGACGACGAAACTCAAATTGTGGCGAGCTCACAGCGAGAGAGGGAGAATGGGTGGCGGCGTCGGGATCGGTGTGAAGATGGCTACCCGGGGCTGCCTTTTATAGGCGCTAGGGAGCTCTGGAGCGTCGTGGTGACGTGGGGGGGCATGCGGCGGTAGTTGCGGGAAATCGTGGCGCACGCGCGGAGAGCGAGGGGGAAATGGAGTGGGGCGTGGCAGAGACGGGCGCGGGTCGTGCGCGACGATGCGGGGATGTCGGGGTGGTTGGAGGCCGCCCGTTAGCGAAGCTCGGGTGTGGGCAACAATGGCGGCGGCGCGAGAATCTCGTGTGGAGAAGACGACAGGGAGGACGAAGGATACGGGCCGTTTGATTTCGATCCAATGGTCAAGATCGCTAGCGGTGACGTGGAAGAAAACGGGTGCGCGACTCGTTGGATTTTGATCCAACGGTCAAGATTGCGTCGTGCGGGAAAGAGAGAGGGAGAGGGGCGCGGCGGCAGTTGGATTTCAATCCAACGGTGAAGATAAGAGGGTGTGGGCCGGTGCGGGCTGTGCACGGGGAGGATTTAGGCCGAGGCTTTGGGTTTCGGCCCAAACTGGATTTAGGTTTTTCTTTTGATTTTCGTATTTGTTTTAATTATGATAATTCAATTAGGCTTTAGAAAATAGCAAAATAATTTCAAAAATTATGAAAAAAAATCATAGAAATTTTCTTATTTATTTTGGACTTAATAAAATTATTTTCAACTCAATGTTGGCTTTTAATTTTGCAAATAAATTTGTTTTGACTTTAGAATAATTATAAAAAGCTTTTAAAATTTTTAGAAAATTCCACAAAATACATAAATTTTAATTTGTATTGAAATTTGAAAATTGGGCTGTTACAACAAGCGTTCGCTCATTCCTGGGACGGCGCAACCTAAACATCTCACAGCACTAAGGGAGCTCGACCCTCCCTGTTTGACGCAGGACGTCGAGGAACATCGGGTGCTTCTCTCATTGGATTGAGACCGAGCCATTGAAGAAGTGGTCCTTGCTGCACGACACAAACAGTGTAAGGTATGACATAATGATCACTAACCTTGCCCGAGGTGTACAACTGAGTTATTAGGGGCCTCCGTTCTCAGCCCCTCGTCGACATCGTGGAAGGCGTTCTGTATGGTACAATCGGATATTTTAGGGAAAGATATGCAAATACACACTTCATACAGCCAACCCACAAACACCGTATTGCTCGAAGATTACAGTGTACATGCAGGCCAAGACCGAGAAGGCTTAGTCGCACACGGTTTTCGTAATAGGCAATACGGAGCATCATTTCAACGTGGTCCTTTGAGACAAAGCCAGATTTGGGACAATTCGGTCTCTTATTACCCACGAGGCATGCCTTGGAGACCTTGTGAATGAACCTAACTGCACATGCAACAAGCCAAAGCTCCTTCACAAGGCATGCTCTCATGTCCTCGCCGCGTGTGGGACCATCCACATGGACCCATCGAACTTCATACTGGAGTACTTCATGAAGAAGAGGGTGCAGCAGGTGTGGTGCGGCGAGCTAAGAGGCTTAAGGGTTGTGGGCAACTTTGCCACGTTGGATATTGCACAGAGGATTTGGATTCTGGATCTTGACCTGTTGAAGGGGGGAAGGCCATCGGCAGAGTCGTCGCATTAGGAACGATATGGACGAAGGGGAAGCTAGAGCGGTAGGTAGACGTTGCGGCCACTGCCGCTAGGAAGGCTACACTGTGAGAACTTGCAAGGTGCATGTCGACACGTAGGAACACTGGCACCGGCATGAAGTGCAGTACTGCTTCTTGTTGGGTGCGTAGTGGTAGCATGTTGTAACTTGTACTTCAATCAGTACTTTGGTTGTTGTAAGCACTGTGACACTAATTGTATCTGTACCGTCCTTGGTTCGTTAGCCTGCTTGTTATGTAACCCCTTGTCGGATCAACTATCGTGTTGTTATCGTTGTACCATTTCTTCAAAATTCTCCACCATGTATAGCGCACCGCAATATCACTTACCTTCGTACTTACAAATCATTGCTATCTCTATCGTTCTCACTAAATTCTTCTAAAATTTAGCGCACTACAACAATATATGATGATCACAAAATGTTATTTCGAGTCTAACAAATTTTGTACCCTTAAGATTCTACAAAATTCACAAACGCACCAACCAACCTTGTCACTACCCTTTTATTTCTAAAAAAAATAACATCCTACCACAGATTTGCTAAATTAGTACTAAAAAACATAACATCCAATCACATTTGTTAACGACGAACGCTTGGCGCTCTGATTATTTCTGTAAAAAAAATAAGTAGTATTATTTCTGTAATTTCGAATAAAAAATAGATTATTAAAAAAATCATCTTTTTCTCCCTAATGCGAACCCCACGTCGCTCGATGTCGTCCTCAAAGATGCCAGGTAAGCCATGGCATTTAAGCCTCATGCTTACTTTTTGGCAACATTGTGGATGCCTAAGTGACACTAGCGAGTAGGTCAAGCAAAATGTTTTGCCGAAGCATAAAGCAAAAAATTGATCGGAAGAAAAAAAACAATTGCAACGCCCAATTGACTCGAACTCGCGGGGAAATCAGTGTAGCGAGGCGGGCACGCCTTAACCACTAGGCCAAAGCTTTGCGTTGGGAACATTTTGACTTATGTTTGTAATCTAGCCCTTCGCTTCGCCCACCTAGCAGGCTAGCACCGAACGACACAAATGCCCCTCTGCCCCTGAAACCCCACCATAACCACAACACACAACAAACCATGGACGCCGGCGGCGTGCGTCCATCGCCTCCGTCGGCAGCCGCAGCGGCGGCAGCGGGCGCATCCGGCGCGGACGAGCCCCGCGACGCGCGGGTGGTGAGGGAGCTCCTCCGGTCGATGGGGCTCGGCGAGGGCGAGTACGAGCCGCGCGTCGTGCACCAGTTCCTGGACCTGGCCTACCGCTACGTCGGCGACGTACTCGGTGACGCGCAGGTCTACGCCGACCATGCAGGCAAGACCCAGCTCGACGCCGACGACGTCCGCCTCGCCATCCAGGCCAAGGTCAACTTCTCATTCTCCCAGCCGCCGCCCCGCGAGGTACCTACCAATCCCACCTTAAAACCCTAGCAGATCTTCTTTAAATTTGGCGAGTTACTCGGCTTATTAGTTTCCTTCTGGATTGCCCGCGCCAAAATCGTAGCTTTCGCCATGGATTGGTCATTGGTGTCCCCACGTCGTGTCAAGAACCCTAGTTGGTTTAATTGCTGTAGCTTTTTCTGGATAGTGGGCGATAACCCAAGATTGTGCTAGTGCTATGCATTTGTGGGCAATACTGATGAATTCTGTTTTGGCAAATCGATTTTTTTTTTTTATGAAGTTCGTGCTCATTGAGATCGCCTTTCTTAGTACATGGTTGCACCTGCTTTAATCTTAACTGCAGAATTTTGAATGGATCGCTACGTAACGTGGTTGTTCCGTATCTTGTGGTCTAATGAATTCTTTGGCGGTGTGATTAAGCTTTCTAAAGTTGAAGCCTACTGCCCCAAAATTCATTGGCTCCATTCCAAGATAACTATCCTTAGATAGCTGTTGCCTGTTGATGTATTGACCCAGCAGTGCCCTGTAGTTAAACTCTAGTTGTCTCAGTGGAAGAATAACTGCTACTCATGTGCTGCAGAGTAGAGTATGCTAATTTTTCTTCGAATCCAGCCATTCCCGTTGAGGAATTTATTTGGTTAACATATTATAATATCTAATAAACATTTAGTCGAATAGTAGAAATTCTGTTATGAATTTGAAGAATCGAGATACGTAATAAATCCTTGCCTTGTTTGTATGATTAGGTCTAACTTTAAGAAAGAACTTAAGGATATTTGAAGTGAATCATCTTCAAATCAACTTTGGTTGGGATTTTTTTTTAAAAAAGAAAAACAGAGGGAGGCCCCTACTGCGTATAATTATATGATCAAATAAGGGAAGTAACGTTCAATTGTTATGGGCGTGGGTCCTGTTGGTATCGGCCACGTGGCAAGGCAGCAGCAGCAAGGAGGGATCAGTAGCCTTGCCATTCAAGTTTAGTCAATTTGGTTGTTATCATCTCTTCCATTAGTGCATCTATTTGTTAGCAGGATACCTTTAAGTTGCCGCATTAAGTTATCATGTAGCCTTATCTTGTTAAGGGGGCTGGTTAAATACCAAGCCATGCCATCCTATTGTGGCAAGCAAAGAAATAAACAAAGGTTTTCTAGTCTCCCTCTCTTCTTCAACCAGGCCTTAGAGCCTTGACGAACGGCATGGGACAAGAGGTCCCAGCCTGCTGATCAAGGGTGAGCGCCGTATCCTCGGTTCTTGGATCCTTACCCAACCATGCTCATAACAACAAGAAAGCAGAGAAACGATATACAAGGCCCAAAGGCTAAAAATGCCTAAGATAGCCAGGATTGCATGTCAAGTTTAAAAGCCTCCTTTTCTTGATGGATAACTAGAGCAAACTCCTAAAGAAGTACATGCTTCCAATTCACAATGGAGTTTGGAATATTTTCAAAGATCTACTTGTTAGCGTGTACTGGATGGCCCAGTATCCTAGGACTATGATCTTGTTATGATCCGTAAATCATAGGGGTAAACACCACCGGGAGGATAGCCGGGTGGCGTCGGCTGCTAGGGGAGAGGGAAGACTATATATTGGGGAGACGAAGAGGATTGAGACTTAGACTATTGTATTCTCATTGCTTAATGTCAACGATTACAATATGCCTTCGTATATAGAGGGTTCTTCTAACAATTATGAATAGGATCAATCTAAAAGATAACTTTTCTAACTAATAGATAACCTTCCTAACTAATAGATAACATTTTCAATTACCTAATCCCTATACAAGGAAACTAATAAATTATTTAAGGAAATAGATATTCTTATCTGGGAAGGTAATCCCTTCTTATTCCTGTGCTACAGTACCCATGGTATTGTTCATGCACGTGAACAGTACCCCCGGCCATGACACTACTCCCCTCCTTTCGCGACAGCTCGTCCTCGAGCTGTGGTGGTGGCCATGGTTGAAGCCCTAGGAGACCCCATGTTGACGAGAGGTCGTGGCGCCGGCAGAACATTGCATGGAAGATGGTCTGCAACGCTCTAATAGATGTCGACCGGTCGTGTGGAGAAGACAGTCGTTGGGTAGCGGCCTTCTTCCTCGGCGAGGGCGCCATTTGGGCAACCACAGGCAGGGAGGTCGATGATGCAGAAGTCACGGGCGAAATCAGAGATGCCTCTGGCAGTGTAGATCGCGCAGCAGCTACTGCCTGTGCCTCCTCCTTCTCCTTTTCAATTAGCTTGGCCACCATAACCGCCATGTCTGTCAAGATGGCTTTCATGTCGTCTACGCCGGCACTCATCTCGTTGAGGGTGGCCCTCATGGCCTTGAAATACTCGGCAGCAGAAATCATGGTGTTGGCTCTGATACCAAGTTGTTATGATCCTTAGATAGGGGTAAATATCACCGGAAGGATAGCCGGGTGGCATCGGCTGTTAGGGGAGAGGGAAGACTATAGATTGGGGAGACGAAGGGGATTGGGACTTAAACTAATGTTCCGTCGGCGCCACGACCTCTCGTCAACATGGGGTCTCTTAGGGCTTCAGCTATGGCCACCACCACAGCTCGAGGACGAGCTGTCGCAAAAAGGAGGGGAGTAGTTGTCATGGGTGGCACTGTTTACATGGTGGCACTGTTCACACATGAGCAGTAACACATCCTGATTATTAGGAAAGTTTATTATTTAGGAATCTATCTATTAGGTATTTCATATTATCTATTAGTTAGGCAAGTTATTATTGGATTGGATTGTTAGAGATAGCTTTCGTTAGAGATTATTTCTTAAAGATCAAGTCGGATCATCCCTATAAAAGGGGTAACATGTATCCATTATCAATCAAGCAAGAAAGATGAACTAATCTAGTCTCCCTTCCAAGGTTCTATCATCTCAATCTATAGTCTAATCTCCCATCTCACAAAGTCGACGCCGCCTGGCCTTCTTCTTGACGGTGTTTACCCTGTTATGAACTAAGGTTCGTGACAAGTACCCCCGGCCCATGACAGATCTCCATACAGAACGCTTTTCACAGGTTCACCTTAACTTGCTGGAGCATGTTAGTCAGAGACAGATTAGAGTTATCAAAGATAACAAGCTTTGACCAATAGATGTGGCTAGAAGGGCAATCCAATAGATGATAGGAAGATCCATAGCATAGTTACCAGAAACGCGATTCGTCCGAGTCGCGGTACGGGATTTCTGGTTCGTAGTTCGCCACTTTTTCTTCCAATTTCTACTGTGAACACAAACCTCGTACCCTAAACCGGTTCAAGTTTGACAAATCCGGTTCGCGATTTGCGGGGTTTTATAGCGATCCGGTAACTATGATCCATAGTATAGTATGTTGATTTGTCTGTATCCTTATTTGGGAATATTCTTAAATAAATGTTTGACTTTACAAGGGGAGCATATCGGGTAGGAACTACCCATAAATTAGGAGAATGAGAATGAAAAATCAGTCACTAGATCAACTTTGAACGGTGTAGATTAAACAGGATTGTTTATATCACTAGAAGGTGGTAGGCATTCTACTAAAGTGCATAACTTAGGGACTCAAAAAGTTGGTGTATTTTGGTGTTTGATGGCAGCTATCTATATTCAATGTAATAGCTCAAATTACAGTTCTCATTGTCCTATTTTAAGACTAGTTCTCATTTGATATGTTCTCGAACCTGTGGCATACCCATTTAGTTGCATTCTGAATTTTTGATAGATGTTGATTACACCTATACTGATGCTAGAAACATTGAATCTTCATGATAAATATACCCATACTTCAACGTTCTGCCACATCATATGCTGTGGGCCAGGGTTCGGTTGCGTAGTATACAAGTGGGAAGTGGGAGGACGAATAGCGAGCAGCTGCCGGCTAGGCGGCGCTGTCGTTCAGGGTAGCTGAGCTTGTGGCGTGAGAGAAGAGAGGTAGGGGAAGGACTTCTGTTTATTCTTACTTGTCAATCATATACACCAATCCTCCTTATGTAGGATGGTCTCCTAACAAACTGAATCTAAACTGATTAACTTCCAAACAAACCATGACTAGATACGGTAACCAAAGATCCTAACTTTATACGATAACAAATGGAAAAAGGGAAATTGCAGAAGCCCTTGCGCCAACTCAGGCCGCACCCGAGTTGGATGCTAGTGCATCCTCCGTGCACTTGGGCTTGTTCCTCCATTGATACTGTATTCCGACCGTAACATCTCTCCCCTCCTGTGGAAACAGATCATCCTCGAGCTGAAAGGTTGCGTACAAGCGCTTAATTTCAGTGACCGATTCCTACGTCGCCTCCGACTCCGACAAGCCAAACCATATGATTAGAATTTGCCAATTGTAACTGTGGTGTGGTGCGCACTGTGTCTATCCCATAGTTACCGGGATCGCGGGACAATGCCACGTACCACTACCCCAGATCAGCATTCCCAATCGTGGGTCGCTAGCGATCTAGGTCGCTGCTGGGCTGCTGTTGGGTCGCACGGGCAAGAGGACTGGAGGGAAAGAGGGGAGATGGATGAGGAAGAGAGGATTGAGCTAACCTAACTGTCGGCGTCACCATCGGCGTCGGTGCTCGCCGCCATTGTTGCTGCTTGCTGCTTGCTATTGTCACTATCCATCGTTGCTGCATGCTGACCGAGAGGGGAAAGGTGCAGCTGCTAGGGTTAGGAAGTTAGGTCTGAGAGAGAGAGGGAGAGAGGGGGAGGGGGAGGGCGGGAGGGAGGGAGGGAGGGAGAGAGAGAGAGAAGATGTGGGCTGCTTGCTTGTAGCTTGCTATTGTTGGGCTGGGTTAGGAAGTTAGGTCTGAGAGAGAGAGAGAGGAGGGAGGATCTGGGCTGCTTGTAGCTTGCTATTGTTGGGCTGGTCTCGTGGGCTGAGCCAGCACACTCCCTTCTGCCCCCTCCTTTTCTTTTCTTTTTTTGTTTTTCTTTCTTTCCCTTTTCTCTTTCAAATATGCGTACCAAATGTATCGTACCAGGGTCATCAACCAATATTTGCTTGGGTCACGATCCACGTCCCAAATTGGTGTCCCGAAGAGGTATACCCCCTGTCGCATCACACTTTTCGCAAGTGGTGTCTCGCGACCCAATCGATTTGGGATCCTTGTGACTATGGTCTATCCTACGTCTTGTTGATGAGAGTTAGCTGGGAGAGGATCTCATCAAACATGGCTTTAGTGTCCTTCGGATCGGAACCATTGCCGCTGAACATGGTGACCGCAACTTATGTTGCACAGGCACAGCCTGTCGGACACGGGATTCACCGTTTTCCAAAAAATGCCGACACAGGTACACAACTATATATATATATATATATATATATATTAACAATAATAATTAAATATGTTTTCATGGAATACATGAGGTGTAACAAGGAAAATGTACCTTAAAGATGATCAAAAAATGAGGAACACAGCAATAGACTCCCAATTTTCTTCAGCCGCTGTAACTTCACTTTGAAGCTGTTGAAGGATAGGTGCTGTCACCTTCGGGTACACTCTGATTCCGGCATTAGATATTTGAAGCAAGTGTGCTTTAACTCTGTAGTAGCTTCCATTGTATTCCCGAGCACAATACTTGCATCTAAATCGCACATTTCCTCCACCTCCTGTTGCTCCCTCCAGAATATCGACATGATTCCACAATGGCCTGGTGTCTAGGTCATTTGCTGCCGCCTCCTAAAACAGCGAGAGGAGCAATTTCAGCAAGGAAGGAGAGGAAGGAGGAAGGAGATCTAGAACGGGTTAAGGAGGGGTGCGGACGTGTGTGGGTTGGGCTTAAATGGGCTGGGCCGTATCCTTTAGATATCCTCATACGTGTCTCAGGTGGCTACAATACGTATCAGAAATACAAATTCTTTTTTTTTTCGCATGGCAATATTCGGACATGTGACAAATACTTATCTGACCCGTGTTCGTGTCTGACACGGACTCGGTGCTTGCTCACCGTGTCTATGCATCATCCGCAACAATGTGCTCTGACACAAAGTTGTTGTGGACCAGGGTTCAATTGTGTAGTCTATATGAGTGGGAAGTGGGAGGACGGACCGCGAGCGGTCGTCGGCGAGGTGGCGCCGTTGTTCAGGTCAGCTGCGTCCGTGGCGCAAGAGAAGAGAGGTAGGGTAAAGACTTCTGTCAAATCTTACTTGCCAATCACGATACACCAATCCTCCTTAAGTAGGATGGTCTCCTAACAAATTGAATCTGAACTGATTTAACTTCCTAACAAACCATGACTAGATAAGATAATCAAAGATCCTAACTTGAGACGATAACAAAAGGAAAAGGCAAATTGTAGAAGTCCTCGCACCAACTCAGGCCGCACCCGAGTTGGATGTGCGTCCTCGTGCGCGCTTGTTCCTCCAGTGATGTTGTATTCCGACCCAGGCTTATTAAGTCGTCGACTAGTCGTCGACTAGTTGTCCAGTCGGTAGAGCATGGGCAACTGGGTCCGGCGACTCGACTTGCCAGGTTCCCATCTCGCTGCTGCCGCTCATCTTCGCCCTCGGCCGTAGCTCCCAGCCGGCGCCGCCCTTCCTCTCCCTTGGCAGGAGCTGAAGCTCCTAGCTAGCCGACGGCGGAGATGGAGGCGACGTGGATCCGGTTGGGGAGGTGGAGGTGAGCTCGATGTGGTCGGAGATCGTCACCCTCGGCCGCAGCTCCCAGCCGGCGCCACCCTTCGTCTCCCTCGGTGGGAGCTTGAGCTGAAGCTCCTAGCTCGCCGACGGCAGAGGTGGAGGCAACGTGGATCCGGGCCGGCGTCGGGGAGGTGGAGGCGAGCTCGATGTGGCCGGCGGTGAGCTCCCTCTCCCTGTCGCCGTCGCCCTCCTCTGCTCCCTCTCCCCGTCGCCCTCCTCTCCTCTGCTCCCTCTCTCCGTCGGTGTGTGTGGCTTATGTGGGTGGGTGGATGCGTGTGCTGTGTGGGTGGGTGGATGTGTGTGGCTGTGTGGGTGGGTGTGTGTGTGGCTGTGGGTGGCTGCGTAGTGTTGTGTGGTGTTTGGTGTTGTGTGGGGTGTGTGATTGTATGTGCCGGCTGTGTGTGTGCGCTTATGTGTGCCAATTGTGTGTGTTGTGCTGTGTAGACCTTGTGAATAGTAACTGTCGACTAGTCGGCAAGTCGGTCAGGAGCAAGGTAGTGTCGACCTACCGACTTAATAACCCTGTTCCAACCATAACATCTCTCCCCTCCTGCGGAAACAACTCGTCCTCGACCTGGAAGGTTGGGTACAAGCGCTTAATTTTAGTGACCGATTCCCACGTTACCTCCAACTTCGACAATCCCAACCATGCGATGAGAACATGCCAATTACCACCGTGGCGAGCTGCGCGGTGTGTCTGTCCTACATCTTGTTGATAAGAGCGAGTTGGGTGAGGATCTCATCAAGCATGGCTTTAGTGTCCTTTGGATTGGAACCATCGCCGTTGGACATGGTGACTGTAGCAACGGGCTCTAATACCAAGTTGTCGTGGGCTAGGGTTCGGCCGCATAGTCTATTTGAGTGGGAAGTGGAAACGGCGAGGTGGCGCCGTCGTGCAGGGTAGCTGCGGCCATGGCGCGAGAGAAGAGGTAGGGGAAGGACTTCTGTTTATTCTTACTTGCCAACCATGATACACCAATCCCCCTTAAGAAGGATGGTCTCCTAACAAACTGAATCTAAACTTATTAACTTCCTAACAAACCATGACTAGATAAGGTAACCAAAGGTCCTAACTTGATACAATAATAAAAGGAAAAGGGAAACTGCAGATGTCCCTGCGCCAACTCAGGCCGCACCTGAGTTGGATGCTGGCGCGTCCTCCATGTTCCTCCGGTGATACTGTATTGCGACCATAACATCATAGTTGCTGATTTTTTTGTATCCCAGCTTTCCGACTTTTATTAATCAGCACTGGATTTTTAGTGGTGCATATCCACTTTGCTTATTGAGTTGCATAATGATAGGCACGATGCTGTTGTACTATGATGCTGTTGCATTTGGTAACCTGTATTTTGCATTCTTTACTTGTGCCTGTTAGTTATTTCTTGTGTTTTCATTTCTGAACTTACTAAAAAGCTTTCACTACATGTTTCTTCCTGTGACAAGACATTGGTCAGTTTTTCTTCTGATTCTTTGAAGAAAACATGTAGACTGACCATGATTTCTAGAATCTGCTAATTGGCCAATTTATTTTTCCTGGCCAATTGTGTTCTTTACTGTAATATAACCTGTTGAGGAACTGTTCTGTCCCATCCTCAAGAAGCACAACCACGACATAAAACACTCCGTCTGTCCATCTGGTTATTCATTGATACACTAGTGTTATCTCGCTGCTATCTGTTAAGTGCAACTAACAAAGTTTCTCTGTGGTTTATGCTATGAATGATATGGTGGAACTCATGGTTTGGTCATTGGTGCTTTTCTTATAGTTATGATTAGAAGGGATACTTTAATATTCTGACTGTTGCGGTTATGATTTGAAGTGCCTGTTTAATGTTTTGTCAGATCCCTGAAAATTCAAGTTGGCCTAAAGTTCTGTGTAGTACATACGCATAGAAGTTCTGCTTTAGGCTGACAAGTCATCTTCTCTTTTGACAGGTTCTCCTTGAGTTGGCACGCAGCCGAAACAAAATCCCGCTGCCGAAGTCTATTGCTCCACCTGGCTCGATTCCTCTGCCACCTGAGCAGGACACGCTGTTGAGCCAAAACTATCAACTCCTACCCCCGTTGAAGCCACCGCGTCAAGATGAGGAAACAGAAGATGACAACGAGGGAGCCAACGCGAACCCTGCCAATCCTAATCCAAACTACTCACAGGATCAGAGGAGTAACGAGCAGCAGCAGCTTCCACAGCATACTCAGGGCCAGAGGGTTTCTTTCCAACTCAATGCTGTGGCTGCCGCAGCTGCGAAACGTCCTCGAATGACCATGGAGCAATTGAACATGGGGTAACTGTTGGTCGTTGGCCGGTTCGTAGCACCTCTTGCTTCTGGTAAGGAACATGTGCGCAAGAAGTGTATGTTGTACCTGTTCACCGCAGGCTAATTAATTTGGTGCTACCAGTGGTTTGCTTGTTGAACCTGAACGGTTTTTTTTTTCCAGAACACTATCGCCTTATAGACTTGTGCCAGTACATCATTTCAGATGTTGTGGTTATAATTACCGTTGATTGACAAGGGAACTTAAATAGTTAATTCCTTATTTACCATTAGAAGTTGGTGTATCCCTAAAATATTACTGAGAAACTGTTCCTCTCTTCATTGTTATTAGATCTTTTAACTTTCATTCCTTTTTCTCTTCATTGTTATTGGATCTTTAACTTTCATTCATTTTGCCACTCCTGTTAGTGGCTCTC
The DNA here is from genome assembly GCA_036346255.1 of Ampelocalamus luodianensis. Taxonomy (NCBI): domain Eukaryota; kingdom Viridiplantae; phylum Streptophyta; class Magnoliopsida; order Poales; family Poaceae; genus Ampelocalamus; species Ampelocalamus luodianensis. The sequence goes on from CM070622.1 coordinate 41,923,706, forward strand.
GACTTGGCTGTTAACGGGTGCACGAAAAGACAAGTTTGCCCCTACATGCGTGTGTTCCCATCTACTCTAACGTGGACAGGGAAATTTTGGCGCCAATGCATAAGTAGGGCTCAGTGCCATCGTCTTGTCTCCTGTTGAGTGAAGGACATGTTTGAGGCCTGAGCTCATTGAATTCAAGGGTCCTTGTGCTTGTCACTGCTAGATGGGTGGATTGTCCTAACTACCATGTGGAAGCAAATGTGTTCGACGCTAACACCGAAGGAAATAACGGCCAAGTGTTTTACAAATGTCCTTATTTTTCAGTAAGTTAAATTGAGTTTGATTTCTTGCTGTTTAGATGGTTAGTTTCTCCGATTCGAGTTGTTTCTTTCTTTTGTTTGCTATAATGCCCCTTTCCATGGTTCTGTAGGATGGAGGTTATCAATATTTCCAGTGAGTAGACACCATGGAAAGTGTTCAAACTTTTTGAAGTGTTGTGCAGATCCAGCTGAAAGTTTTCCAAATTTGAATGTTTTTTGCAAACCCAAGTGAAAGTTTATGAAAATCCAGTTATTTTTTTTAAAAAAAAATCGGTTGAAAGTTTTCAAAATCTACTTTAAACTTTTGGGGTTGTTAGGCTTCCGTGAGTTACCCTTCTCACTATTATCTTTGATAAATAAATATAATATTCATGTATGTAAAAACCGGCGGTTGGAGAATTTTTTTTAAAATAATATTATTTTTAAAGATATTTACAAAAATAAATAGCCGTTTAAAAAAATTACAAAAATGTGCCTCTGTGCGATTCAATCAAGCGGCGAACCTATCGCTGATTCAATCGGCGGCGAGGAACTGCCGCCACTCACAGCGCGGGCGACTTCCTATCGCCAGATTCAATCGCGGCGGAAGTCTGCGATTTCTTGTCGCCATTGAATCGGCGATAGGTTCTGTCGCCGATTCAATCAAGCACAGAGACGACTATAAAATCCCAAAAATCAATCCGAATTCATTTTAATTCGAGAAAAAACAAGAGAGGTTGGAGAGGAGAGAAGAAATTGCGCGAAGCCCTGCTTGATTCGTGGCGGTGGAGAGAGATTGATAGACCATCGGTTTGATCGATCATCTTGTGTTGCGGTAAATTTTTCAAATCGTATGTTACGCCCAAACTTTGTAGGTTAGCAAACGACAATAGCGACATAGAATTGAGTAGGTTAGATACATGTAGTCAAACTCTGTAGTACATATTTTGAGTTGATTAGCGACATAGAATTGCGACTATAGCGACATAGAATTGAGTAGGTTACATAAATTTAGTCGAACTGTGCAGTACATATTTTGAGTTGTGTAGCGACATAGAAATGCGACAATAGCGATATAGAATCGAGTAGGTTACATAAATGTAGCCGAACTGTGTAGTACATATTTTGAGTTGGACATAGAATTGCGACAATAGCGACATAGAATTGAGTATGGCGCTGGTTGACCACTGTAGTAACATAATTGATGCACGATACATTTTTGAATTGTGAGAAAAACATGGAGTAGCTGTTTAGGTCTAAAAAACAATGAGAATATTTGTGCGCATTATTAGTTGTGTTAGCGCAGTCAATATCTGTTAGTACTGTTATTAGTTGTATTAGTGCGCGGTCAATATCCTGTTAGTGCCGAAAACACCGTTTAACTAGAAAAGTAGCATGACATGTATTAAATTTGTAAAGAAAATTTGTAGTTGCTACATAGGCTATGTAAAGATGCATGGAAAAAAATATGAACTTTCTATCTTGCCGCATTTTGTGTATGGCCGACGCGAGTGAGTACGAGTTGCTTGACCCGATGATTGACCAGCGTCACCGTAGCGCCTCGATCGATCGCGCTCCTCCGGAGGGCCATGCGCCGATAGAGCTTGGGGTGTTTGACACGCACCCCATCGAGGCATGGAGGCCGCATCGAGACGGATTCCGAGGCACGTGAAGTTGTGTCCTTCATGCACTCAATGGCGGTCCGATTATTTTGCGTTGACTCTGCTTGTGCTTAATCGCTTGGGCGCAGTTGAGAGCGGCAGCCTCCTTCCACTCGCGAGGATGGTGGAGGCGACGGTGGAGGACGATCGACCAGCGTCTTTGGTCGTATGTCTGGCGTTTCCGCATGCGACCGGGCCCTACCGGCGGCGCTGGTTGACCGGCCGGAGGCCGAGACCCACACGCCCATCTCCGTGCGGGAGATGACACCGACGCCGCAGGATGTGAGCTACCTCACGGGTTGCCTGCGCAGCGCTCCGATGGTGGCGCACGACGTCCCGCCACATGGCGCACGCGACCTCTTAGCCGTGTTCGCGATATCCCGCCGCCAGCGGCAGCGTCGTCGAGTTCAACACCGCACGGGCCCACGCCAAAGTGGATCCGCCGCCTACGTAAGTGTTTTCCTAACTATTTTTCTCGTAACAATTCGTTTGTGAACCTGCCGGCGTTTACGTGTCTTCTTGCGGCCGAGCGTATGGTCGCGGACGGCGCGCCACATCGTTATGAGGCACCGAGGCCTACTGCGTGGTTGTTCGGGTGGGTGATGTTCACGAGCTCCCACGGCGGCAGCGTGGACAAGCACTACATCCGATGCGCGCAAGAGGTGGCGGAGTCACCGATCGAGCGGATCCGCGATCTGCGCTGGGTCCGCCGCGTCTTTGGCGTGACGTCATCGCGCCTTTGCAGCGGCGCGTGCGGCGTTGGCGTGACGGCGCCATCATCTCGGATGCCCGCCTCACCGCACCGTGGTCGTTGGAGCGTTTCCAGATCGGACGACCACATGTGGACTTGAGAGCGCACGGGGCGGCATGCGTCGCAGACGCCCCGACCGGCCGACCATGGGCACTTTGTGGTGCCGCCGGGTTAGTTTCGTAATCATTTGTTATTTTCATTTTGCAATCGTTATTCTCGTGTGCTAAGTTTGCAGTGTTGTATTGCACAGGTCACCTTCACGCCGATCACCTCGCAGGGCTCCTACCCGGAGTACGTTGTGATGTTCGATCAGCTGACCGACGACCGCGTCATCTGGACCCCGTACAGTGACGACCGGGTGATCGCGCGCGCCCCAACGGTGCGCCGGTGCGCGTGCGCGAGACTACGTGTACTGGTACACGCGGAGTGCCTTGGTGCACGACATCTTCGTGGAGGAGTACCAGATAGAGCGGGTCATGCGCCATTCGGTCTGCGCAGAGGTCCCAGCCCCTTGGGGGGGAGGCGGGTGCCGGGGCACGTACACGCGTAAGTTCACTGTTGACTTTTATGTCCGCACAATATGTGTTACATCGCAACCAAATATTTTTCTTGCCGTCCCACGGTACACTAGGAAGGGAGTTCGTGGCACGATGTCCTGTCGGACAGATGGCCCCTTGGTGGCCGATTGGAGTGCGCGCGACGAGACCCTCGCCGAGGTTGCGACGCGAGGCTCACGACCCCAGAGACGCACGAGCACTACATGGAGTGGTACTCACTCGGACGAGGCTACGTTGCGTCCGGGTCGTGGTCGACCCTGCTCGACATGTGGCCGCGACGTCCGACACGTACCCCACCCAGCCGGACTCCGCTTTCCACCGCAGCGTACGTACTCAATATTACATATTTCATATTTAATTTGACATACTTATGTGTACAACTTCATGATTACCGTGCAGGTGGATCTTCACCGGAGGTCGTCGAGATGGTAGACTCGCGCAAAGACATGGCAATGTCGGGAGATCGAGGCTCCTGCACAGATCGGGAGGCAGCGATGCGGAGCGCGGACCACGGCGGTCGCGTACGCCGACCGACCCGTGGACCGAGCACCGAGGACGAGGGGTCAGCCGAGGTGGTAGGACACAACCTCCTGATCCGCACGTGGCGGGCACGTCGGCGTGGCAGGGCGGGGGGAGCACCTCCGGACATGCGGAGGTGAGTTCGACACGCCGACGCCGCTTCTTCATTTCATTTCAACCTCATAAGTTTGTAACGACGATCTTACGTTACAGTCCTCGCCTCACCGCACGCCGCCGAGACTATGCCGCGTCGTCCGAGCACATCTTTGGGCCAACAGGTAAGTTCCGTTTGCTTGCGTAACGCATTTTTAGTCATGACTATGTTTGTAACCTCATTCTTCGCAGAACGGATTGGGAGGACGATACATTTCGATCGCGATGCGCACCTATCGGCACCCATCGATGACTTCTTGAGGATCCGCGTGACACGCAGTTCTCTTTGGAGGCTTCGCAGCTGTACAGTGCGCCGAGTTTGACCTAGGCGACGCAGGATCAGCCGACGCAGGAGCAGCCCCTCGCTACACCACCGCGGACTTCGCGCGGGTGGTACTCGAGCGACTGATCAGAGGACCCGTTTATTCGGCTTGTCTTGCTTAACCATCCACTTGGTCCTAACAATACAAATCAAATAAACCAAGCCTCGAGATATGTATACTTCCCAGAATTGCAGTATACACACCTCGTTACAAAATCATGCATCAATTCCATTCATACACATAGAGCCGAAGCAAAGCAACACTGAAAGACATAGATAATATAAAGAGAGTTAGTACAAAAGAGAGGCCGCCCGGCCAAAAGACATACAAATAGATAAATACACAGCGGAAGCAAAAGGGCCATAAGATGGCTATAAACAAAAGCCAATCGGTGTGCCTTTACCCACAAGGCAACCAACCGACCACAAGCTAATCATCCCAAACAGCACAAGAACACAGACTCACAAAAGTGAGGCCCTTGGGGCTCACCTTCTTCCTCTGCAACAATTTATATTAAGCAAAGCAGATGAGTACAAAAATTATTTTTGTACTCGCAAGACTGACGTGTGAGATAACAGAACTATAATTAACTACATGCAAGCTTTATTTAAGTGGATGAGGCTCTGGACTTATTTTCAGCATAAAGCAAGTTTTCATTTGCAATAGGGTAATAGATTCAAAGCAAGTTTGCAATTAACTTTTATTGTTCAAATAAAAGAGAGACAATTATAACAATAGATAGATGACAACACCAACCTAGAAGTGACTAACCCATAGTCACCACAACAATAGCATAAAGTACCCCTTCATACCACCCTTGTCAAGTTTAAGTTTTTTTAAAAGGTTGTAGTCTAGTTCTTGTGGGAAATAACCAAGCGTGTCCATAACCTAGGACGAGGCTATTCGAATAGTTTAAACCCTGCAGGGGTGTACCAATGTACCCACACGATAGACCACCTTTCCACCCGCCACGGTTAGCACACTTCCTTTGGTATGCAGGCATGGCTAAGTCTAACAAGACGCTTTCCAATGGACGATGCTAATTAAGAGCCGCAACCCACGGGAGAAAGACACATTAGACAGCCTAACCGGTCTGCTAATGCTCCCCTCCAACACCACAACACACACACACACAGGAACACACCCACCGACCAGCTCATAATTAACACCTTCCAAAGTACTTAGTCAAGAGAGGTTCCATATCCCCCTCGCGTGGTTAGCACGCAACAATTGCTTGGATCAATGGCACAAGTAACTCGGTCCTTAGGGACTTAGGCACCATTCCAATCACACCCAACAGCTCACCCAACATACCATTGTGCCCAAGCCAAGATATAATTTTTGTTTTCAGTTTTTGATTTGCAAAATGGTAAAACACAAGGGTTAGACATAATGGAATAATAATAGCATTTGTGTGATCAAGATCACCGACTAAGTCGATGATCGCCCAATACTACCGATACTAGGCATGACTAAGCAATATTTATTCGAAAATCTACTAAGTGACAAGAGCTCATCCAACGAACTCTAATCATAGCAATTAACCTAGGCTCAGGGAGTAGAGGATAATCATTTACCTACAGATTATGCAACTAGAGGTCTAACTAATCAATTAAACAACAAAATAACAATGCATACATAGAAGTTAAACAAAATATTAGACTTTAAAAGTAAGGGATCAAATGGGAAATGATCAAATCTGCTTGCACGCTTGTTGCTTGCTCAAATCATGCGGAGGATCGTTCTCGGGTTACCGCAAATGTCAAGCCTAAGCGAAAAGCAAAAAGAAGCGAGAACAACCAATAAGACGCAGCAACACTTAAACAAAAGAGCAAGCAAAATTTATCCAATTGTGATGAAATTTATACACAAGGTAGAATAGGAATAAACCTAGACATAGAAACTGAAAACCTAATTTGAATTTGTGGTGCAAAAGATATTCCCTAAAAACCTATTTTCGCCATAATTAGATCTGTGCAAAAATATTTTCTAGAAAGATTTTGAAGCTGAAACTTTATGGTAGCTACCTACTGGTATAGTGATAAGCCATATAAAATCTCAGGTCATTTGGAGTTATATTGAAAGAGTTATGATTTGTCTAAATTGTTTAGGTATTAAACTAAAATATGATCCTTATGATTAAAAAAGTAAAATTTGTGAAACCAATTTCCTAGCAAATACACTATCAGTGGAAGCTAATCCAATTGGATTCATACAAAAATCAGCTATAGATAAAAGATATGCATTTTACAAGTTTGCTAAAAGTTAAAAAATGTATTAAGTTCACTTGTTTACTATTTTTGAAAAAGGTTTTCGAGTTTGATCATGGTCTACAATTATTTTTCTATTTAAGGTCAAGGTATAAGGAAACTAAAAATTGGAACCATCTAATTTGGATTTATAGTTACAGAGATACAAAATGACAAGACCCTAAAGTTCTTCGCTGGACTTAGCATTTTCGGAATTTCCTAACACCCGAGACGTGGGCGATTGAGAGCCGTCGATCTCGGATCGGACGTCTCGGTTGAATCCGAGCGACACAGGCACTGAGCGCGCAGAAGAGGGCGGCGACGTGGAGAGCTGAGGGCCGTAGATCTCTAGATCGGATGACTACTAATGAGCCACGCCGCCTCGACTGGAGCTCCGTCCGACAACGAGGAGTTCCGCCGCGAGCTTGCTCGGCTCGTCGCCGGCGAATCGCCATGGCGACGCCGCCAAGGGCCAAACGGATCCTAGCACTATGCGCACTTTGATGGCACCAGTGGCGAGGCCAATGGCGACCTGACGCGGCGGCGCGGCGGCGAGAGGCAGATGGAGTGCTACGGCCGAAAACGAAAATGATGACATGGCTAAGCTATGCGCAAATGGACGGGTGCAAAAGCTATGACGGGGTCCTATGGACTTAACGCGACCATTGGAGCCCATACGGTGGCCGCGGCGAGTCGAGGCTAACGGTGGCGGCGCGACCAAACAGGAACTACGGCCACGCGAAGGCAAAAGCTAAACGGAAGAGCTTAAGCTCACCGGGGCTCACCAAGATGATGACGGGTTGGGGTGGACGGAGGATGAACGGAGCAGCCCGGCGAGGATCGCGGCGCATGCGGGGATGCCTCAACGCGAGGGGCGACACCGGCCAAACCAGCAACACCGGTGGTACCATGAGCTTCGCAATACCACGAGAGAAGGTCCGGAGGCGTGGATTGGGAAATGTGGGTCTTACCGCACCGAGAAGAAAGGGGGCACTGGCGTCGCGAGCTCCAAAACTCCAATCCCGCGCCTCAGAGGAAACCCAAAATAGGGTGAGGGTTAAGCACCACAGAGGTAAGAGGAAGGAGCAGGAGGAAGAATCGGGCGAGGAGCCACCGGAGCACCGTTGTCGCAGTGAGCTCCAAGCTCGGCAATGGCGAGATGGGCGCTGGTGGTACGGCTCGCTCAAGCTCGGAGGTGCAAGAGAGAGCCGCGGGAGAGGAAAGGAAGCCAAAGGAGGTGACCAGGCGCTAAGTAGCGGGGAAGAGCGAGAGGCACCGTTGCTCGCCTCGGGTTCTCGCTGCCGCTACGGCCGCCGTGAGCGACGGGAGCGCTTGAGACGACGACTAAACGGGCGGTAGAGTGACGGGCATTTAATGCGCCGCAGACACCGTTGCAGGTCGCCGGATGGGACAGGCATCGCGCGCCACGCTCGCTCCGCCATGGCTCGGCGCCGCGCGAGCGAGAGGAAGGCGACGACGGCCAGCCGTCCGATCTGCATCCAAGGGCTAACACGCGATCGAGTTGAAACGGCGTTGGGCAAACGTCGACCGCCCGATCGAAATCCAACGGCTGAGAATCAGCGGGCAGTCGGAGGGGTCCGAATGCCTACACGGATGCGAGCCGTTCGATGGAGATCCAACGGTCCAGATCGCGCGCGCCCGCTCGCCCGCGCCGGGTGCTATTAGTTGACTCGGCCGAGTCAGTTGGCTCGAGCCCGAGTCTGACTCGCACCCGAGGAACAGTGCAAACCAGCTAGGTTTTGAATTTTAAAGGCTGAAACTTTGGGGATTTAATTAAGGTATCAAATCAACTCCAAAATTCATGAAATTTTAAGTGGAGCTTGCTTACCTTGGGGTTTACCTCCCATAAAATTTCCAGAGGTTTTTGTGCACTGAAATTTTCTCAAGAAATTCCAGAAGGCTAATTCCAAGGTTTGACCAAGGTTTGACTTGCCTCTAAAATATTTCAAATAATTTCCAAAAATTATGAAATAATTCAGAGGTGTTACGAAGCAACCCTAGAACCCAGGAAAAATTATTGCCAAGGGTTTGACACAAGATTTGACCAAGGAGGTTGTTGACTTGATAAATGAGGGTTTTGATTTTGAATTTTCCAAAATTCTTTTACAAGAATTTTCAGAAAAGTTCAAAAGCACAAGGATGTAAAAAAAGTTTTAGTTTACCCTCAATTTATTACATTTGAAACACAAGCTGAAATTTGGGATGTTACAAACCTCCCCCCTTACAAAAATCTCGTCCCGAGATTTGGTTCACTCGGAAAAGAAAGAGGGGTAGTCTGCACGGAGACGATCTTCTCGCTCCCAAGTAGCCTCATCCTCGGAATGGTTTGAACACTGAACTTTAAGGAACTTGATGGTCTTATTCCTTGTTCTTCGCTCAGCCTCCTCGAGTATGCGAACAGGGTGCTCGCGATAGGTCAAATCTTCCTGAACATCCAGGGTCTCCAACGGAGCTTCCTCTGTTGGAACACGGAGGCACTTCTTTAGCTGGGACACATGAAACACATCATGTACCCTTGCAAGTGCAGCAGGTAACTCCAACTTGTAGGCAACAGCTCCCTTCTTCTCGATGACACGGTATGGACCGACATATCGAGGAGCTAACTTGCCCTTGGTACCGAAACGCTGGTGACCCTTCAGAGGAGAAACCTTGAGATAAACAAAGTCATTGGGCTCAAAGCTCAACTCACGACGACGGCGATCCGCATAGCTCTTTTGCCTGGATTGAGTTGTGCGTAAGCGATCACGAATGAGCTGTACTTGACCTTCGGCCTCATTAATCGAGTCCGGGCCAAAGAAAGGTCTTTCACCGGTCTCGGACCAGTTCAACGGGGTCCTACACTTCCTCCCGTATAGGGCCTCAAATGGTGCCATGCCGAGACCGGCTTGGAAGCCGTTGTTATAAGAAAACTCGCGAATGGCAAGCACTTCTCCCATGCTTCCCATAGAAAGAACACAAGCTCGCAAAGATGTCCTCCAAAACTTGGTTGACCCTTTCGGTCCCACCATCTGCTTTGGGGGTGATATGTCGTCTTTGAAGAAAGATGAGTTCCATAGCTTCTTGCAAGCTATGCGAACCGAAGTGAAGATGGAACTACGATCGAAATGATCGTCTTCGCACCCATGCAAGCTCACTATCTCGGCGATATAGAGCTCCGCAAGGTGACCGTGCACGAATCTTGGTCTTGATCGAAGAAAATGCGCCACTTTCGTCAACCGGTCAATGATAACCCAAATGGCATCATTGCCCTCGGTGATCTAGGTAGGTCGGTGGTAAAATCCATCCCGACCGAATCCCACTTCCACTCCGAATGGGCAAGGGTCAAGCAATCTGCAGGCGCCGATGTTCGCCTTGACACGACGACACACACGCCGCACTTAAGAACGAACCTTGCGATCTCCCTCTTCATTCGGTCCACCAAAATCTTTGGCGAAGATCCCGATACATCTTCGTGCCCCGTGATGAATGGATAACGGAGAATCGTGGGCTTCATGGAGGATCAAATCCCGCAACTCCATGTCCTTTGGAACCACGAGGCGTTGCACGAACCTCACGACACCAAGCTCATCTACGGAGAAGCACTTGGTCGTTCCATTCTTGACATTTTCCTTGATGCGGTTCACTCCAACATCCGATCGCTGAGTGACTGATCCGATCCACCAAGGTTGGTGTACAACCAAGGCAAATGAGGAACCATGCTCAACCAAACCGGTTGAGACGCGAAACTCCTCCGTAAGAGGGGCCGATGCTCTGAAGCAACAATGCATTGCAATGCGCTTTGCGACTAAGCGCATCCGCAACGACATTGGCCTTGCCCGGATGGTAGTGAATACCCATGTCATAGTCCTTGATCAACTCCAACCATCTCCTTTGCCTAAGGTTCGATCCGGTTGGGTGAACAAATACTTTAAGCTTTTGTGATCCGAATACACTTCACAACGACACCGATTAGGTAATGTCGCCAAATCTTAAGTGCATGGATCACAGCGGCCAACTCCAAGTCATGGGTAGGATAGTTGAGTTCATGAGGTCTCAATTGCCTTTATGTATAGGCCACTACCTTGCCTTCTGAAAGATCTAGACCCGCCATTATGTGGTAATGGAGTTTTGGTGATTAATGATAAATCTAATTGGGAGACTAACACCTTTATTGATATACATATTGTGTAGTCTTATTTGGATATAAAGGTGAAAATCATGAAGGCATGCAAAGTGATTAAGTGATTAATGACAAATGCACTTGTGAGACTAACACTCCTATTGTTATATCAAGTTTAGTCTCACTTGGATATAAAAGCAAAATCCAAACAGTATGTATTCATTAATGACAAATCTATTTGTGAGACTAACAATTCTATTGATTATCTATTGCTTAGTCTCGTTTGGATATAAAGATGAAAATACAAGAGGTATGCATTCTACTTCTTATTATTATATCTTGTTGCATTCCTCGGATCCAAAATATAGGTTAAACTCCACCAAAAAAAGTTAACTTGGATATGTGCATATGTTTCCATTACACATTTGTGTATGCACACATTTAGGGGGAGTTCATTCTATATTTTGTGGTTTCATTAGTATTGATCTATATTCTCTTTCCACATATATTAAGGATCTTTACTTTGAAACATATCCTTGAATATATTTAACTTATGTAGTTAATATATTCATATGAGTATATGAGCATATGAGACTTGTGTAGTTCATTGATGCTCATATATCCTTGAATATATTTTAACTTGTGTAGTTAATATATTCATATGAGTATATACAACTTGTGTAGTTCAGATACACTCATATTTAGTATACACAACTTGTAGTTCAGATATACTCTTGGTATATATAACTTATGTAGTTCATATATACTCATGTCACTTTATATTCAATTATTTGCAATTGTGTTGTGGGACTAATGTGTGTGCTAAGATGTTTTCAAGGCTTAGTCCCGAGTTTGAATGGTGACATGAAAAGGAAATGCAAAGGTGATAAGAGATCAACATGGCTCAAGACAAAGGAGTCATGCATTACATTTCAAAAGCTTCGAAATGCGGTAGTACCAGGCGTTGTATGCGCTGGTAGTACCGCACCGCGAATGTACCGATTGCATGCGGTATGAAAATTCCAAAGAGCATTGCTTTTGACTTGGTTTGCTCGAGGTGGAGCGGTAGTACCGGAGTTCATGTGGTGGAACTACCACAGAGCAGCATGACCGCAAATATGTTGGCGGTATGTAAATTCCGAGAAGGTATTTTTCAGTATTTCTCGAGCCTCGAAATCGGTGAGTGCCGCATTCGAGAAACGGTATACCGAGAGCGGTATTACGGATGCTAGTTGGCGGTAATACCGCACCTTCAGTAATGGCTTGTTCAAAAGCATTTATGCAGGTATATCTTGTTAATTAATGTTAATGACATTGTGGGACTAACATTTTCCATGAGTTGGATAAATAGGTTATGTTCCAGGGTGATAAAGACTTTGGATGACATCATGAGTTGATTGTCATCAAGTCAAGGTTCAAGAAGATGATGCATCATGTGTTGATGCATATCAAGATCTCGAATATGAGATGATCATGAGTTGATCATCGAGTCAAGAGAAGACTCATCATGTGTTGATTGAGGTCAAGTAAAAGATGCATCGTGGGTTGATGCATATCAAGACGATGACCCGGACACGAAGCGAGGATGTGAGTCATCAAGCTTCAAGTGGATGGTCAAGGCAAAGGTATGACTAGCTAGGGCTAAGGATTTGTTCCTAGTCTTTACCGGTCTCGGTGTTTGGTTGAGACCGGATTGCTAGAATAGGTTGCCGTACTATTAAGAGGGTCTTGTCTAGTAGCTTGAGTTAGTCATGTGTTGATAGCTCATTGTGTTTGCTCTAGCTCAACTTAACATGTTGCCTATATTTGCGAATGCGTTTGCAAATAGTTGAGGCTCATGGATAATCCTTGTAGCATGTGACTATACTTTGCAAATGTGTTTTGCAAACGGTTGAAGTCCATGTACCTACTCCTTGTAGCATGATCTAAGTTTGCAAATATGTTTTGCAAATTATTGGGATTCATGTATTTTCCTGGCATGGTCTAAGATTGCTTGTTGCTAACTCTTTGGACTTAGACCATGGTAGTGGCTCTTTGAAGTTGTGCTTTTGATTTGATAAAATGTGTTTGAGATCAAATCAAATAGGTGGGCTGAGTAGCCCACTGAATAAGCTTTCAATAGAGTCCAAGATCACTCAATTCCGACATCGGAGTCAAAGTTATGACCTTTTACGAGTGTCGTCGTGCTGAAAATCGGGCTGCGGTAGTACCGCTCAGAGCTATCGATGCGTAGTACCCTTGACGGTAGTACTGCCCCTTGTGAGTGCGGTACGACCGCAAAAGGTCAGAACGGCTAGTTTTTGGCTGTTTCGTCTCCAAACGGCTAGTTTTTGGTTTGGGGGCTATAAATACCCCTTGGCGGTTGAGAGACAACTTTAGCATCCCATTGAGTTCCTTTGAGCTAAGAGCAAGCCCTCTACTCCCATTTGTGCATGTGTTGCACTTAGTGAGGTTTGAGAGGCAAATCCTATTGCATGTGTTGCATTAGGTGGTGGATTTAGTATCCACGAGCTTTGACACTTGATTGGTTCAAGTGAAAGTTGGAGACTTGTTACTCTTGGTGTTTGCCGACACCTAGACGGCGTGGAGGCGTCGTGCGTCGGTGATCTTCTCAAGTGAAGCTTGTGAGAAGACCCGGGCGTTTGTGAGTGGTTTGGTGCTCGCCATCTCCGGAGTGGAGTAAGAGCAACCCTAGTGAAGCGAGGTGTTTGATACCTCGGAGGAAGGCTCAATTGGTGGAGCCGCCCCAATTGGTTTGGGTTTCCTCAACGTGGATTATGGAGACCGCAGCAGTCTCACCACCACGGTAAAACATCATTGTGTCCCGTGTGCTTCTTGTGATTAGCTTTCATATGCTTTACTTTGTGCAATTTACATTTATTGTATAATTGCTTATTCATTTGTATGATTGCTATCTTGTATGTGCTTGATTGATCATATCATTAGTTGATAGCTTACAAGTCGTTGCAAAATTGCTCTATTTATTATTGACTTGTATTGTTGGTTCACCTAGTTGTTTTAGGCGTTAATTGTGCTAAACCGAATTGACATTTAGCTCCGCATTAGAAATCGGTTTTAGCGCTTAGAAGTTTTAAATTGACTATTCACCCCCCCTCTAGTCGGCCTCCTCGATCTTACAAGTGGTATCAGAGCTTGGTCTCTCATTTATTAGACTTAACTGTCTAGAGAGTAAAGGATGGCGACTAGAGATTTAGTGCACCTAGGTGAAGCACCACAATTTAATGGCACAAATTATGCACATTGGAAAATCCGCATGTCATGTTATTTTAAGGCCATGGGCCTAAATATATGGCGGATTGTAGATGTAGGCTTTTCTCCTCCATTGGATAGTCTTGATCCAACAATTGTGGAAGAGAAATGCTTACATCTCGACGCTCAAGCAATTAACGCTTTATTTAGTGCTTTGAGTGTAGATGTGTTTGATGCCATATGCGATCACAAGAACATTCATGAGATGTGGACCCATCTTCAAGAATATTATGAAAGGTCCACTTCACAAGTAATGATCGATAGAAGAATGGACGCGTCGGAAAAGAATGCTCAATCTCAAACTCCGACGATAATGAGTCCACAAGCACCTCCACAAATGAGGATGACATACAAGAATGGATGTCGGGGGAAGAATTCTCAACTTCTAGCTCCGAAAATGATCAAACATCAACTCCATCAACATCGCCTCATTGCTTTATGGCTAAAGGTAAAAATGAGGTAAATAATTATGAGCCTTCATATGATGAATTGATGGAGATGCTAGAAGAATTAAATGAATATTTAGGAATGGAGAAATCTAAATTCAAAGTTTTGAAGAAAGAACATGTCTTACTTCAAAATAATTATGATGTTCTAAAAGATGAACATGAAAAGATTCTCCTAAATGAATTTACTAGCTCCAAGGTGGATATAGGTGTAACATGTAATTTAATAGATGATTTGCCATGCATAGCTCCTAATTCTTGTAATTCATCTAAAATTGATATATCCACTTCATGCGATGATTTAATTGATATGCCTTGTAGCACTTGTGAAAATACTTCTATTTCCTCTATGTCTTGTGAGACTAACCTTGTAGAGGAAAACAAAAAGCTCAAGGCCCAAGTCGCAAATTTGAAAAATGACTTGGATAGAAGCCACAAAGGGAAAGCCACTCTCGATGAAATATTGAGCAAACAAAGATGTTTGCAAGACAAGAGTGGAATTGGCTTCACTCCCATGAAGAAAAGGGAGAATAGCAAGATGAGACACAATCAAAGACACAACAAGAACATCAAGTGCTTTGATTGTCATCAAAAGGGTCACCTCTCCACCAAATGCCCTAACAAGGAAGATTATAAGAGAGGACTTGGCTACATCGCCAAGAAGAAGGTGAAGAGCATCCCAAAGCAAAAAGGGAAGATATACACAAATATCAAATGCTTTGGATGTTATGAGAAGGGACACATTGCCTCGGTGTGTCCAAATCAAAAAGATGTCAAGCCAAGACATTCAATAAAGAGGCAAGACGGCAATGAGCAAGAAAAGAAGATATCAAGGGGAAGCAAAAGCCCTACTTGCTACAATTGCTGGAGAAAGGATATTTTAGTAAGGAATATCCTAAGGTATCTCTCCTAAGCCTATTATTTATAATAATGATTATTTGCTTAGGAAGGATAGAAATGACAATGTGTTTGCTAGGAATGTTAGTTTACATAAAACTAATGCTAGGGCCATTTGGGTGCCCAAATCTATTGTGACTAACATTCATGGACCCAACCAAGTATTGGGTACCAAAAATGCGCTTAAATGATTAATAGGTACTTGGAGATGCATTGGGGTTTGGCTCATTCATGAAGAAGTGAATTTCACCATATGCAAAATTGGAGCCAAGCTTGAGGATAATCAAGTCACATCATAAACAAATGCTATCTCGGTAACAAGTATTTACATTGAAGTATCTAGACCCTTTACCTTGTGTAGGTTGCATTTCATGAAAATCTTATAAAAGGGTTGTTCTTGCTCTTGTGCTAAATCTTGATTATTCAAATCTTGAGCAAGATTGAAGTGGCACATTAAGGGGGAGTGCTAAGTCATTTACATGTATATCACATCCCTATGTGTGGCCAAATTAATTAAGTGCTAATAATGTTTTTCAAAATTAAGCCATTAAGCCAAAAGTCAAAATTTTGAAATTATTAGTATATCCTTTAAAAAAATGAGTTACAAAATGTATACAAATGCATTTCAAATGTTTACCAAAGGTTTTGGCCTAAGAAAAAGCTATTTTAAATGAAAATGAGTTCCTACCCAAAATTCTAGATCATAGAATCTTGTTTTTGATATAAACTAGATTTTTGTGTAAAATCTATTATAAAAGGAATTTGATCTTCGTCTCAAAAGGAAAATCCTAGAGTTGGTTATTCTAAACACTTTTCGTATTCAAATGATTTTCAAAAGACCAATTCATCAAAAGTTATTTGATTTTGAAACTCGTCCAAAATACTAGTTTGACCTAAGTGGTCACTTTCTAGCACTTAAGTGAGTTTAGCCATTTGAGCCTAAATTATTCATATGAATAGGTCCATGATGGTATTTATGACTCATACATGAAATTGGATGCTATAGATTTCATCTTTTGCTCAATTTGGCTCTTGTTGAGAACTTCCTTGAAAATCTGATTTTAATTGCAAATCAAAACACTAATTCATAAAAACTAATTCCTTGAATATTAATTAGTCCCCTTAGTGCATAATGGTCCTTAAAAATATTTAATTGAGTTCAAAACTAGGGATCATTTGCATAAACTTCAATTCTCTTCAAAATTCCTTGATCAATCTTTGAAGTCCCAGGAAAATCGGAACTATCGGCAGTATTCTTGCGGTACTACCGGATCCCGGTACTACCGGTCCTTGACCTACGGTACTACCGATTATCCTGACAAAACAACCAATCTCAATTCTTTCAATTCTAAATCTATTGTGGTTGTTTCCCAAAGTTAATTTGATCTGTGGTATCCTTGCTAGCTACTCTCAAATACTTTTTGACTCTATATGCCATTTTGATCTCATTGTGATATATTTATCATTCAAATGGTATTCTTTCAAGTGGTAGCTCCTATTGATCTTCTTTGACCTCGGCATGAGAATCATATGTGTTTGATTCAAGTGGTATCCTTGTTTTTACAAGTGGTACTATTTTAAGTGATATCATCTTGTCCTTACAAGTGGTATTCTCAATTGATATCATCGTACTCCTTCATGTTGTATCTTTTAAGTGGTATCTCTTGTTCTCATTCACAAGTGGTATCTAACTCCTTCTATGCCGATCAATTCTTTGCTTACCAAGCTCTCCCCGATACCTAATCACTTCTTATCCATGTGGTCTCTCCGATACCTCAAATTTCTTGATGTTGTTTTTCAAGAGGTATCTTATCCAAGTGGTTTCTCTGATACCCGATATCTTTTCAAGTGTTATCTTTTCAAGAGATATATCTCAATTGTATCAAGTGGTATCATCTTATCTCAAGTGTTTTTTCTCTCTATCTCTTCTCTCCATGCTTTCATTGAAGATCTTAAAAGGAGAAGTTCAAGCACCTTGAGATTGCAAGACCTGTCGACGCATGTTTTCCACAAGTGGTATCAACATATGGATTTACAAGTATTATCTACAAGTGAAATCTACAAGTGGCGTCGTCAACTTATAGTATTCACAAATGAAGTTTAAAGAATATCTTTCAACAAGTGGTATCTACAAAAAAATCTCTACAAGTGGTATCTACTAGAATTGTTCAAGGATTACCTTACAAGTGGATACACATAAAGAAAATAGGGAGAATGCTTTTGTGTGTCAAAAGCAAAGACAATTGGACAAAGAATGCTTTTGTGTGTCAAAAGCTAAGAAGGAGATATTTGGAGAAAGAATGCTTTTGTGTGTCAAAAGCAAAGATAAGTGGACGAAGAAATCCTTTGTGTGTCAAAGGAGTAGAACCTTTGTGTAAGGGGGAGTTTTCCTAAAATCTTTTGAAAAAGCTTTATTGAAAACCGTTTTGAATTTCAAAATGGGTAATCTATTATATGGGAAAACTAGTTTGTAGAAACTCCTTTTTGGCCTCGTTTTGATTCTTCGGTGTTTATGCCAAAAGAGGATAAAGTTTATTTGATCAATTATTTGGATTCTCTCTTGTGAGTTCACCCTATATTATGTTTAGTCCAAAAGTGAGAGAATGCTTTTGGAGAACTTAAAAGGAAAAAGTTTAGGGAGAATGTTCTCACCTTATATCTTGCATAGATCATAAAAGGGGAGAATATTTCGATGATCAAAATCATATGAATTCTATTGCCTAGCTCATAAGTCTTACAAAGACTCTCCTTTGCTTTAAGATTTGTTTTGGATTTTTGGTGTTTAATGCCAAAAGGGGGAGAATTTGTATGAGCTACATTTCGATGTTCTTATTTGATATCTCTTGTGATGCCTTAAGTAGGAGAATTCTTTCTCTAAGTTTTGTGCATATATATAGAATTCTTTCTCTAAGTTTTGTGCATACATATAGTCAAATATGCTTTCTTTCTTATCATATGTTGACTTATATCCAAATGTTGCTATTAATGATGGATTTGTTTATCGCCTTAAGTAGGAGAATTCTTTCTCTAAGTTTTGTGCATACATATAGTCAAATATGCTTTCTTTCTTATCATATGTTGACTTATATCCAAATGTTGCTATTAATGATGGATTTGTCATCAATCACCAAAAAGGGGGAGATTGAAAGATCTAGACCCGCCATTATGTGGTAATGGAGTTTTGGTGATTAATGATAAATCTAATTGGGAGACTAACACCTTTATTGATATACATATTGTGTAGTCTTATTTGGATATAAAGGTGAAAATCATGAAGGCATGCAAAGTGATTAAGTGATTAATGACAAATGCACTTGTGAGACTAACACTCCTATTGTTATATCAAGTTTAGTCTCACTTGATATAAAAGCAAAAATCCAAATGTATGTATTCATTAATGACAAATCTATTTGTGAGACTAACAATTCTATTGATTATCTATTGCTTAGTCTCGTTTGGATATAAAGATGAAAATACAAGAGGTATGCATTCTACTTCTTATTATTATATCTTGTTGCATTCTCGGATCCAAAATATAGGTTAAACTCCACCAAAAGGTTAACTTGGATATGTGCATATGTTTCATTACACATTTGTGTATGCACACATTTAGGGGAGTTCATTCTATATTTTGTGGTTTCATTAGTATTGATCTATATTCTCTTTCCACATATATTAAGGATCTTTACTTTGAAACATATCCTTGAATATATTTAACTTATGTAGTTAATATATTCATATGAGTATATGAGAGCATATGAGACTTGTGTAGTTCATTGATGCTCATATATCCTTGAATATATTTTAACTTGTGTAGTTAATATATTCATATGAGTATATACAACTTGTGTAGTTCGTATACACTCATATTTAGTATATACAACTTGTAGTTCAGTATATACTCTTGGTATATATAACTTATGTAGTTCATATATACTCATGTCACTTTATATTCAATTATTTGCAATTGTGTTGTGGGACTAATGTGTGTGCTAAGATGTTTTCAAGGCTTAGTCCCGGAGTTTGAATGGTGACATGAAAAGGAAATGCAAAGGTGATAAGAGATCAACATGGCTCAAGACAAAGGAGTCATGCATTACATTTCGAAAAGCTTCTGGAAATGAGGTAGTACCGGCGTTGTATGCGCGGTAGTACCGCACCGCGAATGTACCGATTTGCATGCGGTATGAAAATTCGATAGCATTGCTTTTGGACTTGGTTTGCTCTCGAGGTGGAGCGGTAGTACCGGAGTTCATGTGGCGGAACTATCACAGAGCGTATGACCGCAAATATGTTGGCGGTATGTAAATTCCGGAGAAGGTATTTTTCGTATTTCTCGAGCCTCTGAAATCGGTAATGCCAAGATTCGAGAAACGGTATTACCGAGAGCGGTATTACGGATGCTAGTTAGCGGTAATACCGCACCTTCGATGAATGGCTTGTTCAAAAGCATTTATGCGGTATATCTTGTTAATTAATGTTAATGACATTGTGGGACTAACATTTTCCATGAGTTGGATAAATAGGTTATGTTCCAGGGTGATAAAGACTTTGGATGACATCATGAGTTGATTGTCATCAAGTCAAGGTTCAAGAAGATGATGCATTATGTGTTGATGCATATCAAGATCTCGAATATGAGATGATCATGAGTTGATCATCGAGTCAAGAGAAGACTCATCATGTGTTGATTGAGGTCAAGTAAAAGATGTATCGTGGGTTGATGCATATCAAGACGATGACCCGGACACGAAGCGAGGATGTGAGTCATCAAGCTTCAAGTGGATGGTCAAGGCAAAGGTATGACTAGCTAGGGCTAAGGATTTGTTCCTAGTCTTTTACCGGTCTCGGTGTTTGGTTGGAGACCGGATTGCTAGAATAGGTTGCCGTACTATTAAGAGGGGTCTTGTCTAGTAGCTTGAGTTAGTCATGTGTTGATAGCTCATTGTGTTTGCTCTAGCTCAACTTAACATGTTGCCTATATTTGCGAATGCGTTTTGCAAATAGTTGAGGCTCATGGATAATCCTTGTAGCATGTGACTATACTTTGCAAATGTGTTTTGCAAGCGGTTGAAGTCCATGTACCTACTCCTTGTAGCATGATCTAAGTTTGCAAATATGTTTTGCAAATTGTTGGGATTCATGTATTTTCCCTTGGCATGGTCTAAGATTGCTTGTTGCTAACTCTTTGGACTTAGACTATGGTAGTGGCTCTTTGAAGTTGTGCTTTTTGATTTGATAAAATGTGTTTGAGATCAAATCAAATAGGTGGGTTGAGTAGCCCACTGAATAATCTTTCAATAGAGTCCAAGATCACTCAATTCCGACATCGGAGTCAAAAGTTATGACCTTTTACCGAGTGTCGTCTGCATTGAAAATCGGGCTGCGGTAGTACCGCCAGTATAATCTGCAGTAGTACCCATAACGGTAGTACCGCCCCTTGTGAGTGCGATACGACCGCAAAGGTCAGTGGGCTAGTTTTTGGCTGTTTCGCCTCCAAACGGCTAGTTTTTGGTTTGGAGGCTATAAATACCCCTTGGCGGTTGAGAGACAACTTTAGCATCCCATTGAGTTCCTTTGAGCTAAGAGCAAGCCCTCTACTCCCATTTGTGCATGTGTTGCACTTAGTGAGGTTTGAGAGGCAAATCCTATTGCATGTGTTGCATTAGGTGGTGGATTTAGTATCCACGAGAGCTTTGACACTTGATTGGTTCAAGTGAAAGTTGGAGACTTGTTACTCTTGGTGTTTGCCGACACCTAGACGGCGTGGAGGCGTCGTGCGTCGGTGATCTTCTCAAGTGAAGCTTGTGAGAAGACCCGGGCGTTTGTGAGTGGTTTGGTGCTCGCCATCTCCGGAGTGGAGTAAGAGCAACCCTAGTGAAGCGAGGTGTTTGATACCTCGGAGGAAGGCTCAATTGGTGGAGCCGGCCCAATTGGTTTGGGTTTCCCTCAACGTGGATTATGGGAGACCGGCAAGTCTCCGACCACCACGGTAAAACATCATTGTGTCCCGTGTGCTTCTTGTGATTAGCTTTCATATGCTTTACTTTGTGCAATTTACATTTATTGTATAATTGCTTATTCATTTGTATGATTGCTATCTTGTATGTGCTTGATTGATCATATCATTAGTTGATAGCTTACAAGTCGTTGCAAAATTGCTCTATTTATTATTGACTTGTATTGTTGGTTCACCTAGTTGTTTTAGGCATTAATTGTGCTAAACCGAATTAACATTTAGCTTCCGCATTAGAAATCGGTTTTAGCGCTTAGAAGTTTTAAATTGACTATTCACCCCCCCTCTAGTCGGCCTCCTCGATCTTACACCTTCTTGCATAAGGACACAACCGAGGCCTCGACGAGAAGCGTCACAAAAGATATCGAAGCTTCGACGGACATCGGGGAGAACAAGAACGGGAGCGGTAGTCAATCGCTTCTTAAGTTCTTGGAAACTTTCCTCGCAATCAGCGGACCACGAAAACTTCTTGTCCTTCTTGAGCAACTCCGTCATCAGCTTCGCTATCTTGGAGAAGTTCTCGATAAAGCGACGATAATATCCCGCTAAACCAAGAAAACTCCGAACTTCGGTGACTGAAGTGGGCTGACTCCAGGAAAGCACATCGCTGATCTTGCTAGGATCCACAGCTACACCTCCTGCTGAAAGAACATGGCCTAAGAATGCTACTTCCTTCAACCAGAATGCGCACTTGCTGAACTTCGCATACAGCTGGTGCTCACGAAGCTTGCCCAACACAAGTCTCAAATGCTCGGTGTGTTCCTCATCGCTCTTGGAGTAGATAAGGATATCATCGATGAAGACCACAACGAACCTATCCAAATACTCCATGAACACCGAATTCATGAGGTTCATGAACAAGGCCGGAGCGTTGGTCAAGCTGAATGACATGATGGTATACTCGTACAAGCCATAACGAGTAGAAAAAGCCGTCTTTGGAATATCCTCAGGTCGAATCCGAACTTGATGATATCCCACTCTCAAATCAATCTTGGAGAAAACTCGAGCACCAGTTAATTGATCGAAGAGATCGTCGATACGGGGCAAAGGGTACTTGTTCTTTACCGTTACTTCATTAAGTGGACGGTAATCAACGCACATGCTGCGCCTTGTCCTTTTTGGGACAAAGATTGCTGAGCATCCCCAAGGAGATGAGCTAGGGCGGATGAAACCCTTCTCTTGAAGCTCACCACTGCTTCTTCAACTCCACCAACTCAATTGGGTCCATCCGTAAGGCCTCTTTGAAATCGGGCGGTACAGGAACCAACTCAATGACAAACTCGAGGTCTCGAATGGTGGCATCCACGAAGGTCGTCGGGAAGACATCAACAAAGTCATATACCACGGGACTTCACTAATATCTAGAGTGGCCGCTTCGCCGAGCGCGAAGAGATGCGGACCTGCGGCTTAAAGGCGAACTGCTCTCCCGAAGGACTGGTAAGGTAGATGAGCCTCCTAGCGCAATCAATTTGTCCCATGTGCTGAGACAACCAATCCATGCCTAGAATTACATCCAAGCTCGCCGATCGAAGGAGGATAAGGTTTGCTAAGAATCCAACCCCCTCTATCCCAACATGGACATCCCTACACTCGGACTCAGCTCTCAACTCCGAACCGGGAGAGCGAATGAGCAGCGGGACCAACAATGGAGTAAACCGAAGACCCCCCACCACAGCAAAAGACTCAGAAACAAATGAATGAGATGCGCCTGAATCAAACAAAACTGTAGCAGGGAAAGAGTTAACCGAAAGGGTACCCAACACGACGTCGGGTGCCTCCTGTGCCTCCTCCGCGGAGATGAGGTTGACGCGGCCACTACCCACGCCTTGGGTAGCGGGGACAACCTTTTGATCCTGGGAAGGACCACCTCCCTGCCCGCGTCCTCCATTAGGACGAGGGGCCGCTCCAGTCCTGTTAGGGCAACTATTGGCATAATGCCCCTTCTGGTTGCATGAAAAGCAAGTGACCCGGCACCGGATTGCGGGGCCACCTGCTGGTTCGCGGCGTCGTGACTAGGGCACGGCTGCGGAGGGCGAGGAGCTGGTCTTGGCGGCCTCGGTGGTAGTGAAGCCGCAAGCGGGCCTGGGTAGGCCCGACACGGGGGACGAGAGGCCGGCTGTGCGGACCGGGCCTCCCACTTGCGCTGCGGACTCTTGCCGCCTTCGCCTTGTGCTCAAGGCAACAATGGCCTTGTCCACCAATGCACGAAAGTCGGCAAAGTCCACAATGGAGAGCTTGTCTTGCAGCTCCTCAGACAAGCCCTCCATGAACTTCTCCTGCTTGGCCTCATCAGTGGCCACCTCAGATGGAGCATAACGAGCCGAGTTGTTGAACTCGTCACAGTACTCCATCATCGACTTACGCCCTTGCTTGAGCGCAAGAAACTCCTTCTTCTTGACTTCATCAAGCGGCGAGGATGTGAGCTCGACCACGCCGTCGGAACTCATCCCAAGAGACGGTGTGGCCGGCGGGCTGCATGGCCAAGAAGTTCTCCCACCGAGAGCGCCCCTGCGGTGATGGGAGGCAAAGAGTGCCTTGTCTGGTCCACGATGCGAGCAACGTCGAAGCTTACGCTCAACTCGACGACCAGGTCATCCGCGTCAATGGGTCCTCGGACACGGAAGCGTGGGTGAGTGCGAAGAAACTCGGCCAAACCCCACGAGGCGATGTCCGCCCCTACCGGATCACGAGGCACCGGCAGGCGGCGGAGGTGTTGCGCGCAATAACATCCAGCAGGACCCTCCTGTCCCCTGAACGGTTGCGCTCGATCTGAAGAAGGACCTCAGCCATGGTCGGAGGAGGCGGGAGCTCCTCATCCAAACTAGGCTACTGACCACGGCCGCTACGAGTACCTCCAGCCATCCTGGTTCAAGAAATTTAGGTTAGAAACCAAAGCACTAATACTAGAAGTTGATGAAAGCGAAAAGCTAACGATTAGGGGAATGAGATATCACCCTAACCGAAAGCCCAAAACAGCAAGTAAACAAACTTTAAATGTTTCCAAAGAAGCTCCAAAACAGCAAGGAAACTCCAAACTAAGCTCAACTTCTCAATGCCATTAACCCGTATTGAATGAACGAGCAATGGTTTGAGAAGATAAAATTTCAGCACATTACAACAAGTCTAACACTACTCGAGAGCAAAGTTAAACTAGCGAAATAAATGTTAGATACTTAGCTAACTAGTATCACTTCTTACCCCTTTTATGCCCACAATTTTAGTTGATTAACCTCTCATTTTCTACCCTATTAGAAACCTTTGAGCTTGCTGTCCGGAAACTGAATGATCGCTGTCCAGATTTTGCATCCAAGCATCCTAGCCGAAATCTTCAACCTCGGAAGCTTCAAAACATTGTAGAGGGCAGCTAACACTTCAATTTGCCAAACTCATTGGTTCCCAAAACCCAATGTCGATAACAACTATCTTTGGAGGAAGGAGAGAAAACAACTTTTTAAATCTCAAATTAGAGCAAGGTGAGATAGAAAGCTAAGATAGGTAAGGAGTAAAATCTGAGAACTTACTTAAGCTTTCATAAACCATTTGATACTTTGAAAATAAGGTTTTCAAAATATCCTAAGGGCGACCAAGCTTGGGTTACTACGGTTGGAATGGCTCGATACCAACTTTGTGAGGACCCGGTTTATTAAACTTGTCTTTGTTTAACCATCCACTTGGTCCTAACAAAGACAAATCAAATAAACCAAACCTCGAGATATGTATACTTCCTGCAGTGCAGTATATACACACTCGTTACAAAATCATGCATCAATTCCATTCATACACATAGAGCGAAGCAAAGCAACACCGAAAGACATAGATAATATAAAGAGAGTTAGTACAAAAGAGAGTCGCTTGCCAAAAGACATACAAATAGATAAATACAGTGAGGAAGCAAAGGGCCATAAGATGGCTATAAACAAAAGCCAATCGGTGTGCCTTTACCCACAAGGCAACCAACCGGACCGCCAAGCTAATGCGTCCCAAGCAGTAGCACTTAACATGACTCACAAAGTGTGAGGCCCTTGGGCTCACCTT
Source organism: Ampelocalamus luodianensis (assembly GCA_036346255.1). Lineage (NCBI taxonomy): Eukaryota > Viridiplantae > Streptophyta > Magnoliopsida > Poales > Poaceae > Ampelocalamus > Ampelocalamus luodianensis. The sequence goes on from CM070622.1 coordinate 41,948,981, forward strand.
CTTCCTCTGCAATAATTTATATTAAGCAAGCGGATGAGTACAAAAATTGTTTTTGTACTCGCAAGACTGACGTGTGAGATAATGAACTATAATTAACAACATGCAAGCTTTATTTAAGTGGATGAGGCTCGGACTTATTTTGACATAAAGCAAGTTTTCATTTGCAATAGGGTAATAGATTCAAAGCAAGTTTGCAATTAACTTTTATTGTTCAAATAAAGAGAGACAATTATAACAATAGATAGATGACAACACCAACCTAGAAGTGACTAACCCATAGTCACCACAACAATAGCATGAAGTACCCTTCATACCACCCATGTCAAGTTTAAGTTTTTAAAAGGTTGTAGTCTAGTTCTTGTGGAAAATAACCAAGCGTGTCCATAACCTAGGGCGAGGCTATTCGAATAGTTTAAACCTGCGGGGGTGTACCAATGTACCCACACGATAGACCGCCTTTCCACGACCCACGGTTAGCACACTTCCTTTGGTATGCGAGGCATGGCTAAGTCTAACAAGGCGCTTTCCAATGGGCGATGCTAATGAAGAGCCGCAACTCACGGGAGAAAGACACATTAGGCAGCCTAACCGGGTGCGCTAATGCTCCTCTCAATACCACAACACACACACACAGAACACACCCACCGACCAGCTCATAATTAACACCTTCCAAAGTACTTAGTCAAGAGAGGTTCCATATCCCCTCGCGTGGTTAGCACGCAACAATTGCTTGGATCAATGGCACAAGTAACTCGGTCCTTAGGGACTTAGGCACCATTCAATCACACCAACAGATCACCCAACATACCATTGTGCCCAAGCCAAGATATAATTTTTGTTTTCAGTTTTGATTTGCAAAATGGTAAAACACAAGGGTTGGACATAATGGAATAATAATAGCATTTGTGTGATCAAGATCACCGACTAAGTCGATGATCGCCCAATACTACCGATACTAGGCATGGCTAAGCAATATTTATTCAAAAATCTACTAAGTGACAAGAGCTCATCCAACGAACTCTAATCACAGACAATTAACCTAGGCTCGGTAGTAGAGGTCTAACTAATCAATTAAACAACAAAATAGCAATGCATACATAGAAGTTAAACAAAATATTAGACTTTAAAAGTAAGGATCAAATGGGAAATGATCAAGCGCTTGCCCGCTTGTCTTTGTTGCTCAAGTATGCGGAGGATCGTTCTGGGTTACGCAAATGTCAAGCCTAAGCGAAAAGCAAAAGAAGCGAGAACAACCAATAAGACGAGCAACACTTAAACAAAAGAGCAAGCAAAATTTATCCAATTGCGATGAAATTTATACACAAGGTAGAATAGGAATAAACCTAGACATAGAAACTGGAAAAACCTAATTTGAATTTGTGGTACAAAAGATATTCCCTAAAAACCTATTTTAGGCCATAATTAGATCTCGTAGCAAAAATATTTTCTAGAAATATTTGCAATTGAAAACTCATTATGGTAGCTACCTCTTGGTATAGTGATAAGCCATATAAAATCTCAGGTCATTTGGAGTTATATTGAAAGAGTTATGATTTGTCTAAATTGTTTAGGGTATTAAACTAAAATATGATCCTTATGATGACATGGCTAAGCTATGCGCAAATGGGCCAGTGCAAAAGCTATGGCGGGTCTTATGGACTTAACGCGACCAGTGGAGCCCATCGGTGGCGGCGTGGCCGAGGCTAACGGCGGCGCGGCGCGACCGAAGCAGGAACTACGGCCGCGGTGCGGCAAAGCTAAGCGGGAAGAGCTTAAGCTCACCAAGGGCTCACCAAGATGATAGCCGGGGTTGGGGTGGGCGGAGGATGAGCGGAGCAGCCGGCGGCGAGGATCGGCGGCGGTGCGGGGATGCCTCAGCGCGGAGGGGCGACTGGCCAAACCGGCAACAACATGGTGGTGCGTGAGGACCCGGTTTATCGGCTTATCTTGTTTAACCATCCACTTGGTCCTAACGGTACAAATCAAATAAACCAAGCCTCGAGATATGTATACTTCCCGAATGCAGTATACACACCAGTTACAAAATCATGCATCAATTCCATTCATACACATAGAGCGAAGCAAAAGCAACAAGCTGAAAGACATACATAATATAAAGAGAATTATTACAAAAGAGGCCGATGGCCAAATAACACATAAGTAACTAATTTAAACAATGGAAGCAAAAGAGCCATAAGATGGCAATAAACAAAAGCCAATCGGTGTGCCTTTACCCACAAGGCAACCAACCGGACCGCCAAGCTAATCGTCCCAAGCAGCGCAAGAACACTGCTCACAAAAGTGAGGCCCTTGGGCTCACCTTCTTCCTCTGCAACAATTAATATTAAGCAAGCGGATGAGTACAAAACTTGTTTTGTACTCATAAGACTAACGTGTGAGATAACGAGAACTATAATTAACTACATGCAAGCTTTATTTAAGTGGATGAGGTTACGGACTCATTTTGAGATAAAGCAAATTTTCATTTGCAATAGGATAATAGATTCAAAGCAAGTTTGCAATTAACTTTATTGTCCAAATAAAAGAGAGACAAATATAACAATAAATAGATGACAACACCAACCTAGAAGTGACTAACCCATAGTCACCACAACAATAACATGAAGTACCCCTTCATACCACCCATGTCAAGTTTAAGTTTTAAAAGGTTGTAGTCTAGTTCTTGTGGGAAATAACCAAGCGTGTCCATAACCTGGGGCGAGGCTATTCGAATAGTTTTAACCTGCAGGTGTACCAATGTACCCACACGATAGACCACCTTTCCACGACCCACGGTTAGCACACTTCCTTTGGTATGCGGGCATGGCTAAGTCTAACAAGGCGCTTTCAATGGGCGATGCTAATTAAGAGCCGCAACCCACGGGAGAAAGACACATTAGATGCCTAACCGGTCCGCTAATGCTCCCTCCAACACCACAAACACACACATAAGAACACCCACCGCCAGCTCATAATTAACACCTTCCAAAGTACCTAGTCAGAGGGTTCCATATCCCCTCGTGTGGTTAGCACACGACAATTGCTTGGATCAATGGCACAAGTAACTCGGTCCTTAGGGACTTAGGCACCATTCAATCACACCCAACGAGATCACCCAACATACCATTGTGCCCAAGCCAAGATATAATTTTTGTTTTGGTTTTGATTTGCAAATTGGTAAAACACAAGGGTTGGATATAATGGAATAATAATAGCGATGAGTGTGATCAAGATCACCGACTAAGTCGATGATACGCCCAATACTACCGATAACTTGGCATGGCTAAGCAATATTTATTGAAATCTACTAAGTGACAGAGCTCATCCAACGAACTCTAATCACACAAATAACCTAGGCTTAGGTAGTAGAGGATATTGATTTACCTCAGTTATGCAACTAGGGATTAACTAATCAATTTAACAACCAAATAGCAATGCATACATACAGTTTAAACAAAGTATTAGACTTTAAAAGTAATGGGATTGAATGGGAAATGATCAAGCTGCTTGCCTTCTTGCATTTGCTCAAATTGTTGCGGAGGGTCGTTCTGGGGTTACCCAAAATATCGAATCCTAAGCGAAAGAGCGAAAACAACCAATAAGGCGAGCAACACTTAAACAAAGAGCAAGCAAAAATTATCCAAATCGATGAAATCTATACACAAGGTAGAATACGAATATACCTAGACATAGGAACTGGAAAAACCTAATTTGGATTTGTGGTGCAAAAGATATTCTCTAAAAACCTATTTTCGGCCATAATTAGCACTGTAGCAAAAACATTTTCTAGAAATATTTGGAAGCTGAAATTTTGATGGTAGCTACCTACTGGTATAGTGATGAGCCATATAAACTTTCAGGTCATTTGGAGTTATATTGAAAGAGTTATGATTTGTCTAAATTGTTTAGGGTATTAAACTAAAATATGATCCTTATGATTTCTAAAAACAGTAAAATTTGTGAAACCAATTTTCCTAGCAAATACACTATCAGTGGAAGCTAATCCAATTGGATTCATACAAAAATGATCTATAGATTAAAAGTTATGCATTTTACAAGTTTGCTAAAGTTCTGAAAACAGTATTAAGTTCACTTGTTTACTATTTTTGAAAATGGTTTTCCAGGTTTTATCATGGTCTCTAGTTATTTTCTATTGAAGTTCAAGTTATAAGGAAGCTAACAAAATTGGAATCATCTAATTTGGAGCTAAGATGACAAAGATATGAAAATGACAAGACCCTAATGTGATACTGATTTACGGACATAGCACTCTCGGGACTTTCCTAACACCGGAGGCGTGGGCGAGTGAGCCGTCGATCTGGATCGGGCGGCCGCAGCGCACGGCGCGCGCGACACCTGCGCCACGAGTCCCACGGAGGCTCGCCGTTGGATCAAGATCCAACAGCCCGGTCGAGATGACAATCGGACCAGGCGGATGCTCGCCCATCTGGGCGTTGATCTCGAATCGGTCGTCCCGGTTGAACCCGCGCGTTCAGGAACTAAGCGCGCGAAGACGGCGGCGGCGAGGCGAGGCGTAGATCTGCGGATCGGGCGACCACCAGCACCCGCATCGCCCCCGACACGGAGCTCCGTCCGACAACGAGAGGAGCTCCGCGCGAAGTTTGCTCGGCGTGTCGCCGCGAGATCGCCATGGCGGCGCGGCCAAGGGCAAAATGGGATCCTAGCACTGTGCGCACCTAAGGGCGGCCGGGACTTCGCCGGAGGTGGGCGGAGGCGGCGGTGCGGCGCGGCGGAGCGGGGTGACGCCGGAAACACGGCAATGGTGAAATGGCTAAGCCGCAGCATAAGCAGGGAGGTGCAGAGCACTAGGAAGGCGTTAGGGACTTAAGGAAGGCTCGGCGCCGCCCGAGGTCACCTGGAGGTGAGCGCGGCGAGATAAGCGGCGGGGGCAGATCTACAAATTTCGCCCGATCGAGCTACGGCTCGCCCTAGGTGATTTAGCGTTTGCTTGAGCTACCCTAGGGTCTAGGGACTCACCGGATAGCGGTGAGGCGGGGATGCGAAGATGGGGTGGCGGCGAGGGCCTCGGCGGTGCGGGAGCTTCAACTGCGGAGGGTCAACTGAGCAAGGCCGGCCACGGGTCATCGGCCTAGCACCGAGCACACCCCAAAGGGTGCTCCCGAGCAAGGAATCAAGGGATGGGGACTTAGGGAGTGGGGCGAAAGAGGGTAGTGGTGCGGCGATTTGGAAATCTGAAGTTCGGCGCTCCGTTGCGGCGACCTCAAAAGGAGCGGGTGTTAAGCACCACCAGGGTGAGAAGGATGCAACAGGAGCAAGGAGGAGCCAGGAACCACAGTGGTACGCCTTCACCCAGTGAGCTTGAGGCTCGGCAATGGCGGCGGCGGTTTGAGGTTTTGGGCTCAAACACACACAAAGAGTACTAGCTCGAGTTGCGCGAGTGAAAGGGAGTCGGGGAGAACGCGGGGGCTTAAGTAGCGAGAGGCAAAGGAGGCAGCGGCGCTTGCCTCGGATGCCAACCGCCGCGGACGAGAGAGGAAGCGGCGAGGCGGTGAGAAGTGGCCTCACGAGAGCGGTACACGACGGGCAATAAATGCGTCACGAGGACCCGTTGCGAGATGACCCAGCGCTGCGCTTACCAACTCCACGCCATGGCGCGTTGGCGCGGCGGCGCTGCGCGCTGCGGCGAAGGCGAGGAAACGACGGCGCGGCCGCCGTCCGATGTCCATCCGAGGTCATCATGCGACGTCGTCGCGAGAGGTGCAAATGTGGACGGCGATGGAGATCAACGGTCCACAACGCGTCGCTTCGCCACGCCCGTATTGGAGTCTGATTAGTTGGCTCGGTCGAGTCAAGTGACTCGAGCCCGAGCGACTCGCGCCAGAAACGATGCAAGCAGTTTAGGTTTTGATTTTAAAGGCTGAAACTTTGGGGATTTGATTGAGTATCAAATCAACTCCAAAATTATGAAATTTTAAGCGGAGCTTGCTTACCTTGGGGTTTACCTTCCATAAAATTTCCAGAGGTTTTGTGCACTGAAATGTTCTTAAGGAATTCGAAGGTTATTTGATGGTTTGACTAAGTTTGACTTGCCTCTAAAATATTTCAAATAATTTCAAAAATTATGAAATAATTCAGAGGTGTTACCAAGCCACCCTAGAACCAAGGAAAATTATTTCCAAGGGTTTAACAAGATTTGACCAGAAGGTTTTGACTTGAGATAAATGAGGATTTTGATTTTGAATTTCCCAAAATTCTTTTACAAAATTTCGAAAAAGTTTCAAGAGTAAAGGATGAAGGAAAAGTTTTAATTTACCCTCATTTTATTACATTTGAAACACAAGCCAAAATGGGGATGTTACAAACCTCCCCCTTACAAAAATCTAGTCCAGAGATTTGGTTCACTCGGAAAAGAAAGAGGGTAGTGCACGGAGGCAGATCTTCTGTTCCCATATAGCTTCATCCTCGGAATGGTTTGACCACTTTGAACTTTAGGAACTTAATGGTCTTGTTCCTTGTTCTTGGCTCGGCCTCCTCGAGGATGCGAGCAGAGTGCTCGCGATAGGTCAAATCTTCACGAACATCAGAGTTTCCAACGAGCTCCTCTGTTGGAACACGGAGACACTTCTTGGTTTGGGACACATGGAACACATCATGTACCCCGCAAGTGCAGCGAGCAACTCCAACTTGTGAAACGCGGTTCCTTCTTCTCGATAACACGGTATGGACCGACATATCGAGAGCCAACTTGCCTCGACACAAAACGTTGGTGACCTTTGGAGGAAACCGAGATAAGCGAAATCATTGGGCTCAAAGCTCAACTCACGGCGGCGGCGATCCGCGCAGCTCTTTTGCTGGATTGAGTGTGCATGCGTGTGATCACGAATGGTGGACTTGACCCTCGGCCTCATTAATTGAGTCGGGCCAAAGAAAGGTCTTTCACCGGTCTCGGACCAGTTCAACGGGTCACGCACTTTCTCGTATAAGGCCTCAAATGGTGCCATCACGAGGCGGCTTGGAAGGCGTTGTTATAAGAAAACTCGCGAATGGCAAGCACTTCTCCCAATGCTTCCCATAGGAAAGGACACAAGCTCGGAGCATGTCCTCTAATACTTGGTTGATCCTCTCGGTCGACCATGCGTTTGGGGTGATATCTTTGTCTTTGAAAAGAAAGGCGAGTTCCCATAACTTCTTGCAAGCTATGCGAGCGGGAAGTGAAGATGGAACCACGATCGAAATGATCGTCTTGATACCCCATGCAAGCTCACGATCCTGGCGATATAGAGCTCCGCAAGGTGGCCGTGCGAATCTTGGTCTTGGCCGGAAGGAAATCGCCACCTTCGTTAGTCGGTCAATGATAACCCAAATGGCATCATTGCCTCGAGGAGCTAGGTAGGCGGTGACAAAATCCATCGGCCGAATCCCGCTTCCACTCCGGAATGGGCAAGGGCTGAAAGCAATCGGTGGGCGATGTTCGCCTTGACACGGCGACACCGTCGCGCTCGGCAACGAACCTTGCGATCTCCCTCTTCATTCGGGTCCACCAAAATCTCGGCGAAGATCACGGTACATCTTGGCCCGGGATGAATGGATAGCGAGAATCGTGGGCCGTGGAGGATCGAATCCGCAACTCCATGTCCTTTGGAACCACGGCGTTGCCGAACCTCCGACACCAAGCTCATCTCGGAGAAGCACTTGCTGTTCCATTCTTGACATTTTCCTTGATGTAGTTCACTCCAACGTCATTGCGAGCGGACGATCCGATCCACCAAGGTTGGTCACATCAACCAAAGCGGCGAGAACCTGCTCAACCAACCCCAAGTTGAGGCAGAACTCCTCGGATGGGTGATGCTCTGAAGCAACAATGCATTGCAATGCGCTTTGCGACTAAGCGCATCTCTGCGACATTAGCCTTGCCGGATGGTAGTGAATACCCATGTCGTAGTCCTTGATCAACTCCAACCATCTCCTTTGCGAGGTTCAGATGCGGTTGGGTGAACAAATACTTCAAGCTTTTGTGGTCGAATACACTTCATAGCGATTCTGGATTAGGTAATGTCGCCAAAATCTTAAGTGCATGGATCACAACAAAACTCCAAGTCATGGGTAGGGTAGTTGAGTTCATGAGGTCTCAATTGCCTTGATGCATAGGCCACTACCTTGCCTTCTTGCATAAGGACACAGGCAGGGCCTCGGCGAGCGTCACAAAAGATATCGAAGCTTGGCGGACATCGGGAGAACAAGAGCGGGAGCGGTGGTCAATCGCTTCTTAAGTTCTTGGAAACTTTCCTGTCAATCAGGACCACGAGAACTTCTTGTCCTTCTTGAGCAACTCCGTCATTGGCTTGCCGCTATCTTGGAGAAGTTCTCGATAAGCGGCGATAATATCGCTAAACCAGAAAACTCGAACCGGTGACCGAAGTGGGCTGACTCGAGAAAGCACATGGTGATCTTGCTAGGATCCACGGCTCGCCTCTGCCGAAAGAATATGGCCTAAGAAGGCTACTTCCCTCAACGAATGCGCACTTGCGAACCGCATCTGACTTGTGCTCATGGCTGCTTAACACAAGCCCCAAATGCTCGGTGTGTGCCTCATCGCTCTTGGGTAGATAAGGATATCATCGATGAAGACCACAACGAACCTATCCAAATACTCCATGAACACCGAATTCATGAGGTTCATGAACAAGGCGGAGCATTGGTTAAGCCAATGACATGGCGGTATACTCGTACAAGCCATAACGAGTAGAAAAAGCGTCTTTGGAATATCCTCGGTCGAATCGAACGATGATATCCTACTCTCAGATCAATCTTGGATAAAACTCGAGCTCCAGTTAATTGATCGAAGAGGTCATCGATCACGGGGCAAAGGTACTTGTTCTTTCTGTTACTTCATTAAGTGGGCGGTAATCAGCGCTTATCTTGTGACGTCTTGTCCTTTGGGACAAAGATTGCTGAGCATCCCCAAGAGATGAGCTTGGGCGGATGAAACCCTTCTCTTGAAGCTCACCCAGTGCTTCTTCAACTCCACCAACTCGATTGGGTCCATTGGTGAGCCTCTTTGAAATCGGGTGATGCAGGGAACCAACTCAATGACAAACTCGAGTCTCGAGCTGGTGGCATCCACGGAAGGTCGTCGGGAAGACATCAACAAAGTCACATACCGCGGGACTTCACTAATATCTAGAGTGGCTTAGCTGGCGCGAAGAGATGCAGATCCTGCGGCTTGGTGGCGAACACAGCGCAGAAGGCTGGTGAGATAGATGAGCCTCCTAGCGCAATCAATTTGTCCCATGTCTTTGAGACAACCAATCCATGCCTAGGATTACATCTAAGCTCGCCGATCGAAGGAGGATAAGGTTTGCCAAGAATCCTACCCTTCTATCTCAACGAGGACATTCCTACACTCGGACTCGGCTCTCAACTCCAGAACCGGGGCGAATGGCGGTGGGACCAACAACGGAGTAAAAGAAGACCTCCCACAACGACAAAAAGACTCAAAGCTGAATCAAACAAAGCGTAGCGGGGAAAGAGTTAGCAGAAAGGTACCCAACCGACGTCGGGTGCCTCTATGCCTCCTCCACGGAGATGAGGTTGGCGGCCAATACCCACGCCTTGGGTAGCGGGGACAACCTTACGATCTTGGGAGGACCACCTCCTGCCGCGTCCTCCATTAGGGCGAGGCGCTCGATCTGTTAGGGCAACTATTGGCATAATGCCCCGGGTTGCATGAAAAGCAAGTGACCTCGGCGGCCGGATTGCGGGGCCACCTGGCTGGTTGCGAGCGCGCGTGGCGGAGCACGACTGCGGAGGCGGGCTGATCTTTGGCGGCCTCGGTGGTAGTGAAGCCGCGAGCGGGCCCACAGGGTAGGCGGGCACGGGGGCGAGAGAGGCCGACATGCGAGACCTGGGCCTCCACTTGCGCTTGCGGGACTCGCCCGGTGCCGCCTTGTGCTCGGCAACAATGGCCTTGTCCGCACCAAGGCACGAAAGTCGATAAAGTCCACAATGGAGGCTGTCTTGCGGCTCCTCGGACAAACCCTCCATGAACTTCTCTGCTTGGCCTCATCGGTGGCCACCTCGGATGGAGCATAACGAGCCAAGTGGTTGAACTGCGTGCAGTACTCCATCAGCGACTTACGCCCTTGCTTGAGCGAGAAACTCCTTCTTCTTGACTTCATCAAGCGGTGGGGATGTGAGCTCCGCGAACGCCGTCGGAACTCATCCCAAGAGAGCGGTGTGGCGGCGGGCTGCATGGCCAAGTTCTCCCACGGAGAGTCGCCCTGCGGTGATGGGAGAGCAAGAGTGCCTTGTCTGGTCGAGCGAGAGCAACGTCGAGCTTACGCTCAACTTTGCGCGGCCGGTCATCGCATCAATGGGTCCTCGGACCTAGAAGGCGTGGGGTGAGTGCGAAGAAACTCGGCCAAACCCCACGAGGCGATGTCGCCTCCTGCGGATCACGAGGCACGGTCGAGCGGAGGTGTTGCGGCGCAATAACATCCAGCGAGGACCCTCTGTCCTCTGAGCAGTTGCGCTTCGATCGAAGAAGGACCTCGGCCATGGTCGGAGGAGGCGGGAGCTCCTCATCAAAACAATTTCGCGACCACGGCCGCTGCGAGTACCCCGACCATCCGGTTCAAGAATTTTAGGTTAGAAACCAAAGCACTAATACTAGAAGTTGATGGCGAAAAGCCAACGATTAGGGAATGAGATATCACCTAACAGAAAGCAAAAAATAGCAAGTAAACAAACTTTAAATGCTTCCAAAAGGCTCCAAAGCAGCAGGAAACATCAAACCAAATCTCAACTTCTCAATGCCATCCACCCGTATTGAAAGAGCGAGCAATGGTTTGAGAAGATAAAATTTCAGCATGCTACCTCAAGTCTAACATTTCTCAAGAGCAAGGTTAAGGCGATAAAGATAGCGTTAGATACTTAGCTAACTAGTATCACATCTTACCCTTTTATTCCCACAAGTTTTAGTTGTTTAACCTCTCATTTTCTACCCTATTTAGAACCTTTGAGCACGCTGTCAGGAAATCGCTGTCGGATTTAGCATCAAGCCTCCTAATTGAAATCTTCAACCGGAGCTTCAAAACCTTGTAGAGGCAGCTAACACTTCAATTTGCCAAACTCATTGGTTCCCAAACCCAATTTAAGCGATAATGACTATCTTTTGAGAGAAGGAAAGGAGAACAACTTTTAAAACTCAAATTAGAGCAAGATGAGATAAAAGCTAAGATAGGTAAGGAATAAAATCGAGAACTTACTTAAGCTTTCATAAATCATTTGACATTTTGAAATTAAGGTTTTCAAAATATCCTAGGGCGACCAAGCTTGGGTTACTACGGTCGGAATGGCTCGATACCAACTTTGTGAGGACCCGGTTTATTAAACATCTTTGTTTAACCATCCACTTGGTCCTAACGATACAAATCAAATAAACCAAGCCTCGAGATATGTATACTTCCGAATTGCAGTATACACACCCATTACAAAATCATGCATCAATTCCATTCATACACATAGAGCGAAGCAAAAGCAACAATGAAAGACATACATAATATAAAGAGAGTTATTACAAAGAGAAGGCCGACCGGCCAAATAACACATAAGTAACTAATTTAAGCAGCGGAAGCAAGGGCCATAAGATGGCAATAAACAAAAGTCAATCGGTGTGCCTTTACCCACAGGCAACCAACCGGACCGCCAAGCTAATCGTCCCAAGCAGTGCATAACACTGACTCACAAAAGTGAGGCCCTTGGGCTCACCTTCTTCCTCTGCAACAATTAATATTAAGCAAGCGGATGAGTACAAAACTTATTTTTGTACTCATAAGTGACGTGTGAGATAACAGAACTATAATTAACTACATGCAAGCTTTATTTAAGTGGATGAGGTTACGGACTCATTTTGACATAAAGCAAGTTTTCATTTGCAATAGGATAATAGATTCAAAGCAAGTTTGCAATTAACTTTTATTGTCCAAATAAAGAGAGACAAATATAACAATAAATAGATGACAACACCAACCTAGAAGTGACTAACCCATAGTCACCACAACAATAACATGAAGTACCCCTTCAAACCACCCATGTCAAGTTTAAGTTTTTAAAGGTTGTAGTCTAGTTCTTGTGGGAAATAACCAAGCGTGTCCATAACCTAGGGCGAGGCTATTCGAATAGTTTTAACCTGCGAGGGTATGCCAATGTACCCACGATGGCCCGCCTTTCCACGACCACGGTTAGCACACTTCCTTTGGTATGCGGGCATGGCTAAGTCTAACAAGGCGCTTTCAATGGGCGATGCTAATTAAGAGCCGCAACCACGGAGAAAGACACATTAGACGACCTAACAGGTGCGCTAATGCTCCCTCCAACACCACAAACACACACACACAGGAACACACCCACCGACCAGCTCATAATTAACACCTTCCAAAGTACTTAGTCAGAGGGTTCCATATCCCCTCGTGTGGTTGTACGCAACAATTGCTTGGATCAATGGCACAAGTAACTCGGTCCTTAGGGACTTAGGCACCACTCCAATCACACCAACGGATCACCCAACATACCATTGTGCCCAAGCCAAGATATAATTTTTGTTTTGATTTTGATTTGCAAATTGGTAAAACACAAGGGTTGGATATAATGGAATAATAATAGCGATTAGTGTGATCAAGATCACCGACTAAGTCGATGATCGCCCAATACTACTGATAACTTGGCATGGCTAAGCAATATTTATTCGAAATCTACTAAGTGACAAGAGCTCATCCAACGAACTCTAATCACGACAAATAACCTAGGCTTAGGTAGTAGAGGATATTGATTTACCTACAGTTATGCAACTAGGGATTAACTAATCAATTTAACAACCAAATAGCAATGCATACATACAGTTTAAACAAAGTATTAGACTTTAAAAGTAATGGGATTGAATGGGAAATGATCAAACTGCTTGCCTTCTTCTTTGTTGCTCAAATTGTTGCGGAGGAGTGGTTCTCGGGGTTACAGCAAATATCGAATCCTAAGCGAAGAGCGAAAACAACCAATAAGGCGAGCAACACTTAAACAAAGAGCAAGCAAAAATTATCCAAATCGACAAAATTTATACACAAGGTAGAATACGAATATACCTAGACATAGGAACTGGAAAAACCTAATTTGGATTTGTGGTGCAAAGATATTCTCTAAAAACCTATTTTCGACCATAATTATACACATGGCAAAACATTTTATAGAAAGATTTGGAAGCTGAAATTTTTATGGTAGCTACCTACTGGTATAGTGATGAGCCATATACAATTTCAGGTCATTTGGAGTTATATTGAAAGATTTATGATTTGTCTAAATTGTTTAGGGTATTAAACTAAAATATGATCCTTATGATTTCTAAAAACATTAAAATTTGTGAAACCAATTTTCCTAGCAAATAAACTATCAGTGGAAGCTAATCCAATTGGATTCATACAAAAATGATCTATAGATTAAAAGTTATGCATTTTACAAGTTTGCTAAAGTTCTGAAAAACAGTATTAAGTTCAGTTGTTTACTATTTTTGAAAATGGTTTTCCAAGTTTTATCATGGTCTCTAGTTATTTTTCTATTTAAGTTCTAGTTATAAGGAAGCTAACAAAATTGGAATCATCTAATTTGGATCTAAGATGACAAAGATATGAAAATGACAAGACCTAATGTGATCTTGATTTACGGACTTAGCACTCTCGGACTTTCCTAACACATGCAGACGTGGGCGAGTGAGAGCCGTCGATCTGGATCGGACGGCCGCAGCGCCACAGCGCGCGCAACCTACGCCACGGGACCCACGGAGGCTCGCCGTTGGATCAGATCAACAGCCCGGTCGAGATGACAATCGGGCCAGAGGATGCTCGCCCATCACGGGCGTTGATCTCGGTCGGGCGTCCGGTTGAACCACGCGTTACGAGGACTAAGCGCGAAGAAGCGGCGGCGTGGAGAGGCGAGGCCGTAGATCTGGATCGGACGACCACCAATGGGCCACGTCGCCGACACTGAGCTCCGTCCGACAACAGAGGAGCTCCGGCGCGAGTTTGCTCGAGCGTGTCGCGGCGAGGATCGCCATGCAACGCCGCCATGGGCAAAATGGGATCCTAGCACTATGCGCACCTAAGGGCAGCGGGACTTCGCGGAGGTGGGCGGAGGCGGCGGTGCGGCCGCAGCGGAAGCGGGGTGACCGCTACGGAAACACGGCAATGGTGAAATGGCTAAGCCGCGCATAAGCGGGAGGGTGCACGAGCACTAGGAAGCGTTAGGGACTTAAGGGAAGGGCTCGGCGCCACGAGGTCACCGGAGGTGGCGGCGGCGAAGATAGGCGGCGGCGGGGCAAATCTGCAAATTTTACGCCCGATCGAGCTCGGCTCGCCCTAGGTGATTTAAGCGTTTGCTTGAGCTACCCTAGGGGTCTAGGGACTCACCGGATGGCGCGGTGAGGCGGGGATGCGAAGATGGGGTGGCGGCGAGGGCTGCGGCGGTGCGGGGAGCTTCGCTGCGGAGGGTCAACTTTGAGCAAGGCCACCACAGGGTCATCGGCCTAGCACCCCACACCCCAAGGGTGCTCCCGAGCAAGGAATCAAGGGATGGGGACTTACGGGATGCGAGGGACGAAAGGGGTAGTTGCGGCCGATTTGGAAATCTGAAATTCAGGCGCTCCGTTGCGGCGACACGAAAAGGAAGCGAGTGTTAAGCACCAGGGGTGAGAGGATGCAGGAGCAAGGAGGGCCGAGGAACCAACAGGTACCGCCTTCACCGTGAGCTTGAGGCTCGGCAATGGCGCGAGCGGTTCGAGTTTTGGAGCTCAAACACACAGTACTAGCTCGAGTTGCGCGGGTGAAAGGGAGGTCGGGGAGAACGCGGGGCTTAAGTAGCCGAGGGCAAGGGAGGCAGCGGCGCTTGCCTCGGATGCCAACGCATCGCCGCGGGCGAGGAGGCGGCGGCGGTGAGAAGTGGCCTCGCGAGGCGGTAGCACGGCGGGCAATAAATGCGTCACGAGGACCCGTTGCGAGATGACCCGGTACTGCGCTTACCAACTCCCCTGCCATGGCGCCCGTTGGCGAGCGCTAGCGCTGCGCCGCGCGGCGAAGGAGGAAACGGCAGCAGCGGCCACCATCCGATGTCCATCAGGGTCATCATGCGGCCGCGTCGGCGAGAGGTGCAAATGTGGACCGGCGATGGAGATCAGCAGTCCCTAGCGCGTGCGCTTCGCCGCGCCCGAGCCGGAGTCTGATTAGTTGGCTCGGTCGAGTCAAGTGACTTCGAGCGAGCGCGACTTCGCGCAGAGAACGTGCAAGCGGTTTGGGTTTTGATTTTAAAGGCTGAAACTTTGGGGATTTGATTGAGGTATCAAATCAACTCCAAAATTTATGAAATTTTAAGCTGGAGCTTGCTTACCTTGGGTTTACCTTCCATAAAATTTCAGAGGTTTTGTGCACTGAAATTTTCTCAAGAAATTCCAGAAGGTTATTTGATGGTTTGACCAGGTTTGACTTGCCTCTAAAATATTTCAAATAATTTCCAAAAATTATGAAATAATTCAGAGGTGTTACCAAACCACCCTAGAACCAAGAAAATTATTTCCAAGGGTTTAACAAAAGATTTGACCAGAAGGTTTTGACTTGAGATAAATGAGGATTTTGATTTTGAATTTCCCAAAATTCTTTTACAAAATTTGAAAAGTTTCAAGAGTAAGGATGAAGGAAAAGTTTTAATTTACCCTCATTTTATTACATTTAAAACACAGCGAAAATGGGGATATTCACAGTGCCATGAGCTTGCAATACCACGAGAGAAGGTCGGGAGGCGAGTTGGGAAATGGGGTCTTAAGGCACCAGGAGAAGAAAGGGGGCCTTGGCGGCGCGAGCTCCAAAACTCAATCCCATTTGCCTCTGTAGAGAAACCCAAAATAGGGTGAGGTTAAGCACCACGAGTAAGAGGAAGGAGCGGGAGGAAGAATCGGGGCGAGGAGCCCTTTGGGCACCGTCGTCGGCAGGGCTCAAGCTCGGCAATGGCGGAGATGGCGGCCCAGGTTGTGCAGGCTCGCTCAAGCTCGGAGGGTGCAAGAGAGAGCTGCGGGAGAGGAAAGGAAGCCAAAGGAGGTGACGGGGCGCCGTAGCGGGGAAGCGAGAGGGCACCGTTGCTCGCCTCGGGTTCGCGGCTTCTACGGTCCCGTGGCGGCGGGAGCGATTGAGGCGGCGACTAAGCGAGGCGGTGGGTAGCGGGCATTTAATGCGCCGGACACCGTTGCGGTCGCCGGATGGGGCGAGCGCTGCGGCGCCGCTCGGCTCCGCCATGGCGCGCGTCGTCGGCGAAGGAAGCGGCGGCGGCGGCCGTCCGATCTGCATCCAAGGGCTAACAGCGATCGAGTTGAAGCGGCGTTGGGCAAGCGTCGACCGCCGTCGAAATCAACGGTGAGAATCGTGAGCGATCGGAGGAGTCGAATGCCTACGGATGTGAGCCGTTCGATGGAGATCCAACGGTCGGATCGCGCGCCGCCGCTTCATCGCCGGGTGCTATTAGTTGACTTCGGCGAGTCGGTTGGCTCGAGCAGTCGACTCGCACCAGAGACAGTGCAAACGACTAGGTTTTGAATTTTAAAGGCTGAAACTTTGGGGATTTAATTGAGGTATCAAATCAACTCCAAAATTCATGAAATTTTAAGTGGAGCTTGCTTACCTTGCGGTTTACCTCTCATAAAATTTCCAGAGGTTTTTGTGCACTGAAATTTTCTCAAGAAATTCCAGAAGGCTAAATCCAAGGTTTGACCAAGGTTTGACTTGCCTCTAAAATATTTCAAATAATTTCCAAAATTATGAAATAATTCAGAGGTGTTACCAAGCAACCCTAGAACCAGGAAAAATTATTGCCAAGGGTTTGACACAAGATTTGACCAAGGAGGTTGTTGACTTGATAAATGAGGTTTTGATTTTGAATTTTCCAAAATTCTTTTACAAGAATTTTCAGAAAAGTTCAAAAGCACAGAGATGTAAGAAAAGTTTTAATTTACCCTCAATTTCTTACATTTGAAACACAAGCTGAAATTTGGGATGTTACAACGACCCCACAGACGTACTCGCGGCGTGGCGCGAGAGGCAGGGGCGACACGCGGTGCGAGGCTAAGAGGGCGCCATTAGATTTTCCTTTATGTATTTTTTCTTCATTATGCCAA
Organism: Ampelocalamus luodianensis; assembly: GCA_036346255.1. Taxonomy (NCBI): domain Eukaryota; kingdom Viridiplantae; phylum Streptophyta; class Magnoliopsida; order Poales; family Poaceae; genus Ampelocalamus; species Ampelocalamus luodianensis. Next base: position 41,966,163 of record CM070622.1, read on the forward strand.
GCGTAGTTATGACATCTTTTGAATATCGAGTAATATGGCTTTCTTTGGCGATCAAGCTATTACTTAATGGCGCGATAAAGCGAGCTAGGTTTCTTGGCGTCACGGCGGCCGCGTAGCGAGAGTCCTTAAAGGCGCTCCGTCTTGTAGCATCCCCTTAAAGTTAGCGGATTAGGCGACTTTTCGGGCGATGTGATCACCGGTTAGTTTTTGGGGCGATGGCACGAGTAGACCGCTTTTGAGCGATGTGACGGGAGGACCCGGCTTTTCGGGCGATGTGACCACCGCGGGCTTGCTTTTGGGGCGATGTGACTACATGGACTAGCTTTTCGGGACGATGTGACCGGCGGGCGGCTTTTGTGGACGACTTACCAAGGCGAGAGCACAGGCAGCGGCTCCATCCACTCGGCTATAAATCTGGCGTAACTCGTCCAACTAGTCCACAACGGCACCACCAAGTAGAAAACATGGACAAGGAGAAGGAATGGGAGAAAATCCATGAAGCTTTTGAAGGGTAGGTGTCTCCCATGAAACCACCGCTTCGCTATCATGCCGCTAGTCGAGCCTTTCACCCACCAAACCTTTCGGGGCTGGTGGATCTTAGGAAGGCGCCTCGTGTCGCCAGCGATTCAGGGACGTGCGACCCCCTCCTATGCTGCGGCAGCGCCGGAAGGACCCCGATAGAGTGGCACCCCTATCTTTGGTGTGGGGCGCTTTGCAAGTGTGTGAAATCAACGATGAGTGGACCATTGGGCGCGCTATTGGTCTTGCCCAAACTCGCGATTGGCGCAACAACGAGCATCCGTGTGAAACCCTATTTCATGGTATAATACTTTTTATTCCGAAAAGCAGTGCGAACTCTCTTTACCCCACGCGGTCTCGCCCGATACTATCGACTTAGCGGTGGATCGGCGACAAGATCACCCCTCGACATGTAGTGAATTCTTGAGACGAAAGAGGCTGGGCCGAGGAGCACATCGAGACCGTGGCGCCTCAAAGAGTTGAAAAGCTGAGCGGTAGAGCAAGGTAGGCGGGACAAGCGGCGCGAGGAGCGAGGCGTGAGCATGCGGCGGCGGGAGGCCAAGAGGAGCGAAGAGGCCATCGCGGCGAGCCAAAGCGCAAGGCGAGTACAACGCCGAGCGGCGTGGGAGTAAGGGCCACGTTCGACTCGATGGTTCTACCATATTCCTCCACATGTCCCATGTATTTCAATTTCCCTAAAGGCATCGTGTCTGCAGTGCTCGGTTCGTTGTCCTGCGTGCCATGTAATCCTTGTCGGATGAAATGTCGTGTGGTTATCGTTGAGTCATTTCAGAAGAGTTCTCCAACGAGTTGTGCGAAGATTCTGAGCGCATTTTAGTATCGCTTTGCCTTGAGTGCGTCACGAATCATTAATGCCTCAATCGTCCTCCAAAAATCTTCCAACATTGCACAACAACAAATAGCGTGGCGGCGACACGGTATCGCCGATTCAAGCTGGCGGCAGGAAGGTATCGCCGATTAAAGCGCGAGGGCACGACCTCTACAAAATCCTCTTGCAACGTCGAAATTCCACAGGACTCGGTCTTACTCAACCAAAAGCGAAGGACACAACGAGAGGAGGGCGAAAAAGCTAGCGGCGGCTGACCGTCGATTGCCCACTCGGGTAATTTTCTTATGAGCGGATTACATGATTCTTGATGTCTTTATTACGTAGTGAAGTCTGTTTTACATAGTTTTTGGTGGGATATTTAGTTGCACATATGTAGTTCATGGTGTAAATGTTCTTCACTGCTGCGATCGTCAAATATGTCAAGCGTCGTCAATTTCAAAATTTACTACGGTAGAGGACTATTATGGAGGTCGAGGAATTGATTTGAGTTATTTCGATCCAGCGGACGTGCCTACCAAGACTGAGCAGCGTACATTCGTGCTGCGTGATGCGGTGGTTGTTCCACACGTTCCAAGTGGACCGTGATGTCTACGATCGACATTGGTGCCTCGCCCCGGGCGGGGCGGCCCACATATTGGGAGTTAGTGCAACTAAAGGAACAAATTCATGGCGGTCGTATGTGCGCATGGCGAGGAGAGGGTGAAATTGGTCCTTCGGTCGAGCGTTTGCAAAATCCCTCCTGCATCTGCGTCGGAACAAGTAGGAGTTCTTGACACCGGGAAGAAATAGGTGACTCGGTCGCCGCACACACTAGCGAGAGGGCAAGAGGTTGCTGATGTCGCGAGTTACCTCATTCGTGAGATAGGCTAGTGGGCTTCTTGGCGAGGAGGAGGCTGGAAGACTGGTGGAAATGATGGAGCTCGAAGACCAAGACTACATGGCATTGTCAGAAGATGAAGGTTCCGATGGCGGCGATGATGCGGACGGCGGGCGGTTCCATCGAGTGGAACACATACCGATTCGAGAACCTCGTGCGTCAACGAAGGCTCCCATGTACCATGGGAGTGCGGCCGAGTGGTCGGACTAGGAGCTACGTACAAATGCAAGGAGGCCGTGCAAGATGCGGTCAAATTACAGGCATTGTCGGTTCGGCGCACATTCACCATCGTCAAGTCTACCCCAAGATGCTCGACGTGAAGTGCGGCATTGAGGATGCCCTTAGCGCGTGCACACCGGCCAAGTGGGATACCTCGGAAGTGCTCCATAGTGGTCCCTCACACATGCGTCGTCATTTGAGTCGTGATCCACCGAACTTGTCATCGAGCTTCATTGCCAATCTCATGTGCGGTGAGATCGTGGACAACCTAGATTTGAGCCACGATCCATCATTCGGGCCATTGAGGCAAGGTTCGATGCACTATCGGCTATGCCAAGGCTTGGAGGGCAAAGCGAAGGCATTGGAATCAAGGTTCGACGCGTTAAGGATTCCTACCACAACCTCCACAGGCAACTCCGAGTCATACAAGGCGGGAATCGGCATTCATATGCGACATTCAAGGCATCACGCATCCGAGTGGCCTAATAAGAGGGTATCTGGCGAGCATTCTTGGCGTTTGGTCCATGCATCAATGCATTAAACGCTTTGTCGTCCAATCTTGTGTATCGATGGCACATTCTGTTGGCGGTACAAGGGCGAATCGACCGCAATAGCGACGGGCGGAAACAATCAAGTTCTTCCGTGGCATTAGCTTTCGTTGGCGAGAACGCAGATAGATGGCGTGGTTCTTGAAGAATGTGAGATTTACATTTATGCGGGACCGTCCCAGCGTATGCCTCATACATGGCCAAGCGCAGCGAACTGCTGCGTGCAATAACACAGCTTCTGAGAGGAAGAACGTTCCACTTCCATGGCGGATCTACAGGCGGTGGTGCATGAGGCACTTGGGTGCAAACTTCTATAAGTAGTTCCGCAACAAGGACTTGATGAACATGTTCAGCGCTGTGCAGCAGAACGGCGGCGTAAGTTCGACACACTCTGGAAGATTACGGGCGGCCGGACAAAAACCCACGAAGGAGGCATCGACAGGAGCCGCCCCAGCGGCGGGCCCCCAAGCATTGCCACGGCTACCCACAGCGCTCCTAGTGTCACGAGGAAGGCCCGGGGCCGCAGTCAGCTTCTCGGTGGATTGAGCACGAGCCTAAGGAGAAGTGGTATTCTTTGCATGGCGAGGTGGTGCTCGTCACGGTATCATGACAACCAACCTAGTGAGGTCTACAAGCTGGGTCATCTGCGGCGCCAGTGCCTCCCTTTGGTTGGTATTGTGGAGGCAATTCTCATGGTACCACAAACTACTTTGTTAAGATGCGGCAATCGTCGCTCACCATGACAAATGACAGAGTACTCTACTCCGCCATGATCACCGCATACATGGAGGAGAAGAGCAAGAAGGGTGAGATGCACCGGGCATTCAAGATGGGCACGAGGAGCTTCGCCGAGATAATGTGCGAGGATAAAGGGCATCGCGGGACTAACGCGAGAGGATCACCATGAGTGCATGCTACGCGCGATAGCTGCGTTTGCACTTATAACAAGCCCTTCTTACGCATAGGCCTGCTCCCATGTCATGGCCGCTTTGTTCGACGGTGGCGCGACATCGGTCAATACCTCTCTCACTATTTCATCAAGGAGGCGGTGATGCAAACATGGGTGGAGAGATGTATGGTTACGCCGTTGTTGGCCATTTCAGCCATCCATCACAGGAGCAACTAATGCGGGCGCGGACATTGGTAGGCTCAAGGAAAGGTTGGCGGCGACAGTGCGACGCGTTAGGAGCGATATGGATGAGGCGAAGCGGGACGTCGCCGCGAAGAAGTGCTCCATTTGCGAAGTCGGCCACACCTTCAAGACATGCCCCTGCGAAATACTCGGGACCAAGGAGACATCGGCATTCGGGCGTCACCACGGGGACCTCGTCGGTGCCCGACTAGAAGCGATCCACATGGGAGGCGTTGACGTCGCGACCACGACAAAATATTATTATCAATGTTGTCAATTATCATTTTAGTTAAGTGTTATGGCGTTCTTACGCAAGTTACGTAATATCGATGCAATTCCGATCGAATGGCAATATCACTTATCTTCCTTTTACGAATCGTTCATACCTCAAACTTCCTCGCTAAATTCTCAGAAAATTAGCAGTAGTAGAACAACATCGATGATGATAAAATGTTATTACGAGTCTAACAGATTTTGTACCGTTTAAAATTTATGAAAATCACAAGCCGCCTAAGTGAAATAGGAAAATAAGGGTTGGGAATGGCAATATCACTTATCTTCCTTTTTGAATCGTTCATACCTCAAGCGTCCTCGCTAAATTCTCCGAAAATTAGCAGTAGTAGAACAACATCGATGATGATAAAATGTTATTCTGAGTCCAACGATTTCATACCGTTTAAAATGTATGAAAATCACAAACTGCCTAAGTGAAATAGGGGAAAATCAAAAACTGGCTAGGGTTGGGAATGAATCGCCATTTCAACTGGCGATAGGTCCTGTCGCCAGTTCAACTAGCGATTCATTCACAGCGCGATTCAATGGCGATTCATTCCCTCAGCGGCGGCGAGGCGGGGGCGGGGTCCTGTCGCCGATTGAGCCGGCAACGAGGAATGAATCGCGGTTCAAGCGGCGCGAGGCACATTTTTGTAATTTTTTTAAACAGCTATTTATTTTTGTAAATATCTTTAAAAATAATATTATTTTAAAAAATCGCGGTTGGACCGGTGAGCCAACCGCTTCATCGGTTTGATTGCCGGTCCAGTTTTTCCTACTTCGCTTCTCACATACGCCCTTGCGGGAGTTGCTCTCAGTAAATATATAACGGAAAATCTAACGCGCGCCGCGTTAGCGGAGCTGTCCGATTGCATGTCAAGTAGGAAATCAACAACGTGCGGTGGGCAGCTAGGCAATGTGAGTTATTAATGCGTGGTGCAGCTTGTTAGGAAATCTGGCCTAAACCTTGCAGGTCTGGTCTATAGTGGACTTCTTATTCACTTATAGACTATATATAGAAGGGGACTCCTAACTATTGTACGTGCTTTTGAGAAAATAAATAAAGAGAAATAAGAAGTCCTCCATATCTCTGTGTTCAATCTACTATTTATTCCTACATTGTTCCGTGTGATTCTCCTACAAGTAGCCGATCGGACTGGACTCGCTAGCGATAATTCTTCAACACGTTATCAGCACGACTACGCTCTACGGATTGAAAAGGTAATCATCGAAGCGTCTCTCGTAGATTGAATCGTCTTTCTAGATCGCTTCCAATTCTGCAAATTAGGCTTTCTAGATTATTTCCTACGGTGCAAATCCGCTCTAATCTACCGTGAGCTGACTTGAAGTCGCCAGCTAAACTGATTGATAGGTTGCATAAAGGAGTAGATGTCGATTGCACTATAGATAGTAGATTGCATGATCACAGAAAAAGAAAAAAATGGTTCCGGCACCCGCATGTGGCCTCGTCCCACGCCGCCTGCATGTGGCTCTGCCACCACACCGCTGCTGTTGACCCGAAGTCGCATGCACGCTGCACCCCGACCACCCGCTAGGGCTGGAAACAAGCCGAGCCGAGCCGGCTTGAGCCAAGCTTCGGTCTGGCAGGCGGCTCAGCTCGGCTCGTTTGGGAAACGAGCTGAAACATAGGCTCGGCTTGGCTCGAATTGAAGCTCGAGCCGGTTCGCGAGCGGCTCGAGCCAAGGCCAAGCCAACCTAGAAACACTAGCAGAAATGAATCCTTACGAATTCTCAGTTCACAATTCATTTAGCATGTAAGAACCTCAATTCATTTAGCATGTAAACTATACCACAGGAAGAAACTAACCAAAATACAACATTCATTTAGCATGTAAGAACCTCAATTCATTGCAAGTCATCAAAATAAATAAAAACTAACAGGGAGAATTGGGCCTCATTAACAGCTCCGGACGGTTCTTAACTTAGGCATAAAGGAACAAACCTCTCAACCAAAATTGACACAGGTAATAATCATTCAAAAGGAATGGTGAATTGGGTCTCATTAACAGCTCCAGACGGTTGCACATACTAGAATGATAAGAACGCACAAAATGACAGTTGCAAAGTGTTGAATTTAACTAAGAACAAACTAGACAAACGTCAGTCAAGCACATCAGAACAGCTCCAATTCAAATGAACACACATCTGTCAAGCACATCAGGAAAGCATCCGAGTCAGCAGTCGTGGAAGGGGCGACCGTCGGAGGCACGGGGCCAGTCGGCGTCCTCGCCTCCTCGACGAGGTGGTGCTGTAGCTCCTCCCTCCTCTCCCACCGCTTGTCACCAACAGCCCCACGGAGTATGTCCCTGTCATCGCCGCCGACATCGCCTATGGGAGTCGCGTGGAGGAGTGGGGGCAGCACGGGGTGGCGACGCAGAGGCACGGGGGAAGCACGAGGGGAGCGGCATAGTGGACGAGGCGAGGGGGAGGCGGCGGGTGACAACAAGCGTGGCCGGAGGTGGAGGAGGCGAGGAGGAGGCAACGGGAGTTTGGGGAGGAGGAGGCGAATCACACTACTACAAAAAGGCTAATACTGGATGCCTCATCATAGACGGTTGACCAAAACCGTCTGTATTACATTACATCATAGACGGTTTTGGTTTAGAGACCGTTTGTGTTACTAGCTGTGCTAAAAACCGTCTGTGAACAGGTAATATCACAGACGATTCATAATGAAAACCGTCTGTGAAATATCACAGAAAGGTTAATCATAAACGGTTCTTAATAATAACCGTCTGTGGTATTACTGTATGTCACAAACGGTTTTTAGTAAAAATCGTCTGTGATAATTATTCCATCACAGACGATGCGTCGTTTTTGCAGTGTACTCCTCAACAGTCTTCTTCTCCATCTTTGGCGCTACGGTGAGTCCATCGGCGCCACTCCGTGCCCAGTTTTAGTATCGCCTCACCTCACTGAGCCCACTCGATTGTGTGGTCCATTTCAGCTATTGTCGCCCACACCGAGCTATCACTGCCGCCGCCATTAACGCCAACTCTTCTCCAGTGAGTGCTCGACCCCACCAAGGTCGATTTCCTTACCTATATGTCCCCCTAAAGCTGTGCATGTGCTTTATTTCAGTTTATTTCCACCGAGAAGACATGTCACCGAGGAGCTTGTCGTTGTCACCTCTGTTCACCGACGACTAGCCGCCTTGGACCTTCCTCGGCCGACTTCATTGACACCTTCCTTGTGATCGAGGTGAGATACTGGAGCATAAGCATCCTTTAATTTGAGTAGTTTCGGATGTTTACGCCGAAATCACTAGTGAAGACTATGGTCACCCTTTTATTTATTTCCAGGGTTTTCAACACAAACCGTGTGATGGACCGAAGCTAGATGTACGCTAAGAACCGTGTGACTGAAGAGTACATTAATGACATGTGTGCTTTTACAAGAGCTGCCGAGAGAGATATGCTCAATAAGGGGGCGAAATATATGTACTATCCATGCATTGACTGCGAGAATCTGAAGATATTTGACAACCAAGCGCAAATAGAATCACATTTGATTCGAAGGAGTTTCAAAAAGGGGTATACACGTTGGACCAGTCACGGTGAATATAATATTATACAAGAAGGTAGTAATAACAACATCGCCGACGAAGTCAACGATATGCCGCCGGATGATGTCGATTATGGTTCCTATTCGGATAAGCTGCACGATGACAATATGGATCAGATGCTTCACGATGCAGAAGTGAACTATAGTGAGAGAGAGTTTGGTAAATTCGAGGGCTTGATGAAGGACTCGGAGAAGCCTTTGTTCCCGGGCTGCAAGCCGGAATACACAAAGTTGCCATCCGTGCTTGAACTACTGAAATTGAATGCAAGCAACGGTTGGTCCGACAAGAGTTTTACGGCGCTGTTAGGTCTCTTAGCGGACATGCTTCCAGATGGAAACGAGTTGCCCAAAACCACCTACAGAGCCAAGAATGTTCTTTGTCTGTTGGGAATGGAGGTAGAAAAATACATGCACGTCCGAACGACTGTATCCTCTACCGTAAAGAGTACGCAGATATGCATGTATGTCCGGTGTGCAACGCATCCCGATACAAGCGTAAGAATCAATCAGATGATGGCAAGGAAATCAAGGTGAAGAAAGGACCTCCTGCTAAGGTGGCGTGGTATCTTCTTGTAATTCCCCATTTGAAGCGGTTTTTGCGAACCCAAAGGAGGCAAAACCTGCTGCGTTGGCACTCGGAGGAGTGTAAACAGGATGGAAAGCTAAGACATTGTGAGGACCCGGGTATTTAACTAGTAATACTTAACCTCCATATGGTTCTAGCATTACTAATCAAATATCCAAAGCCTCGATGGACATGTGCTTCCCAGAATTGCAGCACACGCTCATCATCACAAAATCATACATCATTTCCATACAACAATTAATACTAAGTTCAACAACGACATACATAAAGTAAAGTTATTACAAAAGAGCCGACCGGCCAAATGACACAATATACAAGAATGACAGCGGAAGCAAAAGTGCCATAAGATGGCTAAGAACAAAAGTCAACCGGTTAGCCAACACAACCCACAAGGCAACTGACCGGGCCGCCAAGCTAGTCGCCCCGCAAGCTACCACAACAAAGCTCACAAAAGTGAGGCCCCTCAAGCTCACCTTCTTCCTCTGCAACAAATACATTTAAGCAAGATAACTGAGTACACAAAGATACTCGCAAGACTGACGTGTGGAATAGCAGACCTATTCATATGCTACATGCAGGCTTATTTGAGTGGAGGTTATATGTCTCATTTTGCACAAAGCCAACTTTATTTACAATAATGTAATACATTTAAAAGCAAGTTTGCAAATCTGTTTTGATGTTGAATATAACAGCGAATTAATAATAACTACAAGTAACCACCTGGAAGTGACTATCCCAAGAGCCACCACAACATAGCACGAATCCCCGATTCGTACCACCCATCAAGTTTTAATGAAAAGGTTGTAGTCTAACTCTTGAAAGACCTTGCCAAGCGTGTCCATAACCTAGGACGAGGCTATTCGAATAGTTTTAACCCTGCAGGGGGTGTACCAATGTACCCACACTCTAGACCGCCTTTAAGCCACAAAGCACACTTCCGAAGGTATGCCGGCACGGCTAAGTCCTACGAGACGTTTCCAATCTTGTGCATTAACTACGAACCGCTCGTATGGATAGAAACCCATACACTTACATTGCAAGCCGAAACACAACCAGCCATCACGGGGGAAGCCTTTCGGGCACTACAATGCTCCCAGCACCATCCCTCCTGCGACTCCTGCGACCGAAGCCAATACACGCGAGTACTAAGTCAAGAGAGGTCCCATACCCTCTAGTGTGGTTATGCGCTAAAATGCTTAGTTTAGTGTAACAAGATGTTCGGTCCTTGTTGACCGGGCACCATTCGATCACACCCAAAATCACACCAACATACCATTGTGCCCAAGTCTAAATAATTTTGTTTTGAGGTTTTAGTTTTCACAAGTAAACATGCCACAAGGCTGCAATCATAAGTGATAATAAGTTTTATGTGATCAAGGTTATCGATAAGTCGATAACGCCCATTCTACTGGAAGCTAAGCATGGCTAAGCAATTAATCCATAAAACTACTAAGTGACAGAGCTCATCCACGAACTCTAAATCACAGCAATAGCCTAGGCTCATGGTAGTAAAGGATAATCATTTGCCTAAGGAAATGCATCTACTAGGTAAACTAACGACAATAGTTTAACACAAACTAGCAATGCATACATAGAATTTGCAAACAACATAAATACTTAAAAATACAGGGATTAACATGATCAAACTGCTTGCCTTGCTGCAATTGTTCTTCTGCTGAGAGGAGGATCCTCAGGTTCAATATAATCTTCGGAACCTAACGAGAAAAGGCGATAAAACCAATAAGAACGAAGAACACCAAACAAAACTCAACAGCAAAAGACATCCAAATCCCATCAAATTTATACAGCAGCTAGAGGTTGATTTTAGACAATTTTAGAAACAAGAATCACTCCATTTGGATTTAGCATGAAAAAGTTATGGCTAAACTAAGTTTTCTCAGCCTCAGCCTGAAAAATCCTAATTAAATTAATTTCGGTTACTGTTCATGGCAAAAATTTCTAGAATGATCTGGAATCTGAAATTTTTATGGTAGGTAGTTAAGGTCATCCTAAGAATAGCAAAGTTGAGTTTACTTCATTTGGAGTTGAAATGAATTAGTTATGATGTTTCTAAGTTCTAAAACTAGCATATATCACTTTTCAGGAACACAAATAAGGACAAGGCCTAGTTCATATTAAAGCATGTCTACAGATAAATTTTACCAAGTTGAGTTTGCTCAGTTTGGATTTACAGAGAAAAAGTTATGTATTTTACAAATTTGAGATAATTTCTAAACATGCTTCCCTATTGAACATTTTAATACATCCTAAACCAATTTTCAAAACAGCATAGTGACTACATCTATTCTCAGATTAAAATTTATCCTACCACAAAGCTACTGTGATTTGAATCATTCAAAAATGAGCTAAGACGATAAAGATATGCACTTTTGAAATTTGAAACATTTAAAAGACTTTGAAAATTTGAGCTCTCGGGAGGTCTATGGACTTAATAAAAGCGGGAGGTCATGGGCGTTGATCTTGCATCGCAAGGCCACGAACCTCGAGCTCGGCGCTCAAAAGACCTCCTCCGCTGCAGGGAGGTGCAGGCCGTTGAGATTGGATCCAACGGCGACAGCAGTGCATGCACAACACACAGAGGAGGTCCTCGCGCCTACGGTGGTCGGGACCATCGGATCAAGATCGGCGGCCACGACCTCAGGGAGGTCCTAAGGCTAAATCTACGGAGGAGGTCTAGCCCGTTAGATCTAAATCTAGCGGTTTAGACACGAGGAGGAGGTCCTAAAGCTACGGATCTAAAGGATGAGGTCCTAGGCGGTCAAGATCTCCGGGGAGGTCTGAGCGGCTAAGATCTCGCAAGGGAGGTCTTAACGGTCACGATCGGCGAAGGAGGTCCAGAGCGGTTGGGATTTACGAGGGAGGTCCTGGGCGATAGGGTTTCAACGGGAGGATATCTGGACGGCTCAGATTAGACCTAGGGAGGTCCTGAACGGTCCAGATCGACACGGAGGGAGGTCCGGAGGTTCTCTTTATAAAAGACCCAGGGTGGTCTTTTACAAGAGGACCCTGAGGGTGGTCTTAGGGGTGGTCTTTGCAAAATGGCCGAGGTGGTCTTTTCGCAAAGAGGACCTCGGTGGAGGTCCAGGGGGTGGTCTTCGTAAAATGACCATAGTGGTCCTATGCGGAAACATAGAGGTGGTCTTAACGACTAAGATAAGGCCTAGGGAGGTCTCCACGGCTAGGATTAAAACTAGAGGGAGGTCCTGCGGCTAAAGACCTTACAGAGGGAGGATCTGACGGCTAAGAGCTAAACCAGAGTGGTCTTTCACGGTCAAGATTAACTCTAGGAGGTCCGGAGACTTAAGGTTTTTGCGAGAAAGGTTCTACCGCACAGATCTAACTCGGGGTGCTCTTAACGGTGAGATCAAGCGATGGGGAGGTCCCGAGACTAGAGTTTTCCGAGAAATGAATCGAGCATGGATCTAACCCGGGAGGTCATTGGCGGCCAAGAACAACCGAGGAGGTCTAAGGTGCTTCTAAGTGCGGGTCCTTAGGGCGGACTAAAAGGTGGCGGCTAAAGACAAAATTAATCTTTGCGATGATTGGCAATAAAAGAATCTAAAGGGACACCGATGACTTACGGACTTTAATTCTAAGCCTATGGCCCAGACGTCGGTGACACACGGCACAGTTTAAGACATGATTAATGCACCCCAATAATCGGGCATTAATGCTGTCCTAAGAAAATGACGAGAACGGGAGTTTGCACGGCAAAACCCAAGCACGTTCAACGACTTGCCGCGGCGACTCGGCGGCGGCGCCATCTAAACATGGAATGGACCGCAATATCATCACGGGCTAAAGGTGGCAACCTCACCGCGGCGATGGCCTTGAGCGCCGGCGCGAGATAGGCTAGGAAGGCTAAAGCGACAACTCTGAAACTACGAGCTCTGAAAACAATAACAAGGCTAAGGAATGGGCACTGAGGCGAGAGGGAACCGGGGAGGTCGGAGGAGCTCGGGGATGGCGGCAAGTCCGGCGATGAAGTGCTTGCCCGATGGAGAAGAAGATGATCCCGACCACGAAAAGCAGCTCCCCAACTTTTCCACCTCTGCAATGGTGAACCGAGCTAAGTTAGGGCAAGCCCTAGGTGATCAAGATGACAGGGAAAAGGCCAGAAAGTTGCTGGGACCACTGGAGCTCGGAGGCCTTCAAGGAGCTCCAACGCCAAGCAATGGAGGTATTTTGGGTGATGTTCTTGGGTGCTTGAGTTTGAGGAACAGCTCACACTGAGGGAGTTCTGTAACAGCCCTAACTTAGGGTTTGTATTTCAAATGTAAAATTTTGAGGAGAAATAAAAACTTTTGTTGTCTCTTCAAATCATTTGAAAGTTCCTACATTTTTCCCTAGCAATTTCCATTTTCTAGAATTAAACTCTTGTGAATGGAGATTGTTGTCAGCTAATTCTTAGCATTCAAACTTTGATCATCCTCTGAAACTATTTTTCCTAGCATCTTGATCATCCTATCTACCTCCTGAATTATTTCACAATTTTAGATTTTGTTTGCTATTTCAAATGGCCAAGTCAACTCTGTTTGAAATCTGGTCAAACTCACTGGACAGCAACTTGTGAATTTTCTCTAGAACCATGCAGTGCATAAAAGTTCTGGAAAAATTATACAAGGTTGTCCTCTGTCTCTAATAGCTACCATAAAAATTTCAGAAATTTTTGGAGCTCAGGAGCTACCTCTAAAAATTCCCCAAACCTTCTCTGTCTTTTAAATCAAATTCTAAAATCTGTTCCTCGGGCCCGAACAACCTCGGCTCGAGTCCGACCAGCGCCACTTGACTCGGTCGCGTCAACTATCTCGCACCGCGGCGAGTCCACTTGATCGTGACCGTCAGATGCAAATCGAGCGATCCGCGTTGCGTCGCGGCCGACTGTCCGAATGCATACATCAATCTCGACCGTCCATCTCGGATCCAACGGTGGGCGGTCGAACGAGCCAAACCTCGGTTCGCACCGCCGTCCGTCGGCGGCGGTGGACCCTACCGTCAGTCCACCTCGTCTTCTCCGCACTCACCGGAGTTCGCGGCGTCGCGCGCATGCGCACGCACCTCGCGGCGCCACCTATTTGCCCTCGTGTGCGTCAGTGGAGCATCGCGAGCTTCATAACCTCACGCACTCATTCGGTCATCGTTTCTTCGCTCTCTTACCTTCTCCCCAAATTTTCCTCTCGCGGAGAAGAACTCGGCGTAGCGCCGCCGTTCGAGCCGCCGCCAGCGGCGGCGCGCCGGTCGTGTTCCTCTCGCCTCGCCGCCTCCATTTGCCTATTCGGGTCCTTGGCGTCGGTGGATCACCAAGGCGGTATCGTCGTCTCGCCTCGGCGATCTCGGCCGCGAGCTTGCTGGCGTTACGGTGAGTCTCAAGCCTCGGCGTTTGGTTCCACTTGATCGCAATGCTCCGCGATGCTCACGGTGGGTTCGTTTACGTCTTTGGTGCATCGTGAAGCCGCGTCGACCGATTTTCTCCGAGCTCGGCGTTTCGCCGCCGTGGTGATTCGGCCGTCTCGGACCTCCTTCGTCGCCATCATCTTGTGCTTATTGTTCACGGGATCAAGGCGGGCCGTGGCGCGCATACGAGTCTTCGAAGCGTGGCGTCTTCTCGCGAGCACCGCATCTTCTTCTCGCCTCCGTTAGCGCCGCTCGCGCCGGCATTCCGTGACTCGCGTCACCGTCATCGAGTTCGCGAGGTCCTTGCGAACCCAAGGTACCACTCACTCGTCTTGAAACTCACGGTTTGCTAGATCACTGCGCGCCGCACCGCCGTGCGATGCTCGCCGGTGAACCGCGGTGAAGATTAGTTTAGCTCTAATCATGTCTTCTTTGAGTCAGCGATTTGTGGGCCCTCTCTGTGTCGCATTTAGAAATCCTTTAATCCAGCCCGTTATTTGTTCTCGAGTCAACGCCATGTGGGTCCATGTTGTCGATTAGGTTTGTGTAGTTACGGTTATCGTTTTCTCGATGGAAGCGTATTTCTGCGTAAGTGTGTTTAGGTTTGCACCTTAGTGAGCCAAGCGTATTCTTTGAATCGCCGACGTCACTTTAAGGCGAGTCGCTTTGTCTGGTCAGCGTTCGCGGGCCCATTGTCGATGGTGGGAGCTTCTTGTTGTGGTAGAAAAAGTATTAAGTGCTTTAGTATTTCAAATGCTTTTACATTGCCTTTGTTAAATCAATTAAACTTGTAAAATGCATAACTAATTCAATTTTTATCCAAATTGCATGAAACCAGTGCTGTTATTTTCATTTTAAATGTATTATTTACTAAAATTAGTTTCATCCATGTCTCTGTAGCAAAAATCTGTTATCTAATAAAATGATGTCTTATGTATCTTCTAAATTAGAAAATGCATATCTTTTCCAATAATTGTCCAAATTCAATGAACCCAGTTTTGTAAAATTTCATTTTCAGTATACTAACTGTTAGGATAGGTTTTATACACTGTTTCTGTTTATGAAAAGTTGTTAAGTAACTAACTAGTGGCATGTTGTGTTTTAGCTTAGAAAATTCATAGAAAATTATTAGCATCTTAAAATGATTTGTTCTCTGTTTCTAAATTTTGTTATATCTTGTTTAGGCTGCTGTGTGGATTTTGGCATGAGTTGATGTTGTTGTTTGCTTGAGTTTTGTCGGTGTTATTCGTCCTTATTTCTTTGTTGTGTTCGATCGTTGAAGCTTCGATATTTGCGGCAACCACGAGGACGATCCTCCGCACCATATTGAGCAACGACAACCCGAACAACGATTTGATCATGATTAATCCCAGTATTTTAAAGTTTAATATTTTGTTTCAATTTGTATGTATGCATCGCTTAATTTGTGTTAAAATGGTTAGTTAAATCAGTATTTGCATATCCTGTAGACAAAATATGGATCTCTACTACCGAGCCTAAGTTATTTCTTGTGATTAGAGATCATTTGGATGATCTCTTGTCACTTAGTAGATTCGGGTCAACTTGCTTAGACATGCTAGCTATCGGAGAATCGCGGTTATCGACTTTAGTCGGTAACCTTGATCACACAAGATTTACTACAACTTTATGTTTCAGCACTTTTGCTATGTTATTTGCAAAATTAAAAATGAAAACAAAATGATTTAGACTTGGGCACAATGGTAAGGCGGTGTGATCTGTTGGGTGTGACTGAAAGGTGCCCGAGTCAATTAAGGACCGAGTTACTTGCGCCACCGTCTTGAGCATTTTGCGTGCTAACCACACTAGAGTATATGGGACCTCTCTTGACCTAGTACTTTGGCGTGTATTGGCTCGGTCGCAGGAGGTCGCAGGAGGGATGGAGGTGGGAGCATGGTAGTTGTCCAAAAGCTTTATCACGAGTGGTAGTTGTCTTTCGGCTTTACCATGTAGCGTATGGTGTTTCTACCCATACGAGCGGCTCGAGGTTGATACACAATATTGGAAACAGTCTCGTAGGACTTAGTTGTGCCGGCATACCTACCGGAAGTGTGCTTTGGCTTAAAGGCGGTGCAAGTGTGGGTACATTGGTACACCTGCAGGTTAAAACTATTCGAATAGCCTCGTCCTAGGTTATGGACACGCCGGATCGCCCCAAGAACTAGACTACAACATTTAAATTAAAACTTGATGGGTGGTGCGAATGCGGGATTCGTGCTATTGTTAATGGTGACTATTGGGATAGTCACTTCTAGGTTGTTTATCTTTCGCTTTTGTTATTATTATCCTTCTCTGTTATTTCAATCTTAAAAATGAATTGCAAACTTGCCTTTAAAATCAGATTACCTTATTGCAAATGAAAATTGGCTTTATGCAAATAAAACATATGGCCTCCACGGACAAGCCTGCATGTAGCATATTAACAGTGCGCTGTTCACACGTCGGTCTTGCGGGTACAAAGACAATCTTTGTACTCGGTGCTTTGCTTAATGTTTTGTTGCAGAGGAAGAAGAGTGAGCCTCGGGGTCCTCACTACGTGAGTCTTTGTCGCTTAGTGGGTGGCGACTAGGCTTGGCGGTCGGTCGGATGCCTTGTGGGTTGAAGGCACACCGATTGGCTTTGTTTATAGCCATCTTATGGCACTTTTGCTTCCATTGTCTTTTTGTTGTTATTTGTGTATCTTGTGGCGATCGGCCATTGTGCATAATATTATTACTATTTGTTTATCTTCCGTTTGGAAGTGTGATGTTTGGACTCTATGTTTTGAATGGAGTTCTTTGTCTAATTTTGTAACGAGGTGCGTATCTTGCTCGGAAGTATACATATCTCGAGGATCGATTTATTTGATTTGTGATGCTAGGACCGGTGGTTAGTTAAGCATTACAAGCCAAATAAACTGGGGTCCTCACAAAGTTGGTATCAGAGCCATTCTGACCGTAGTAACCCAAGCATAGTCGTCCTTAGGGTATTTTGAAAGTCTTATTTTCAAATTATAAAAAGGTTTATGAAAACCTAGGCAGATTCTCAGATTTTATTCCTTACCTATCTTAGCTTTCTACTCTCATCTTACTCTAATTTAAGTTTTGAAACTTGGTTTCTCTCTTCACCTTTCAAAAGATAGTTACTACCGGTGGAATTAGTTTGGGGTTGTCCGGTGATCTTTGTGAAGAAGAAGGACAAGACTTTGCGCATGTGTGTTGATTACCGTCCTCTCAATGAGGTGACGGTGAAGAACAAATATCCTCTGCCCCGCATTGATGATCTTTTGACCGGTTATGCGGAGCTCAAGTGTTCTCAAAGATTGATCCGAGTCGGGCTATCATCAAGTCGGATCGGGTGAGGATATTCGAAGCGGCTTTCACTACTCGTTATGGCCTGTGCGAGTACACCGTCATGTCTTCGGTTTGACCAATGCTCCGTTGTTCATGAACCTTATGAATTCCGTATTCATGGAGTATTTGGACAAATTTGTGGTGGTTTTATTGATGACATTCTTATCTATTCCAAGGCTAGCGAGCATCTTGAGCATCGAAGATTGTTTTGGGCAAGTTGCGGAGCATCATTTGTATGCAAAGTTCAGCAAATGTGAGTTCGTTGAAGGAAGTGGCATTCTTGGGCCATGTTCTTTCAGTGGAGGCATAGTTGTGGATCCAGCAAGGTCGGCGATGTTCTATCTTGGGGACAGCCAAGTCGATCCACCGATGTGCGGAGTTTTCTTGGTTTAGCGGGCTATTATCGCCGCTTTATCGAGAACTTCTCCAAGATCGCAAGCCGATGGTGGAATTGCTCAAGAAGGACAAGAAGTTTGTATGGTCCTCTGCTTGTGATGAGAGCTTTCGGGAGCTCAAGCAGCGATTGACTTCAGCTCAGTCCTTACTCTTCACGATATCCACAAGAGCTTGATATTTATTGCGTGCCTCTCGTCGGGGACTCGGATGTGTTCTTATGCAGAAAGGCAAGGCGATTGCCTATGCATCTAGGCACCGGTGAGGCCTCATGAGCTCAATTATCCCACCCATGATTTAGAGCTTGCTGCGATAGTTCATGCACTCAAGATTTGGCGGCATTATTTGATCGAACTGTGAGGTGTATTCCGACCACAAGAGTTTGAAATACTTGTTCACTCGGCGAGATCTGAACCTCGAGCAGAGGAGATGGCTAGAATTGATCAAAGATTATGACATGGGTATTCATATCACCGGCAAGGCCAATGTGGTTCTTGATGCACTTAGTCGAAAGGTGTATTGCAATACTTTGATGATCCAAGAGCAACAACCTGCATCGCTGCGAGTTTCAGCGTCTCAACTTGGGTTTGGTTGAACATGGTTCCCTTAACTCGCCTTGGTTGTGCAACCAACCTTGGTGGATCAAATCAAGGCGACAAAGAATCGATGATGGTGTGGGTAAAATCAAGCAAAACATCGAGAATGGATCGACCAAGTGTTTCACGAGGATGAGCACGGTGTTGTATGGTTTGGGCGCGTCTCGTGGTCCCAAAGATCCCGAGTTGCGGGATTTGATCCTTCAAGAAGCCCATGATTCGCCTTTGTTCATCCATCCGGGGCTACCAAGATGTACCAAGATCTGCGCGAGATTACGGTGGACTCGCATGAAGCGCGAGATTGCGGTGTTCGTGGCGGATGTGACATATGTTGTCGTGTCAAGGCGAGCATCGGCGTCGGGGTCTTCTTCAGCCCTTACCTATACGAATGGAAGTGGGATTACGTAGGCATGGATTTTGTCATCGGTCTACCCGCACTCCTGCGAGAAGGATGCATTATGGGTTATCATTGATCGATTGTGAAGGTGGCTCATTTCCTTCGGTCGCGACGAAGATTGATGTGAATCGATTAGCGGATCTTTACATATCCCGTATTGTGAGTGCATGGTGTGCCACGAACAATTGTGTCGGATCGTGGTTCTCTGTTCACCTCTCGGTTTGGCATAGTCTGCGGGAAGCCATGGGGACCGTCTTTCTTTCATTTCGACCTATCATCCTCGGTGATGGTCGACGGAGCGAATCAACCAAGTTCTTGAAGACATGCTCCGTGCTTGTGTTCTCTCCTATGGAAAGAATTGGGAGAAGTGCCTACCGCTTGCCGAGGTTCTCCTACAACAACGACTTTCGAGCTAGTCTTGGTATGGCACCGTTTGAGGCTTTGTATGGGCGGCGCCGCGTAACACCGTTGAACTGGTCGAGGCGGTGAAAGGCGGTTCTTTGGCGGATTCCATCAATGAGGCCGAAAGTCAAGTGCGATTGATTCGTGAGCACTTGCGCGTAGCTCAATCGAGCGAAGAGCTATGCGGTCGGCGTCGCCGTGAGTTGAGTTTCGGCCCAATGACTTTGTGTATCTCAAAGTCTCACCTTTGAAAGGACATCGTCGTTTCGGTGTCAAGGCAAGTTGGCTCCTCGGTATGTTGGACCATATCGCGTCATCGATAAAGTGGGAGCCGTTGCATACAAACTAGAATTGCCAGCTACACTTGAAGGAGCGCACGATGTTTTCCATGTGTCACAATTGAAGAAGTGCCTCCGTGTTCGGTGAGAAACACCATTGGAAAATATCGATGTGCGGAAGATCGTCTTATCGCGAGCATCCCGTTCGTATCCTCGAAGAAGCTGAGCGCGAGCGAGGAACCGTGTGATCAAGTTCCTCAAAGTTCGATGGTCGAATCACTCAGAGGATGAAGCCACTTGGGAGCGGGAAGATCGCCTCCGGCGAATTACCCATCCTTCTTCTCCCGATGTCGAATCTCGGGCGAGATTCACTGTAAGAGGGAGATTTGTAACAGCCCTAACTTAGGGTTTGTATTTCAAATGTAAAATTTTGAGGAGAAATAAAAACTTTTGTTGTCTCTTCAAATCATTTGAAAGTTCTACATTTTCCTAGCAATTTCCATTTTCTAGAATTAAACTCTTGTGAATGGAGATTGTTGTCAGCTAATTCTTAGCCTTCAAACTTTGATCATCCTCTGAAACTATTTTCCTAGCATCTTGATCATCCTATCTACCTCCTGAATTATTTCACAATTTTTAGATTTTGTTTGCTATTTCAAATGGCCAAGTCAACTCTGTTTGAAATCTGGTCAAACTCCTGGACAGCAGCTTGTGAATTTTCTCTAGAACCATGCAGTGCATAAAAGTTCTGGAAAAATTATACAAGGTTGTCCTCTGTCTCTAGTAGCTACCATAAAAATTTCGAAATTTTGGAGCTCAGGAGCTACCTCTAAAATTCCCCAAACCTTCTCTGTCTTTTAAATCAAATTCTAAAAGTACTATTCCTCGGGCCCGAACCCAACCTGCGGCTCGAGTCCGACCACGCCACTTGACTCGGTCGCGTCAACTATCTGCACGCTGGCGAGTCCACTTGATCGTGACCGTCGATGCAAATCGAGCGATCCGCGTTGCGTCGCAACCGACTGTCCGAATGCATACATCAATCTCGACCGTCCATCTCGGATCCAACGGTGGGCGATTCGAACGAGCCAAACCTCCGTTCGCGCCGCTCCGTCGCTGGCGGTGGACCCTACCTTCGAGTCCACCCTCGTCTTCTCCGCACCTCACCGGAGTTCGCGGCGTCGGCGCGCATGCTTGCCACGTACCTCGCGCGCCGCCACCTATTTGCCCTCGTGTACGTCCGTGGAGCATCGCGAGCTTCATAACCTCACCGCACTCATTCACCATCGTTTCCTTCGCTCTCTCACCTTCTCCGCCCAAATTTTCCTCTCGTGGAGAAGAACTCGGCGTAAGCGCCGCCGTTCGAGCCGCCCTTGAGCCAGCGCACGCCTGGTCGTGTTCCTCTGCCTCGCCGCCTCCATTTTGCCTATTCGGGTCCTTGGCGTCCGGTGGATCACGAGCGGTATCGTCGTCTCGCCTCGGCGATCTCGGCCCCGAAGCTTGCTAGCGTTACGGTGAGTCTCAAGCCTCGGCGTTTGGTTCCACTTGATCGCAATGCTCCGCGATGCTCACGGTGGGTTCGTTTACGTCTTTGGTGCATCATGGAAGCCGTGCGACCGATTTTTCTCGAGCTCGGCGTTTGCGCCGTGGTGATTCCGGCCGTCTCGGACCTCGCCGTCGCCATCATCTTGTGCTTATTGTTCCCGGGATCAAGGCGGGTGTGGCGCACCTTACAGAGTCTTCCGAAGCAGTGGCGTCTTCTCCGCGAGCACCGCATCTTCTTCTCCGCCTCCGTTCGCGCCGCACTTCGCCGGCGTTCCAGTGACTCCGCGTCACCGTCATCGAGTTCGCGAGGTCCTTGCGAACCGAAGGTACCACTCACTCGTCTTGAAACTCACGGTTTGCTAGATCACTGCGCGCCGCATCACGCGTGCGTTGCTCGCCGATGAGCCGTCGGTGAAGATTAGTTTAGCTCTAATCATGTCTTCTTTGAGTCAGCGATTTGTGGGCCCTCTCGTAATCGCATTTAGAAATCCTTTAATCCACCCGTTATTTGTTCTCTTCGAGTCACCGCCATGTGGGTCCATGTTGTCGATTAGGTTTGTGTAGTTACGGTTATCGTTTTCTCGATGGAAGCGTATTTCTGCAGTGAGTGTTTTAGGTTTGCACTTAGTGAGCGAAGACGTATTCTTTGAATACGCCTTGACGTCACTTTAGGCGTGCGCTGTCCTGGTCAGCGTTATGGCCCGCCATTGTCGATGGTGGGGCTTCTTGTTGGCGGTGAAAAAGTATTAAGTGCTTTAGTATTTCTGAAATGCTTTTACATTTGCCTTTATTAAATCAATTAAACTTGTAAAATGCATAACTAATTCAATTTTTATCCAAATTGCATGAAACCAGTGCTGTTATTTTTCATTTTAAATGTATTATTTACTAAAATTAGTTTCATCCATGTCTCTGTAGCAAAAATCTGTTATCTAATAAAATGATGTCTTATGTATCTTCTAAATTAGAAAATGCATATCTTTTCCAATAATTGTCCAAATTCAATGAACCCAGTTTTGTAAAATTTCATTTTCAGTATACTAACTGTTAGGATAGGTTTTATACACTGTTTCTGTTTATGAAAAGTTGTTAAGTAACTAACTAGTGGCATGTTGTGTTTTTAGCTTAGAAAATTCATAGAAAATTATTAGCATCTTAAAATGATTTGTTCTCTGTTTCTAAATTTTGTTATATCTTGTTTAGGCTGCTGTGTGGATTTTGGCATGAGTTGATGTTGTTGTTTGCTTGAGTTTTGTCGGTGTTATTCGTCCTTATTTGCTGTTGTGTTCGATCGTTAGGCTTCGATATTTGTGGCAACCCTGAGGACGATCCTCCGCACCATATTGAGCAACGACAACCGAATAAGCGCTTTGATCATGATTAATCCAGTATTTTAAAGTTTAATATTTTGTTTCAATTTGTATGTATGCATCGCTTAATTTGTGTTAAAATGGTTAGTTAAATCGTAGTTGCATATCCTGTAGACAAAATATGGATCTCTACTACGAGCCTAAGTTATTTCTTTGTGATTAGAGATCATTGGATGATCTCTTGTCACTTAGTAGATTCGGGTCAACTTGCTTAGACATGCTTAGCTATCGGTAGAAGCTGAGCGGTTATCGACTTTAGTCGATGCGTTGATCACACAAGATTTACTACAACTTTATGTTTCAAAGACTTTTGCTATGTTATTTGCAAAATTAAAAATGAAAACAAAATGATTTAGACTTGGGCACAATGGTAAGACTGGTGTGATCTGTTGGGTGTGACCGAAAGGTGCCCGAGTCAATTAAGGACCAGAGTTACTTGCGCCACCGTCTTCGAGCATTTGCGTGCTAACCACACTAGAGTATATGGGACCTCTCTTGACCTAGTACTTTGGCGTGTATTGGCTCCGGTCGCGGGAGGTCGCGGGAGGGATGGAGGTGGGAGCATGGTAGTTGTCCGAAAAGCTTTATCACGAGTGGGTAGTTGTCTTTCGGCTTTACCATGTAGCGTGTGGTGTTTCTACCCATCTGAGCGCTCGGGGTTGATACACAATATTGGAAACAGATCTCGTAGGACTTAGTTTGTGCCGCATACCTTCTAAGTGTGCTTTGGCTTAAAGCGATCCAAGTGTGGGTACATTGGTACACCTGCAGGTTAAAACTATTCGAATAGCCTCGTCCTAGGTTATGGACACGCTGGATACGCCCCAAGAACTAGACTACAACATTTAAATTAAAACTTGATGGGTGGTACGAATCAGGATTCGTGCTATTGTTAATGGTGACTATTGGGATAGTCACTTCTAGGTTGTTTATCTTTCGCTTTTGTTATTATTATCCTTCTTTGTTATTTCAATCTTAAAAATGAATTGCAAACTTGCCTTTAAAATCTGTATTACCTTATTGCAAATGAAAATTGGCTTTATGCAAATAAAACATATGGCCTCCACTGACAAGCTGCATGTAGCATATTAGCAGTGCGCTAGTTCACACGTCGGTCTTGCGGGTACAAAGACAATCTTTGTACTCGGTGCTTTGCTTAATGTTTTTGTTGCGAGAGGAAGAAGGTGAGCCTCGGGGTCCTCACTACGTGAGTCTTTGTCGCCGTGGGTGACGACTAGGCTTGGCGGTCGGTCGGATGCCTTGTGGGTTGAAGGCACACCGATTGGCTTTGTTTATAGCCATCTTATGGCACTTTTGCTTCATTGTCTTTTTGTTGTTATTTGTGTATCTTGTGGCCAGTCGGCCATTGTCAGTAATATTATTACTATTTGTTTATCTTCCGTTTGGAAGTGTGATGTTTGGACTCTATGTTTTGAATGGAGTTCTTTGTCTAATTTTGTAACGAGGTGCGTATCGCTGCTTCGGGAAGTATACATATCTCGAGATCGGTTTATTTGATTTGTGATGCTAGGACCAGGTGGTTAGTTAAGCATTACAAGCCAAATAAACTGGGGTCCTCACAAGTTCAAGCACAACTAATAGCGGAGAAGGAAGAGGAGGAAGGAGGTCTCAGGCTATTCATAGCCTGGGAGCTCGGTAATGGTGTGGCAAGGTCTCTGTGACCAAGAACCATGCCAACGCCATGAGCACGCTCGTAGGTAGTAGGCGAGCGGGTGGAGACTTTGGAGGTTAAAGCTAACTGGCATTAAATGCATGGCAGCAAAAAGAGCCGTTGACAAGAAGCAAAAGGTGACATCTCACTACTCCCAACTGCTCTGGTCCTGACACACTCAAAGGTGCGTGAAAACCATGATGACCAGAACTCAAGGAGGTCGGGAGGAAGAAAAACAGGGCCGAGGGAGGTCCTGGACGTCCCTGATGCACTCGGGGTGGTCCTGGACGTCCGGATTAGCCAAGCGCAGGAGGTCGGCGCGCGGGAGGTCCTCGAGGTCGTCGACCATCGGATGAAGATCAGGGGTGGACCACCCGGCGGCGAGATCGGTGGGAGAGTGCAGGGCACGGATGGAGATCCAACGGCCCAAGGGAAGCGAGCCCAAGGAGGTATGGGCGGCTGGCCCGACCGAGTCCAATGGTGAGTCGACTCGAGTCAGAGTCGACTCGACTTAATTGAGTTTTAAACTAACCTGACGTTTGGGGATTTATTTGAGGTAGCAAACTTACTCCAAAAATTATGAAATGTTTACAAGAGCTTTCTAGCTGAGTTATTGACCTTGTGTAAATTTTGCAGAGGTTTTTGTGCTATACTTTTTCCTCCAAAAATTCCACAAGGTGCTGGCCC
The DNA here is from genome assembly GCA_036346255.1 of Ampelocalamus luodianensis. NCBI lineage: Eukaryota > Viridiplantae > Streptophyta > Magnoliopsida > Poales > Poaceae > Ampelocalamus > Ampelocalamus luodianensis. The sequence goes on from CM070622.1 coordinate 41,990,857, forward strand.
ACAGTTTGACCAGAATTTAATTGGGTTTGACTGACCTCCAAAAAGATTCAAAGAATTTCTAAAAATTGTGAAATTTTTCAGAGGGGTTCCACAGCAACCCAAGAACTTAGGAAGAATATTCCCAGGAGATGATCAAAAGGTTTAACAAGCTTGTTTTTGAACAATCAAGATTTGGATCAAAGACTTGTGACTTGTATTTCCATAGCTCTTGTACAATAATTGTTTAGCACACACAGGAAATACATGATGTAAGAAAAAGGTTTAATTTCTGCTCATTTTCTTACATTTGAAACACAAGCCCAAAATTGGGATGTTACAGACATCCTGCGATTCCACTCGGTGGAGAAACATCGATAGAGGTTTGTAGACTTGATGGAACAGGGAATATAAGGTTTGGATTGAGTGCGGATGGAATGAATCCTTTCGGTAACATGAGCAGCCGACATAGCACTTGGCCCGTGAATCTCTCTATGTACAACCTTCCTCCTTGGTTGTGTATGAAGCGGAAGTATATTTTGCTGTCGATACTTATCCAAGGGCTGAAGTAACTGAGAATGATATTGATGTGTACCTAGCACCATTGATTGAAGATCCAAAAATCATGGATCGAAGGGTGCAGGTATGGGATGAGTACAAATGAGAGTACTTCACTGTATGCTCCTTGTTGTTACGCACCATAAATGATTATCCAGCCCTTGCTAACTTGAGGGCAAACATCGTCATTCTTGAACCGTGAGGTCATAAATCGGATGGGAAGTTCCACAATGTAGATTGAACTTGATTGGGATAATATATTGAACTTAACGGTACATGTGTGTAAATGTACATGAATGGTTAATTTTAGTTAATTGATTTGTTAATTGGATGTGCTTGTTTACAAATGAATGCGAATTGCATGTGCTTGTTTACGAAATAAATGTGAATTGGATGTATACAACTTGTTGTGTTTGACTTGTTTTAGAGGGCATGGCTAGCATTTCTGAGGCTAGCCAATAAACGAAATAGATTTGTCAATACAAAAGAATATATGAGATGGTTCTTTAGGACATACCGCTCGTGATGCATCATCTCTCATAGGCGGTTTAATCTACAAACAAATGCGTGATGCATCATCTATCACAGATGGTTTCATATACAAACCGTCTGTGATAGTCGACTATCACAGACGGTTTCATACACAAACCGTCTGTGATAGTCGACTATCACAGACGGTTTTGAGTTAATAACCGTCTATGATGCTATCACAGACGGTTTTAAAAACCGTCTGTGATGACTCATATCATCATTGACTCAAAGACTCAAACGGCTCACGAAACCGTCTGTGATGGCGTTTTTGAACCGTCTGTTAAGACCTTTTCTGCAGTAGTGGTAGACGGGGCCGGAGGTGGAGCTGGGCGAGGGGGGCAATGGGGAGGCGACGGGTGGAGCTGGGCGAGCGGGACGAGGTGGAGCTGGGTGAGGAGGGCGAGGCGGCGTATGGAGCAAGGTAGGGGACCGTAGGAGCACAGAGGTAGGGCGCGCGGGGCCCGGCCGTGGGGAGGACGGGGCTAGCTGGGCGATGGACGGGGTGGGAGAGGAAGGGGATTGCTGGATCAGGATGGATTGGATGGGGTGGCGGGTGGGGATGGGGTGGGAATTTGGGGATCGAACTTCGGAAGGATGATGGGGTGGGGAATTGGGGTTGGGGACATACATGGGAAAATGTATATGCGATGGGCTGCCAACTGGGCTTCCGTTTCGTAGGGTGGGCTGGGCTGCCTGGCTCGTTTGGCTCGCGAGTGGCTCGAGCTCGGCTCGAAAATCTTGCGAGCCAAAAGTTGGGTTTGGCTTGGCTTGAAATTTTATGAGCCCGATGTCGGGACCCAAAATTATGATTCTGGAACCCTCTATGTATACTGCACTAGTCCAGGATCACGCTAGTGCACACAGTGTCAACATAGGTGAATATCAATCCACACAAGCGATAAATAAAGTAAACGACTAGTTTGAATAACAAATAAGGGTTTTGACCTTATGGTCGAGTTTACACTTATTAAGCCACGCAGGGCTAACAGAGAGTAAAGCAGTGGCGGGCGGAAATAACTTCGTAGATTCCATCAATTCACCACGTGCAACCGATCGGGATCCGGACCTTAACGATCAGCAACATTTGGCGAACTCCTCCTCGAAAGCAGACGTAGACTCCTCCTCTTCTGTAGGTTTGGGCGCAAGTTTTACAACAAGTGTGAGTACACAACCGTACTCGCAAATCATACCACATAATGCAATTTATAGATGCAGGCTTATTCCAAAGAAAAGGCTTCTGTGGTTCTTTTGCGTAAAAGCAACATTTGCAATTGAATACAATAATAGATTGAAATGCGGTTCAAAACAAATAGACAATATTAATTTAACAGTTATTTTCACAAAGACACAAAGCTAAACAGATTATTTCACATAGCCACATGACTTAGATCACATAGCTCTCATCCCAATATTTTATGAAAACTACCCCTCGTGTGAAATCCCCGAGCATGTCCATGACCGCGGACGCGGCTATTCGAATAGATTGATTTTAACACTCTGCAGAGGTTGTACACTTTACCCACAAGATACAACTAGTGTAGCTAGCACTAATCATAACAAAACAGTTCGAAAACTTCATCTCAAACATTGACATTCCCGATGTGCTTTCCCGCTAGACCAACTCACAAAGAATACTAGTCTAACACACACATTGAACAGGGATGCGTGAACCGTCCATGATGCAACTACCAAGTAGTTACACCTCCACCTGTCACAAAGCCTAACCTATCCACGAACATCAATACACGAGAATCCATAACTTACTAAGTTAGGCCGTCCCCATCGGCATGTGATCGCATAAGATGGCTCAGCTTCAATGGCGCACAAAGTTAAGTCGTTAATTGACCAAGGTAAGACTTTCATTTTCTAACTAGATCACAAAGATTATCATTCCCATTCACAAAGTCCACCATATCACAAAGCATCCACCACTTGTCTCGGTCTAAATCCTTTCCCACCCAGTTGGTTTTAGTGCAACACATGCATCGAAGTAATAACACATAGCACTGCAGTTTTACACAAAGTTCCATAGTCACTTAGTCAAATTTAATACTTGCAACTCAAATGAGATGTGAGACTCGTAGCATGGCTAAGCAATTGTACTCACATCTAACCAACCCACGTTGGTGCTATAATATTACCAACTAATAACCAATCTAGGGTGACAAGGAAATATGACATACAAGGCCAAGGTGTATTAACAAACTGGATAATAACTATACCCAAAAGCATTTAGATAAATAATTAAAGTAGCATGCAATACTTTGAAATAAAGTAATTTGAAAACTAGGTTCAAGATGGTCAAAGGCATGACTTGCCTTGGAAAAGGTCTAAGTACTGGTCTTGATCTTGAGGTGCTCCTTCTTCTCCAAAATTCCCGACGATCGCGTCTACTATAAGCGAGACAAATAAACAAAATAAATAAATAACAGAGGCAAAACAAACTCCAAAAATTAAATAAAAATTAAATAAAAATAGAGCTCGAATTTAGATAAATTTAGGAATTTGAATGGGCTCAATCGGAGTTCGGATACAAAAGTTATGAGCTCTGGAAGATTGGAAATCTAAAGAAAAACTCTAAATTGGATTTTCCAGAATTTCCGAATTATTTCTTAACAGAAAAATCGGATTATTGCGCAATGCTGACGTCAGCCCTCAGAATTCCTGAATTAAAATAATTCTGGAAAAGGCTATAGAGAATGACATGTGGGCCCTCGGTCCATGGACCGAGTCCACGAAGATGGGTTCATGGTCTATGGGTGCACGAGTCCATGGAACAGTCAACTGACACGTGGGGCCCACGAGTCAGTGGCTCGGTGCACTGTGGAACAGATCCACGCGAGATGGATCTAGGGTTAGGGTTACGAGGTGGCACGCGGGCGCGGACTGGCGGCTGACGCGAACACCACGTAGATGACACGTAGGCGGCGGGCTGAGGTGGCTAGCTGAGGTGGCGGCTGACGCGGTGGTTCGATGGCAGAGGAGGCTCGGGAACCTATGGTTGTGGCGATCGACGGCTCTCCGGCGACGGCGGATGGTACCAGCGGGTAGAGAAGACCAGGGCGATCTCGATGGGATGCTCACGGGTGCTCAGGGACCACTATGGTGGCCGGCAGCGAGGTCAAAGCGGAGGTTGAGGCTCGGGCTCGACGGCGACGGCGTTGGAGAGGTCCTCCGGCGAAGATGAAGGTGGTTTCGAGATGCGGGCGACGCGGCGATCCGAAGATGGCGTCCAACGGCGACAAGGAGGGCTGGAACGGCGGCAGCGGCGACGAGGTCCTTCGGCTAGCGCTGAAGACGAAAGTGGCGGCTAGGGCTCCTAGCGACGATCTGATGGCGGCGGCTAGGGTTTCTGAAGGTGACACGACTCAGGGTGTGTCTCATGGGGGTCCTTGAGGCCTTAAATAGCCCCAGGAGGCGTGTCATGAAGAGCGGCGGCGGCGGAGAAATCGGAAAGGAAGGTGCGGCCGCGTCGAAGCGCAGCGATGACATGGCGGGCGGGACCCACATGTCGGTGACGGCGTTGAGCGCGAAGCGCGTCGAACGGCATGGCTACAAAACAAACTCAAAAGATCTGACCGTCCATCCACGATCGAACGGTCCACAACACGTGTGACAATCGGAACCCTCCGACACCCCAGCTGCATCTTGACCATCCATTCTTGATTGCACGCTCACAACGTTGACGACTTCGAGTCGCCCGAACGGCCCATCTCCATCGAACCGCTCAACGAGAATCGGACGGCTGAGGTTCAACGTGCCCGTACGAAGAGAGAGGAAAGGGGCTAATACGCGGGGACCACTTGTCAGAGAGAGGTGGGCTCGCGCGCGCGTGGGTGGGCTGAACAGAGTTGGGCCGAAGGAAGTTTTGGGCTGGGTTTCGGCCCAAGAGCTTTTATGAGATTTTAAATAGCTTTTCTATTTTATAAAATACCAAAAATTCAAATAAGCAAAAGAAAATAGCAAATGAACTCAGAAAAAATCTAGAAAAATCTAGAATATATATATGAGCACATAGAACCCAAATAAAATAGTTTTGTCTATTGTTCATGTTGGGATTATTCACATTAAATATTTTTGATTGTAAAGTTTAATACTAAGCTTTTGAATTAAATTCAAATAAAATCAAATGGTGATTTTTCTCCCTACTAACTATTTAAAAGATTTTTAAACTTAGAAAATTGGGATGTTACAAATCTCCCTCACTTAAAGGAATCTCGACCCCAAGATTCAGGCTAGCTAGAGAAAAGGCTGGGAAACTCGGTTTTCAGCTCCTCTTCACGCTCCCACGTTGCTTCTCCTTCTGAGTGGTTGCTCCACTGAACCTTGCAAAAACGAACAGTCTTGCTTCTTGTGTGGCGCTCTGCGACATCCAAAATCTTGACTGGCTGCTCCTTGTAGGTGAGATCCTCCTTCAAGTCAATTGATTCTAGCGGGGCTTGCTCTTCTGGCACACGAAGGCACTCTTCAACTACGAGACATGAAAGACATCATGCACTCCTGCTAACGACTGCGGTAGCTCCAACTGATAAGCAACTTCTCCAAGGCGTTCCAAAATCTTGAACGGACTAACATACCTAGGGGCAAGCTTCCCTTTGGCATTAAACCTCTTGACACCTTTGAGCGGAGTCACTCGAAGATAGACGAAATCCTCGGGTTCAAAACTGAGATCACGACGACGATTATCAGCATAGCTCTTCTGCCTGGACTGAGCTATCTTCAATCTTTCTCTTATCATGGCCACTTGCTCTTCTGCTTCTTGGATGATGTCTGGATCGAAAACCAAACGTTCAACTGTTTCTGACCAATTCAACGGGGTTCGGCAGGCACGACCATACAATGCTTCAAATGGTGACATTTGCAGACTAGCTTGCTAACTGTTGTTGTACGAGAATTCTGCATATGGTAAACTTTTATCCCAACGGGCAGCATTAGCTAGAGCACAAGCTCTCAGCATATCCTCCAATATCTGATTAACTCTTTCCGTCTATCCATCTGTCTGTGGATGATACGCGGTACTGAAATTCAGATGGGTACCCAATGCTTCATGCAAACTCTGCCAAAAACGGGAGGTGAACTGAGATCCTCGATCTGATACTATCTTCTTGGGCACACCGTGCAAATTGACAATTCTGGCCATGTACAACTCCGCAAGGCGATCTCCTGAGTACGTGATTTTGACTGGCAGGAAATGGGCAACCTTGGTCAAATGATCGACTATTACCCAGATCGAATCATAACCTGATTGAGTCTTGGGTAAGCTGGTAATGAAATCCATTCCGATCTCTTCCCACTTCCACTCTGGAATCTTCAGCGGTTGCAACAAACTCGCTGGTCTCGGTGTTCGCTTTACTTTACGGCGGGCGTCGCACAAGGCAACGAACTCTGCGACTTCTCACTTCAAATTTGGCCACCAAAATTTATTATTAACATCCTAGTACATCTTAGTACTTCCAGGGTGAATCGAATACTTTGAGTCGTGGGCTTCCTTTAAGATTAGCTGTCTTAGACCATCGATATCTGGTACACAGATACAGTCATTAATCCAGAGTATGTCTTGATCATCCTTGGTGAAATCTTTGAATTTCCCTTCTGCCATTTTGAGCTTGATGTCTGACAACACGTGATCCTTTGGTTGCGCTTCACGAATCTGTTTCTCCAGGGTAGACTGCACCTCCAAATTGGCTACAAATCCTTCGGACACAACTTCTAGCCTTAGCTTCTGAAATTCGTCTTGAAGTTCTGAACAACACTCTTCCACTTCCAAAGTATTGCAGTAACTCTTACGACTCAAGGCATCTGTAACTACATTGGCTTTCCCGGAATGGTAGTGGATCCCAAGATTATAATCTTTGATCAATTCTAACCATCTTCTCTGTCTCATGTTCAAATCTGATTGAGTGAAGATGTACTTCAGACTCTTATGATCTGTGTAAACTTCACAGCGATTACCGATGAGGTAATGACGCCAAATCTTTAGAGCATGCACTATGACAGCTAATTCCAAATCATGAGTAGGGTAATTCTCCTCGTGAGGTCTTAATTGCCTTGACGCATAGCGCGGCTCTTCTTCCTTCTTGCATCGGGATGCATCCTAGTCCTGACGCGGCGTCACAATAGATATCGAAATCTTTGCGAATATCCGCAAAATCAAGACTTCGAGTGAAGTCAGCGCTTCTTCAACTCATGAAAACTTTCTTCACAGTACGAGTCCAAGTGAACTTTTTCTCCTTCTTCAACAATTGCGTAGAGGCATAGCAATCGATGAAAATCCTTCGATAAAACGGCGGTAATAACCTGCCATTCCCAAGAAACTACGAATCGAAGTTTCGCCTTGGGCCGCTCTCCCCATGTAATACTGCTTTAACCTTACCGGTCAATCGCTACTCCTCACCGTCATCACATGACCAAGGAAATCAACTTCCTTCTTCCGTAAATCACACTTACTGAACTTGGCATACAACTGATGCTCTCTGAGTTTTTCCAAGACTATCCTTAAATGTTCGGCGTGTTCTTCCTCCGTCTTGGAGTACACCAGAGTATCATCAATGAACACTACTACAAACTTGTCCAAATACTCCATGAATACTTTATTCATCATGTTAATGAAGTATGCAGGGGTATTAGTCAGACCAAAAGACATGACTAAGAACTCATAATGTCCATACCGCGTTGAGAATGCGGTCTTTGGTATATCCTTAAGACAAATCTTTAGTTGGTGGTAACCTGATCGCAGGTCGATCTTTGAGAACACTCCAGCTCCTTTCATCTGATCAAACAAATCATCAATCCGGGGTAGTGGGTACTTGTTCTTGATGGTGACTTCGTTGAGGGAACGGTAATCAATACACATCCTTATACTTCCATCTTTCTTCTTGACAAACAACACAGGTGCTCCCCATGGCGACGAACTAGGTCTCACGAAACCTTTCTCAAGAAGTTCTTCTATCTGTTTCTTCATCTCTACCAATTCATCGGCTGGCACCCGATAAGGTCTCTTTGAAATTGGTGCTGTCCCTGGCACTAGGTCGATGACAAACTTAATGTCACGGTTCGGTGGCATTCCTGGTAATTCTTCTGGAAACACATCTGGATATTCACTGACGACTGGTACCTCTTTTAAGGAAAGGGTCTTCAGGCGGTTCACTAACAGATGTCCATCACGAACTGAGGTGGCTAGAAATTCCACCTTGTTCCCCTTGGTATCCTCGACTGTTACGGCTCTTCGGCCACAATCTAGCACGACTTTGTACTTGGATAACCAATCCATGCCAAGAATGACATCTAGGGTTTGGGTATCTAGAACAATTAGGTTGGCTAGAAACTCAACTCCAGCTATGAGTAACTTAGCTCCTAAACATCCCACCCTAGTGCTTAGCTCTGCTCCAAGCGACTGGACTAACAGAGTATGCTTAAGATGAATAACTTCTAGTTTATTCTTGGTTGCGAAAATTCCAGAAACAAACGAATGCGAAGCTCCATAATCAAACAAAACTGACGCAGGTACTGAGTTAACCAGAAACTTACCCAGTACGACGTCTGGTGCTTCTTGGGCTCCTTAGAGAGTGACGTGGTTGACACGGCCTCTGATTACGGACTGCGGTGCTCCTCCGGTGTGACCAGCAACGTCTCCATCTTGGGGTTCTTGACCATCGGGGTGAAGGACACGGCGACCGACGAGCCCACGGCGCTGGAGGTGATGGAGGAGGAGCGGGAGGTGGGGTTGGCCGACGAGGAGGTACGGTCCCCGAGGCTGCACTCGAGGGCCACGTGCGCCACGCGGGAGCCGTCAGTGAAGGTGAGGGTCTCGGTGGCGAAGTCCCCAGTGGTGATGGAGCCATCGCCGTAGGAGCGCGAGCCACGCGGGTCGAACACCTGGCCGGACTACTCGTTGATGGAGGTAGGTGGTGGTGTGTCGCATCCCGTTGGCCGTGCCCACGGCCGCCGAGATCTGCGCCGTCCTCTTCCTGTGCGTTCGGGAGGGCATCCAATCCGCCGTCCCGGTGCGGACGCCGAACCACCCCGACTCCAATCCAATCCGCTGCTGCTCTCCTCCGCCTCCTTCCCACCACTCAAGACCCACGCCCACTCAGTCAAGACTACGGAGCCGGGCGGAAAGTATGCAGGGGACGGCGAGAGCACGCGGCAGAGGCGACGCCAGGGGCGAGCCCACGCTCTTCATCAACGAGGTGCTCAACATGGTCGACGACGCCCACCACGAGTCCTTCGATCGCGCTCGCCACGCCGGATCCCAAACTCCAATAGTACTCGCACACCACGAATGGCAGCCACTGCCGTCGCCACCACTGCTGTCGCCCCGACCTGCGCGTTGGACCTCATCGACGCTGCCTACTCGCACGAGGTGGAGCCTACGGTCGTGTTCATCCAGCTATCGCAGCCATCCGCGACCTCGCCGTCAAGCTCAAGCTCGTGCCCATGCGCGGCGTCATCACGGGCAAGTGCGTGGTCATCATCGACGACTCGCTCATGCGCAGCACCACCTCGAGCTGGACCCGAGCTGGGGCCAAACCGCCTGCTGAGGTGAGCGCCGCGCCATGGGGCCGGGAGGAGCTGAGGTGGCAGGGATGCGCCGGAGGACCGGGCGCAGGAGCAGTGGAGGTGGAGGGAGGCAAGGAAGGGGGCTTGGGGCCACAGAGCAGAGCAGATAGGGCGGGAGAGGGCGCCGGAGAAGGTGGAGCGGGCGTGGGCCGCGATGTGGCTCGATTTGGGAAGAGAGGGGAGAGAGAGAGGAGGGGAAAGGTGGTGGAGTGAGAGATTTAGTGAGGTGAGGTGGAGCCACGCTGGAGTGTGCTGGAGTGTCCACGTCACGGTCAACGCTCCACGTCACCGGTCAATTGCCAGCTTGGGCTGTTTTGGACCTGCTTGACACACTTAAATAGATTAGGTACTGGATTGGACACTTTCAAAGATGTTGGACCCAAGTGAACCCACCTGCCAAGTTTAGGGACCTACAGTGTACTTTACTCAATTAAAAATAATTTCTTTGATCATCATGTGAAGTCCATCAGAATAGACAACGTCGGAGAATTTACTTCAAAGGATTTTGATGGTGGGGTATAGGTTTATGTATCTATACCCCCACCACAGCGTACTACAATGGGCCCTCTCCAAAAGTCTGAGATATACGTTGGTTATGAGACAGCATCTATAATCAGGTATTTAGATCTTATGACGAGAGATTTGCATACGGCCTGATTCGCTGATAGTATATTTGATGAGGATAGTTTCCCGTCATTAGGGGGGAGGAAATCAACTCCTTGATGAAAAATATCGGGAAATAACGTGGCAAGCCACGGGCATCCATGCGCATGACCCGCGCACTAGTGAAGCAAATAGAGAAGTCTAGAAGATAATTGATTTGCAAGCATTAGCGAATCAACTGCCTGACCACTTTAGTGATTTGAAGAGTGTCATGAAGTCGCATGTGCCTGCATGCAATGCACCGGAAAGGGTTGAAATACCAAAGAAATTTGAAGGTATCTCTAATTCCGTCTAGAGACCTTAGAATAAAAGGACGAAAACTCTGGCCCCTCGAATCCCATGTAGTTGGGGACGTCTAGTGAAAAAGGATAAGAATGACTTGACACAGCCGATCAATGAAGTTCCCCAGAACCAGAAGGGGAGCTAGTTGAGACCCAGCACCAGTCTGGAACCTTCAGGAAAAGGCATACTGGATTTGAACATTCCCACGGAGGGAGACACTAGCATGGATGTGTGCGCACACATTAGAGCTGAAAAACTAAAGGGACTTGCCCTCTAATTAGAAGCAGCGGTGAGCAACTAGAAGCATTAGAAGAATCGTCCTATGAAGAAATAGCTATAAACTATGTGAACACGGGAGAATCTATGAATAGGACAACAACCAATGTCAACATTTATTCTGCAAAGAAAATTGCCACAATCATCGATCTTAATCCAGAGCCTGCATCGCTCGCTGAATGTAAGAAAAAATCAGATTAGGAAGATGGAAAGAAGGCAATAGAAGCATAATTATTATCTCTAAATAAAAGAGAGGTGTTTGGGCCTGTAAGCCGCACACCTCCCCATGTGCACCCTGTAAGACATAAGTGGGTATTTGTTCGAAAGAGAAATGAAAATAATAAAGTTGTAAGATATAAAACAAGACTCGTTGCACAAGGTTTCACTCAACGTCCAGGAGTTGATTATGAAGAAACCTATTCCCCAGTCATGGGCAGAACTACCTTTAGATATTTAATCTCAATATTAGTAAACTTTAATTTAGAAATGAAATTGCTGGATGTGGTAACAGCACACCTTTATGGAAACTTGGATGCAGACATTTATATGAAGGTACCTGAAGGTATCCCTGTCCTGAACTAAGACAGAGCAAATAGAAATATGTACAGTGTGAAACTTAGAAAGTCACTGTACGGACTTAAGCAATCAAGCAGGATGTGGTATAATCGCTTTGAGCGACTTTCTATGCAAGAAAGGCTACACAAACAATGAGGATTGTCCCTATGTATTTATACAACGATCCCAGGATAGATTTTGTATAATCTCAGTGTATGTAGATGATCTGAATATCATCGGAACTCTGAAAGATATTAAGAAAGCAAGCTCTTACTTGGAGTCAGCGTTCGAAATGAAAGATTTGAGTAAAACCAAATATTGCTTAGGCTTGCAGCTTGAGCATGCCCCCAAAGGGATATTAGTGCATCAGTCAAACTATACTCAAAAGGTGTTAGAAAGGTTCGGTTTTAAAAAAGATATACCCTTCGAAAGTGTTAATGGTTGGGAGATCTTTACAACAAGACAAGGATCCGTACATACCTAGAGAAGAGGGGGGAAGTTCTGGGACCAGAATTCCCGTACTTAAGTGCAATAGGAGCACTCATGTATTTAGCAAACTGTATTAGACTGGACATTGCATTTGCCGTGAACCTATTAGCAAGGTATAGTGCAGAACCTACCAAAAAGCATTGGCAAGGAATAAAGGACATCTTTCGATACCTCCAAGGAAGCAAAGACCTTGGTCTGTTCTACAGAAAGAACCAAGACCTGACTATGATCAGCTATGCAGATGCCAGGTACATGTTGGACCCGCATACAGTCAAGTCGCAAACAGGCTATGTATTCCTGTGTGGTGGAATTGTATTTTCATGGAAATCGTCTAAGCAAAATGTTGTATCGACTTGAACGAACCACTCGGAAATCATAGCACTGTACAAGGCCTCATGAGAATATGCTTGGCTTCGGATGATTCACCACATCCAAGAATCGTGTGGATTGAATACCACACAAACCCCACTATTATCTACGAAGATAATGCGGTTTGTGTTGCACAAGTGCAGATGGGTTATGTGAAGAGTCAACTCACAAAGCATATCAACCCGAAGTTCTTCTATGCTCATGAATTGCAATAGATGGACAAAATTAAAGTACTGCATATTAAGTCATGTGAAAATCTTGCAGATTTATTCACTAAGTCACTTACAACATCTAGCTTTGAAAGATGCATATATGGAATTGGAATGATGAGACTTAGAGAAGTGCAGAATTCAGGGGGGAGAATATTCACAAACTCATTATTGAAACTTAGTCACAAAGATCGAGTACCCAAAGAATAAATCCTGGAGATTAAATGAAATTGGTGGATTGTACTCTTTTTTCCTTGACGAGTTTTCTTGAAATTTCTTGGCTAAGGTTTTTAATGAGACAATTCGTGTAACGCAGCAGAACGTGTATCATGTACCCTTTCTCCAAAATTTTCCCACTGGGATTTTGTGGAGTTTTAACAAGATATGAACATGTCGGATAAGTGCCCAAGGGGGAGTGTTAGGAAACCTGGACCTAGGCCTTGCAGGCCTAATCCATGGTGAACTCCTCATCCACTTGTAGACTATATATAGGAGGGGACCACTAACCATTGTACGTACTTTTGAGAACAGAAATAAAGAGAAGAAAGAAGTCCCCTATATCTCTGTGTTCAATCTACTATTTGTTCTTGTATTTTTTCCATATAATTCTCTTACGAGTAGCCGATCGGATTGAACTCGTCGGCGATAGTTCTCAACACAACTACGCATAAAACACATCGCGATGTGCACACGGGCCACGGCAGGGATGCAAGAGAAATCAATGATGGGTGGACCTATTCAACGATACCTCTTGCACAGCCACACGTGTGGAGGTTATTGGCTTACTGCTATTATTTTTTGCACATACAGCGGTTGGTCCCACGGTCCTTCTCCATCCCACTCCATGAGGGAAGACCAGAGCAATTGTAGCTGCCTCCAATCCCAAGCAGCCAAGCTCAGGCTCGGGGCCAAGTCCAGGGCGAAGCCCAGTCCCGTCTCCCTCCTCTCTGAAGCTCATCGTCGTCCGCTGGTGCGTCCCCTGCTGTAGACCTCAGTTTCCTCTCCTCTCCCTTCGTCGCTCCCACCGTCGGCTTGCCTGGCTCCATGTCCACCGTCGATGACCTAAGGAGCCTCGCCGCATCCCACATTGACTCTCTCAAGCGTCGCTGTAAGAACCCAAACAATTAGACTAAACTAAATAACAATAATCAATAATTAGTGGTAATTAAAATTCTTTAATCCAGAAAAATTGTAATTTCAAATTGAACATCAAACACTTAATCGACACAACTAACAATCTGAACAGAGTGACAACTTTTCAACAACTCTATCACTAAAGATTCTTATACAAAATAAATACATTTACAAGCCTAATTGAAACTTTAACACAAACATAAGATAAATTACATAAGCGATACATCAAGGAATCTGCAAGTTTACAAAATCAAACTTCATTACAAGAATGCTTTACAACCAATCAAGACATACATTACATCAGGTAATAAAAAATACAATCTAAATCATTGCATACATCTTCAAAGCTTTCCTGCCACTCTGATCATGTATCGTCAAATCCTTGAACCATTCCTCGATCCAACCCCTTTGTATAGCCCAAACACTCAGAAAACTGTTAGTACACAAAAAGACAGAAGCAACGAGTATAGTAAAAAGAAGGTGCCGTCTGATTTCACTTAGTACAGACGGTAAAAAAACTAACCTAAGTCCGCCGGCACCATGAATATCGTCAAGTTTCCCAAACCCACTTTAGTCAGTTGGCGTCTTGATCGTCAAAATACTAGGACAACCTAAGTTAGTTAGCACCGTATCACTTCTGTGGGTTTCCTCGTTCGACTTGCATCAAAACCCAACACCCACGTTTATAAAACAGCAAAACAGTAACCGAAGCACCCCTTTGACCAAAGGTCCAGGAGGTAACAGTGTTCAGTGAGGAGGGAGGGGATAAGAGCAAAGGACAACCCCACAGCCGAACATCCCCCTGCATAAGCCTCTCCCCTCACTACCACCCTCACAAGGCCTCCTAACAGCATTGCACATCCCCAAGAAGTAGAGAAGGAGCAAGGAGTCCAGAAGGCCAGGAGCAAGGAGCCGGAAGGCAAGGAGGGAAGGACCACAAGAGGATCAAGGAGGGGAGGAGGCAGAAGGCAGGAGACGGCCGAGTGCCCCTCAAGCCGAACCCCAACTGCACCAAATCAAGAAAGCGACCGGCGAAAGCAACTCCGGCTTCTTCCCAAAATAGAGCCGACCATCGATTTGTCAGGTAGCCACCTTTTACCCCACCATTGTTGGACTCAATCAAGAACACATCGCTTTGAGCCATCTGTTTTCATCCACCCATTTCTTGGCACATCCAAAATACCCATATATCACAAACCATAACCCCCATTGTGGCCTAGACCCTCAGTTCATCACATCACATAGCACATTCAACTAGAGCTCTCAGATCCTGTCATCACATAGCACTAACCCTAGAATCCATATGCACCGAAAGCCACATCATCCATCCATCCCCCACCATCGTTGTGCTCAAGAACACGTCATGTTGAGCCAACTAGCTGCATTCATCCAGTTCATGACACACCCCAGAATCCCCTTTTTTTGCATTAACCCATGTAGTAGTAGCTCTCAGTTCAGCATCACAGAGCAAGGGAGGGATCAGTGACGAGAAAGGGATGGGGGTGAATATATTCATACCTCAGTAGATCATCGCAGCAGCAGCATCCCCACCATGCTTCATACCATCTCCTTCAGCATGTGCATACATGCATAAAAGAAAATCAAGTAACATCAGAACCAAAATCAACCGCAAGCACTAAAAATCGGTTACCAAAATAAAAAGGGTGGGGGTGACTAGCGAAGCCGGTAGGACGAGCCAGTCGTAGGCCGGATCCTAGACCAGGGAGCGCTCGGGCACAGGGCTGAGCAGGGGCCGAGTCGGACCGCAGCAGCACCATGAGAGGACCAGGCCGGGCACCGGCGGCCGAAGGTGGCGACTGGGAGCCAGGGCGACGCCATAAGGGAAGCCGGACTAGGGGAAGATAGGAGGAAGAGGTCTAAGGGGTTAGATCTGAATAGGGGAGGAAGAAGGGTGTAGAGCCGGGAGGAGGAAGTGCTGCCGGTAGGGGGACGCATGAGAGGGAGATTCAGAGATGGGGGAGCAGATAGGGGGCGCTGGGGAGAGGAGCCAGTGGTGGCGAGCCGGCAGTGGCGGCGCTTGAGGCTGGGCTGACCGACTGGAGGGTAGAACCGAGAGGGAGCTCCATGGAGGAGCTTTGGAGTGGAGTAGAGAGAGGATGGGGGAGAGGAAGTAGGCGCCTGGGTTGTGGCAGCCGAGTGAGGGGGGTGAGGAGAGGTGGATTGAGGACTCTGTAGGAGTAGGGTTAGGGTTAGGAAGTTAGATTAGGGATTAGAGGAGATAAGGGGATTTGGGGGCTGGTGTTTCGGCTGGAGCAAGTAGATTGGGGAAGAGAATGAGCCTCCTTTGTTTATCCGTGAGGAGGTAAGAAAGAAAGTGGGGGAATTGGTGGAGAGAGTGATTAGAGAAAGGAGAAGGCAAGCTATTCTCTTGAACATGAATATAGTTATATTAAATATAAACTGTATACTGCTTTACTATATCTATATTTATTGCATCAAAATTATGTCTCAAAATCAAATCAGATGAACGAGATTAAGATGAAAGATATGAGAATGATGATAGAGATGAGAAAGAGAATTATATCGCTGGTAAAGGGGGCTCGTGGCAGGTAGAGATTATGGCAAGAGGTGGGACCCTATACATAGGGCTAAAATATAAGGACCAATAAAACTCTCACCGGATAAGAGGCCGTAAATCAAGTACCAACCATTTTCCCGTTGCGACAGGCAGAAAATGCTACCTTGTTACGTGATTAAAATCTTCACATCGGGTAAGTACTATGTGTGAGTGTGATGGAGGAACCCAGAGCCGGTAGAGAGTCCGGGAGTAGGTGATCCAAGACGCTATAGCGCTAAGGTGGAGTGTTGGGTGCGAGGAGGTCGGCCCAACCAACATTACTAGAACTCGGTGGGTGATTAGGCCAGCATCGTGGCAAGGTCAGCACCGACAGAAGGTAATGGGTGGAAACTTAATCACGTAACCTAGAAAACGTTCTGTATTCTAATCTCGAACCCACATCAAAGGAAATGCAAGGAACCCAGTTAAGTAAGGGTCAAAATAGCTGTGGGTAAAGTGGTACAAGCCTGCGTAGTGCTAAATAAAATCATGAATTCATGCCTGTTCCTGGATTGGAACTTACGGGAGCCACTGGAGGTCTATCTTCTATTCGGGTGACAAGTAGTTTTTTTTAGTATTAAAACTTTGCCACCTAAAGATTTGAATGAGATGATTTATTTTCCAGAAAAGAGAGATGATTAAAAATTATGATAATGAACAGAGATGTCATACAGTGCATTTTTGCTATTAATGCTTGCTGAGTACACTAGTACTCACTCTTGCTATCTCTCCCCTTTGCTTAGATCCTAGTCCGGCCGTGAGATATCCCGAGTGGGATGAGGGATTTGCAGGTACCGATGAGGCTGCATGAAGCGAGGGCGCCGACCACGAGAACCAGGGTGAGATGGGTGCCATATTCGACATGTGGGACGAGTAGATAACAGAAGATCAAGTCAGCGGCGAGGAAATCCGTTTCCCATTGTAATTAAGTAATTGTAATGTAAGACTATAGCCTTGCGTGGCTAATGCTGTAATAAAGATGTACAGTTTCTATCTATTGTTCTGCTACACTAACTCTGGTAAAGGCTTGCTATTCGTCGGAGCGGTATTCTACCGGGCATACGAATAGTAATCCAGATGCCTAAGTGTGATTACCCACAGGGTAATGACACGGGCACCACCTGATCATTTACGCGCTCCACGCCACTGCGACTCCATCCATGACGTCGAGGCCTCTCACTCCCGTATCTACAAGCGCTTCAAGGTGATCTCCGCTCTGCTCCACTCTACTCTCTTGGTCATCAAGATCGCGAGCGTCTTGAGGCGAGGAAGGGAAGGTGTTGTGATCTCAATGATTGGGTTTGGTGTTAATTCGTGCTAGCTGTAATTGTGTAATTGAGCCTGTGTTGTTCACTTGTTGGTTTGGATTGCGATTAATTTCTGATGCTAAACCTCCCATCTATCTCTCTCCCCTAACTTGATTGCTTCAACATTGGCTTAGATTTGCTTCTCCGATGATTGATCCACAGAGTGCGTGCGGGTGGGTGGGGACGAGGAGAATGACCTAGAGGGGGAGTTCGGATTGCAGACTGATGAACGGGAGGACGACTCGCAGTACATCGCCGAGTCCATGTCGCGAATGTACATGAACTACGTCCGTCGCGATGGCGCGACGACACCCACCGTTCACCATCCCGGTATGCTGTTCCTCACCAATGGGCGAGATGGTACTACTAGAGCTCAATCGAGGTGGGTGGCGGAGTCGATGGCATGGCATAGGTTGAGGTGGCACCTGTGTGTTGACATGCACGGTACTCCTTGTGAAGAATGTCTGAAGTTTTGGACATCGCACAGTCTTCAATATCCAACTTTAACCATTATATTTTATATAATTATGTCAGTAAAAAATTTAAAAAATATTATATTATTAAAATATTTATTATGGCAAATCTAACTATACTATTCTCTTATGATTAATCTAAATAATTTTTATATTATTAATTAAAGTTGGAGAAGTTTGACTGCACACATTCTAAAACGGCGTACATTTCTGAACGGAGCAAGTAATATAATATTTTTATCGGTTACAATGCACGGGCACTTGACTAGTGGTAAATAAGGATGCAATCGATGGTGATTTTTAAACTTTAAAATTCACAAAAGTGATGGTAGGTAATTTTTTTAGGCCGATGATCTGTTGAAACTTCAGTGGTAACTTAAGTGCAACTAATGAGAATTCTTGAAATTTTTTAATTCAAAAAAGTGATTCTAGGTAATTTTTAAACTTTAGGATGGTAATTTGTTGAAACTGCAGATGATAAGTTAAGGTCCGACTGATGATAAGTTTTGATTTTTTTTTTAACACTCATAAAACTGATGGTAACCTTTGAACTTTAGACTAGTAATATGTTAAAATTGGAGATGGTGACTTAGGGTACAACTGATGGTAATTTTTGAATTCATTCTAAAATTCACAAAACGGTGTAATTTGTTAAAACTGTAGTTGGTAAATTAGCGTGCAACTAATGATAAGCTTTGGACTTTTTTTTTTTGTAAACTCACAAACTGATGATAATTTTGAACTTAGGATGGTAATTTATTAAAACTGTATGTGGTAACTTATGTAATTTTGGGTGATAGTTTGGTAAAATCTAGATGGTAACTTTTATTTTTATAGTTGCATTTTCCGGATTTCTTGAATTACACGAAATAATTAAGCTATTAATGCTGCGGATGTAAGGAAAAATATATATAAACTTACTCTATAAAATAAAATAAAAAAAAGTGGGCGCTCTATAAGACTAAAGAGCACCTAGGTGCTCCATAGTTGCTTCCAATATATAATTGTGTTTTTACTCGTATTGAAAACATTCATAATTGTAGAGGCTATATATAGCCATATAGTCGATGCTCCATAGCTTGCAAGTTGCAAGCATATACAATCAAAGAGCATTAGTCATGTGAGACTTTAATGACCTATAATTCAGCAACAGTAGACCTGAGCCAATGCATCATTTCAAATGTTGTGGTTATAATTACCACCTAGTGACAAGGATGTTAAATGTGTGTTTGGCATGGCATGTAGCATTTGATTGGTTAGTTGGTATAGATATGACTGGTAGGAAGTTTCTTTTTTTTCTTTTTCTGTTGTACTAGTAGTAGATCCAAACCGGATGGTTCACACCAGTGAAATTGGCTAGCTGTATCTTGTGAGCGTGATGCGAGCAGCGCTGGTACTTGAACGGCAGCAAATGTTTCTTTGTAATGTGCGCCTTCTACCTTTTGCACCCTTGTTGGGGACTTTTGAACAAGTTCAAGAAATGAGGAGGCACTTAGCTGCCGTGAATCCCTCCCGTCACAAAAGAGTGTCGTTATAAAATACGTGCAGTCAAGTCTTAGTAACTTTGATCAAATATATTGTTTAAAACGTATGGATTGGATATATGAAAATGATACGAGTGAATTTGTCATAAAAATACTTTCATAATATTATACTTTTACAATTTTCGTTGAATATACGATCAAAGAATTTAGTAATCAAAGAAGCATATTGTTGATTTTGAAAAATAAGAAACGTCTATCTATTGTGACCCGAGGGAGTATGCCGTGGATTTCAGATAGCCACTCCACGCTACGTGAGTATTATTATAGGATTTATTCGAAATACAGGAATTACGCAGAATTAACACAGGGATTATTGCCCTGTTTTCAGTAAAATTCATGAAAAAAATTTATGTGAATTTTGTACGTTCCAAAGATGCTCTCGCTGATTTGTCATTTGACACTAAGTTACGATTGAGGGACTTGGAGGGATATGTAACCTTTCGTACACGACCAAGATATTTAAACCATTGAGATGTGCCATTTGATTCTTGAAAAAATGGCACGAAACCCGACTCTACGTTTCGGTTGGCTGACTTGCTAAGGACATACTAAGGGTATCTCTAATAGTACATTTATTGTCGTCTCTTAGCTATGTCATGTCAACAAAATTCTACGTAGATGAGAGAGGAGAAGAAAAAAGAGAACAGATCGTATCTTTCTGAAGAGACGGTCGTGCACACGAAACAAGACATGATACATTAATCTACTCTAGTTGACATGTAAGTCCGTTTTAAAGAAAAATTATAAAATATAAATATTAGAGAGCGTATTAGAGACTGTCTATTGGAGATATTGTCTTTAAAGATAATGTAATATATATTAGAGACAAGAGTGTCTCTAACTATTGGAGGTAACGCGGACGATCTTTGCAGATAAGCCAATCATAAACAATTAATGATGCATGGTACGGCGTTGCTCTTAATTTGTACATGCCCAACACGTTTGAACCCTTCCAAAAAATGGAGCAAATAAATAAGGAATAGTAGATCGACCTTAATTAATTTGTACAAAAATGGCCATCGCCCATTACACACCATGGATATATTGTTGGGTTTCCCATCCAACGGCCGGACGTCAAGCTCCGGCGGCCGGGCACGGGCAGTCATGCATACACACACATGAACAATGTTTTGTACGTGCGGCAAAGTGCGTTAATTCCATAGGCCGAGTCCACAGCGCGCGTGCCACGACATCTCCTCGGCTGTGATCGGCCGCTACCAAGTCCAGACGAACGGTTGAGATCAACCCATCACATCGATCTCAGGCATGTGTAGACCAGTTCCACAGGGTCAGCCGCTACGCCGGCCGCCACAGCGAGCAGAACGACACCGGCTGCCCCTTCCACCGCAGCGCCACCGCGCCGCGGCCTCCTGCCGCCGCCACGGCCGTGGACATCTCCCACCCGCCGTCGTACTTCCTTAGCAGCGACTTGGCCGACTCCACCGCCTCGCCACCGAACGCCGCCTCCTCGAACCCCGCCGCCGCCATGCGCTCACGCCACCCTTCTCTCCCCTCCCCAGCTGCGTCTGCCGCGACGGCCGTACCTGCCTCGGCCTCCAAAAGCCTCCGCTCCTCCCCGTCCCGCCCCTTGAACGCCGCGGACGTCGACTCCAGGAACCGCCACAGCAGCTCCAGCCTCGCTGCGAACTCGCCCGCCGCGCTGCCGTCGCCTCCAGAGTCCAGCTCCGAGAGAACCACCAGATCCGGATTGAGGCCTCTAACCTTCCGGAGGATGTCTGTTCGCTCCTCGGGGGCGACGTGACCTAACCGGAACTGGAGGCAGACGACGAGCGCCTCGCCGGGGGTGCAGAAGCCATGCACGAAGTCTAGAGAGGCTGCGCGGCCGATGTTGAGCTCTAGGTTGATGGACTTGGCGTAACGGAGGAGGTGCGGCGAGAAGTCGTACCCCGGAGGCGACGCCGAGAAGGGCGCCGGCAGAGTGGCCGTGGGCCCCGCGATGGTGAGCCGGACGGAGGGCGGCGCGAGCCCGCCGGGAAGACGGGTGAGGGACTCCAGCAGCGTTGGCCACTGCATGCCGTGCGAGACGCCGAGATCGACGACGTGGAGCAGCCGGGGCGCGGCCCCCGCACGTCGAGGCCTCCTGCGCGATAGCGGCGTTGGCAAGCGCGTTGGGCAGCGTGAACCACGGCTAACCTCGTGGAACTTGATGAGGACGCGCGGAACAGCCGCCCTCTGCCCCGCGAACGCCGGCGTAGGGCACTCGCAGGCCGGCACCCGCACAGCGGCAGCGGCCGTGGGGCCCAGCGCGTCAGGAGTCTACGGCAGAGCGCGCGCAGCCGTGCGCAGCCAGGCGGTGGTTGGCGTCGCCGGAGAACGACGCGAGCTCGCCGAGCACGTAGAACAGGTGCTGCACGCGCGACAGGTTGCCTGCCTCGACTGCGACAGCGCACGGGTTCAGCAGCTGCTCCGCCCACCTCGTGTCACGGTCGGAGCCCGCACCGCTGCCCTTGGCGCCGCTCTTCTTGCCACCACCGCCTGGCCTGTCCTGCTCGGCGCTGCGGCGCTGGTTGCTGCCGCTATGGCCGGACGCCCTGTGCGCCGGGGACTTGCGCTTCTTGGATGAAGGCTCCGAGGGCGACGACACCGCCGGCGACGCAATGCTGGGGGAGGAGTGTGCCAGGGGCGAACTGGTCGCCGGTGGTGCTGGAGGCGACAGCGTCTGCGCCACGACGCTCCCAATGTCATCTTGCTGCGCCGCCGCAGACGGAGACCACCACCCGTAGCTTCCGCCAAGGTCGACGTCGGCGGCGAGGAAGGAGATGGAGTCCTCGAGCCAGTCCAGGCCGTTGTTGCTTGTGGTGGCGGTCAGCTCCTGGTGCTCCTGCTCATGGTAGTTCATGGCCTTCGTGCATGCAAGCTCGCAAGAATTGCTCAGTGGGCAACCATGTGCATGGGCATGTAGCTTGGAGCTTGGAGCTCTACTACTTGTGGGAGTTTGTATTATTGGCAGTCGATTAACTTGGTGTTAGTTGCTTCTTTGGTGTGTTGGTGATTAATTTAGGGTTTGATGTATGGATTGGAAATGGAGCAGGACCAGGGATCAATTTGGATTTTGTTTATGTCTTTTAGGGTTATTTTAGGGTTCTGCCCTCATGGATCTGAAATATTCCCTGCATCTTTGGTTGCATACGGCTCCCGTGCAATGCATTAGTATATTTCTAGAGATTATACCTTTTTTTAGGATTAACAAAGGGACTATGGAATTCTTTTCTTAACATAACACTGAGCCAGCTTTGATGAATTGAAATATTTAAACTCAAACCTCCTATGCTTCTGAATTATTCTGGCCAAGCCTTGCTCCCATGATAAAGAGAAAATCATAATGTAACAATATAAAGAGGACCATGCGTGAAATTTATTGAATAAGTATTTAAAAAAATCCATTTTCATTACTCCCTCTCTTGGTTTTTATAATTAAGGTGCTCATGTATTTCGAGATTTAAAGTTTGTAATGTTTGACCAAAATAAGCCTAACAATATATAGTTTAGTGATGCAAAACTGATACCATTAGATTGGTAGTTGAAAGTACTTTCATATGATCAATGTTTTGTAGTTATTTAACAATATATCCCGAAAGAAATTAACAGTCAGAGTTTAATTTTGGAGACTGTCCCAAGTCAATCAGTACCTTATTAAAAAAAATAGCAGGGATTAGATTTGTGCTGTTATAGAAATTCCTTTTTTATTGATCTGTAACATTAAACCTTCAGCTCCCTTACTGTCTTAGAAAGTATAAACTTTTAACTGTATTAACTAATGCATGGAACTCAATACAAATGTTGCAACCAGGATGGTTTGGTGATATCTTTACCAGAGACTCCTTTGAAATATTCAGACTGCAAGGAACAGAAATGCCGCCATTGCCCCATTGGGTGGGCACTGAGAAGTGCGGCTGTCACAGCGTTTTGGTACAGAAATGAACTGTTTGGTTGGAAGGCTACAGGGATGACTGCTAGTTGTTAGTGTTTTTTTTTTTCCTGAGAGATGCTAGTTGTTAGTTGGTATGCCTATGTTACCTTGTTCCTTGGATCCACACTAAATCTCAAATGATTGGGATCCAAATGACACCATCACAAGTGCATGTGGGGTGTTGTGGGGTCGACAGCCACCCCTGCAATGCATTTGCTCTAGAGTTGCATTGCTGCTGCCTTCAGCAATTCCTCTTTCTTTAGCTCTTGATGACAGGCAGGCTGAGCTCAATTCGGGCTATCAGCTCTCGACAAATGTTCGTCCGAAAAAGAATAATGCATACTTTAGAATGATTCTCATTGTATTCTTGTTAATTAGTGATGTCTAGAACCGGAATAAAGGATAATGCACTTTTCAGCACTGTGGTCAGTAAGCTAAAAATCGCTTTGTTCTCAATTATTATGCAAATAAAAGTAGATTTGAAGACTGCGAATTGCAATTTCTTCTAATTGTTATGCAAGTGCAAACGAGATTGAACTTCTCAAATAACTCTAGTGCACCAGGAGAGGTCACAGCTTGACTGTTTCAGTGCTTGGCTGCTTGCAAAAGGTATGAGCTCCTTGTAAGCAGCACAGATTTCAGAAAGTGGACAAAAAAAAATAGCTTTCTTGCACACAACTCCACTGCTTATTTATTCAAGTGTGAAATTGTGCAGACGGTAAAATTGTCATCACAGATATACACAAGCAGTACAGACGGCAGTATGTCTTATATTGCTGCATCCTAGTCTCCTAGATATATCGTACTCCAATCCATCAGTAATGTGGTTTTAAGACACCGGATACTATACTGTAATACAACACTTTCTGTTAGGATACGGGTAGACTATACTAGCACGTAATAAAATTTTCTACCGCGTAAGCAAAGAAGTCATGCAAGTAAGAGAAGCAAAGAAGTCATGCAAGTAAGAGATCGTAGATCGTTACCACTACACGCGCAGTATAACGGAAGAAGAGTTAGAGCAGTCTGGTCCAACATCGCACGCATTAATGTAATGGAAGTAGTCGATCATCCAATGTCTTTGGTCGTCGATCGTCTCCTCTAGGAGCTCCTCATGTTCCTTACATATGTCGCAAATCGTCCTCGATCAACACAACAACAATCGCAGCAACGCCTCTACGGTATCCAAACATCCAGAGGTGAACGTCTTGCGCCGGTGTACTACCACCAGCGCACACGGCAGCGCCTTTGGAAAGGAGGTCGCTAGGGTTTCGGTGGGTGGTGCAACATCCTCAAAAAGTCCCCATGTCTTCCCTTATAAAGGGCCCCTAACGGATCCTGCGTTACAAACTGTTAGGACTCTTAACCATGTCTTGATTATAATCGATTTAAGTCTCTAAAGGATCCAATTCAAACTAGTTTGTTCCAACCCATTAAATGTGTGACCACAGTAGGTTCATGCGTGTCGCCATGACTTGAAAACTCATTTCGATCCACAAGTTGGTAGCAGTTCACAACTCCCAAATACACATAAAGATCATATTGGACAAACCTTTATAAAGCTCATGTGCTGATCCTTTGCCTCACAAGTACTAGATTGAATTCAAGGCGATACGTGTGTCATCCTATCATAGCTTTTTCTTTCACTCGATCTTGTAGTGGATTACTTAGTTATAGTTGACTCATCAACCATATTCGGCATAACCATGTACTTCCTTAATCCAACCATATTGAAGGGCCCAGAGATATATCTCCCGTTAAAGACACAAGGCAAGTTCCATCTTGATCGCTCACATTACTTCGCATGTTTCATAGTAAACCTGAAAGCTACCTTTTATGACTACTAATTTACGGAATATTGTTTGATAACCTCTAAATAAACTATTACACATGTAGGAAATCATGACTGCCTCAGGTCTAAGAATCCCACATACACGATGTATGATACCAACTGATGACACTTATGAGTATAACAATTCTCGCAGTGTCTCAAAGCAAGTCAATCCAATACTATATTCTCTAACATACGTGCATATTATTGATTTAATATCTCATATCCATGATCCGTGAAATATGACCATCAATCAATATATGTGGTTATCCATAAATCATAAGTGTCCCACGTAATAACATAAGATTAGTGATATTTAGAATGACATCACAAACATAAATTGAGTTTCACGAACAAGTCATATACTTGCCAATCAATATAAATGATACTCCATTCAAGGGACGAAATAACATATTATTCAAAAGTTCATAAATATAGAAGTGATATAATCATCTCTACAATTGCTTCTAGGGCATATCACTAACACTTTGTTTGCTATATTTTGATATGTACAATGATGCCTATTACTCTAAGCCAGAAGTTTTATCCGTAGGCATCAGTACAATTCCTTTCTTATCATGAACACAGATTTCCTCACTGATGTTATCCTCTCCAACTTCTTAATAAGCTTACGGATGCCATCTCCAAATATGTTACCAGCTAGAGTCATATCCAGTGACTAGTGAGGGAAAGAAACATTGCTTTGTAGTTTAGTTCTGATGATAAGAATCATTGAGAGCACTGTGCTGAAACACCTTGTTAATTGTTTTGTAGCTTTCAGTGGCTTAACTTTTATCTGCTTTTTTCCTTCCACTTGGGGGTTGCTGGCCTATCAATATTTATTTCATCATGTTGTGATTAATTAGCCACTCCACTATGCTAGTTATTGACCGGTTTTGTTTTTTTGGAGAGGCTTTTCTGATTCTAGTTTTCAGAGTAAATTTTGTGATTTGCTTGTTTTGTGCAAGCAGACCATAAATAAACGAATGCCTGGTGTGTTTACGATTTGAAGAAGGTTGCATAAACATAATTCAGATTCGGACAATTGTATATCATAGTAGCACACTAAACATGGTAATATTTCTTTTTCCAAACTAGTTGGCAATCTTATATTGCAACTCCCAAAGTGGCAAACACTTGCTACTTGCAGTCAACTAGAAGTGACAGTAATATCTTTGACAATTGAGTCTTGGATGATCATTTCAGTAACATTCTAAACTACTTAATCTTCCATGCAACCATTTGACCAATCTTTCAGTATGCAGGCTAGCTTGTCTTACCTAACTGTACTTTATCACATCTTCTGTTTCTATCAAACCTTCTTGCTACCTTGTTATGTTCAGACTGAGATGAGTTCTTGCGCTGCGGTAAGAACACAAGCCATCAAGAAAGGTGCATAAGGAAAATTGCTTACAGCAGACACCTGTGATATGGTTTCTTTATATCCAACTTCAATCAACGAATTTAGACGAAATTATGGCTCTATGATTAAACAAATCATAACCCTGTCTGTACTTTAAGCATTGAGACAACATCACAGGATTAAATTAGGCCAGAGACAGTTACTGCTTTGCATTTTCTTGCACTCTACACAATCATTCATCTCATGGGAGCCTTGGCAGGAAGGGAACCTCACACGATAGGACCACATCTATGAATTATAAATCCAACACAACCCAAGCCTCACGTTCTAGAGTTATGTTGCGTTGGACTAATGCGGGGTTGGCACATAAGACATGAGCACAAACTAAGCATCAAACTAAAGTATTGGAGATTCTAGCGGTGACGTAGCGTTGCAGGAATATACCCCCATCAAATCCCTTGTGCTCACATATTAAAAACAGAATTTGGTTTCAGACTAGCAAATCTTATAATTCGACGTTGGCGATGCGGATGTGCGCATTGTTCATTGGGTCCACTCCACACGTATCTGAAAGAGGAAAGAGCTGGTACTTCCCCTCCTCATCACTTGATCAAAGTTGTTTTCAAAACCTGCAAATTGCAGCATTTGTCGCAATCGGTGACATGTCGCGAGTTCAAGCCAAGGGTAGTACAGTTCTTCGCGAAGTACAGAAAGAGATAGAAAGGAGCACAACATAAGGTACATAACTAACTAATTGGAAGAGTTCATTTTTCTCACTGAACATAAGATTTCTTGGAACAGTTCAACATGGGGATTGGGGAGGGGCTGAGGGACTGACATCACCTTGTAGCGAACGAAGTACGGAGTTTGAGAGTAGCTGTCATCACAATTAACATTATATTGACTCTTGAAATTAGGTGCATTGTTTCTCTCTCAGTGCCTACACATTACTTTGCACAGATCAGCAACACCAGTATCTTCTTCTTATTATTTTTCTTGCTGATGAGAAACATCAGTTGACATCAGAAGGTTAGCAGGGGTCGGCGGCCCATGAAACCGACGGAAATCATAACTTATGAAGGCTGATGACACGCTTGTGAGGAAGGTCAGACTACTTCTGAATGGGTGAAAGCAAAGTTGTCGGCACTGTTCCCACCCAAAGTGACCTGACCATCATCACATGAGTTGTAAACATTTCAGTGAACCAATTCATGAGCTAGATACTTGTCTTTATGCTATTATCAATGAATCTACCAATCATGTTTATTGAATGATCCTCTTGTAACTTGTTGTTTTGATCAGTACTGTGGGTTTAGCTATTGATGCACGGGCATAAACATCAAGACATGTCATTTTCGGCAAGGCATCTTTGTGAGTCGTCGTCTTAAACAAAGAGGTTCTGGTTAGCCTAATCGTACATACTTGCAGGTGTGTGTGTAAGCAATTAAGCATGGCCAGAGATGTAGTAAACTCGAACCAAATTGTTCCCCAATGCACAAACGCCCCCCTTCTTTCACGAATTCCTGTTTCATCCCAAGCCATTTAGCTAGCAATAATTAAGAATAGATTCACCACATGGCGGTGATCTTTTGAGACTTGAGCATTCAGCATCTTTTGAGACCTAAATTAAGCAATGAAGTACTCAAAACAATGGAAGGGGGGAAGATTAAGTTTCAGGAGCAACAGACACTTGAGCATTCAGGAATCAGGATACACATGCTTTTATTATAGTGGAAGAAATACAAGAAGTTAAGAAATAAGAAGCATGTTGTGGTTGTTAGCCTACCATGCGATTGTTTGTGACGCCTCGGTTCAACCAGGAGATTAATTAGCAGTTGCTGCATGTATTCACATTAACGTCACTATTGTATATATATCCCTGTACACCAATGAATCAGTTAAGTGCATCATTTCTATGAGCCTTCATGGTATCCGATAAGTTATGATCTTGATCTCCTCTTCCCACCTTCTCTTCTCCTCCCGTCATGACGGGTACACCTGACGCTGCCGCCCTAGCCACCGTGGCCAAGACCGTGTTGTGGGCGCAAGCAGTCGGTGTTTCCAGCGTCAAGCTCCTCGTCCCCATCACTATCGACCTCCAGGCGGGCAACTATGCCCAATGGCGCGGCTTGTTCGAGGTCACCCTCTAGAAGTACGCCCTCAACGACCACATCCGCGAGTCTTCCTCTTCGGCTCCCGACGGGCAGTGGACTCGACTCGACGCCCTCGTCCGCTCTTGGTTGTACGATGCCATCTCACCCTAGCGCCTCCTCCTTCCTCCTGGCTCCCGCGCCTCCTCCCTCTTCCTCTCCCCCGTCCTCCTATCTCCTCCGCCGCTGCCCTGGCCCACCCCTGTATTAGCCCAAAAATCCATAAATGCAAAAATATGGGGTTTTTAAAACTTTTTAGGCAATGTCTATGGTTGCGTTTCTTGATTGCATTTTTGAGTCTTAATTTGACTGTATCATATCTTCTTACCAGAGTATATAAGCACCAGATCAGGGAAATACAAGTATTAGGTAAACCATTCTGAGACCACTAGCCATTCATCCCCCCTCGGTTTACTGTTCATCTGACTAGCAGTGGTCAACACAGTGCGTGCTGGTGGCAGCCATCACTCGGCCATTAATAGCTATCGCCCAAGACGTCCCGTGGTCGACACTGTACTGCCAACCCTGTCCACATTACCACCACTTCGCCTTGTTGGGTTGTGCCAAATTGCCTATATATAGCAGCCCTAGGCCCCCTCATCACCTTTTCCGCCACACCAGTGTTAGCTCCACTTCCATCTTTCCCCAAGCGAGCTTGAGCTCCAGGTAGGCTCGGGCACTCGTTTAGACCGGGTGTTACCACAACGCCGCCGCCTTCACTGTTGATACCCCTCAGTAAGGCTCCTCCCTCATTGGGTGCATCTGTTCACATCCTTAACCCCAAAAGGGTGTTTTCTCTCAATTGGGTCCTCCCTTTTGGTGCACAAGGGTTTCCACTAATATCACTCTTTTCTTCCCTCCGACCAGAAGACTCCAAGACATCCCTTCAGGACCATCTACCTACGTACATGGAGCTACCCTGAAGATCAGAGACTACCCTCTTCCTCAAGTCACTACCATAACGTGGAGTTTCTCTCGCTGTCGCAGACAACCATCGCCAACCCAGCTCTGGCTAGCTCGTACTCCCAGTTCTGTACCGGTACATTCCTAGTGACCCAGATGCTCCTCCTAGTTTGAGCTACCCTGCTCTTTCTTTGGTAGCTCTCAAGTTCTTTCTACTACTCTTTCTAATTCCTCCCCATGTTGTAACACTCCCACAACCTCCCTTGGTTGCAACACTTCCACGACCTTCCCATGTCGTAACACTACCACGACCTCCCTTGGTCACAACACTTCCACGACCTCCCCATGTCGTAACACTCCCACGATCTTCCCTGGTCGCAACACTTCCCCGACCTCCCTTGGTCGTAACACTCCCACGACCTTCTCTTTTGTAAAGACCACCCTCTTTGGCCACGACCTCCTCTTTTGCAAAGGCTACCCCCTTTGGCCACGACCTCTCCTTTTGTAAAGACCACCCTCTTTGGCCACGACCTCCTCTTTTGCAAAGACCACCCTCCTTGGCCACGACCTCCCCTGGTCTTAATACTTCTATGACCTTCCCTGGCCGTAACGCTTCCACGACCTCCCTTGGTTGCAACATTTCCACGACCTCTCTTGGTTGCAATGCTTCCACGACCTCCCCTAGTCATAGCACCTTCACGACCTCTCTGGGTCTTAACCAGTCAATATTCAACTATATTGGACTAATACTTCTGATTAGCGACCTTGCATTATTTGGAGTTCATTGAATTTCTGCAAACGATTTGAGTTCGCATATGCTCATTTGCTTTTCTGGTTGTCTCTACGATTATAGAGGATGAGGCGATCGAAGAACCATCGATTGATCAGGACCAAGATCAGCAGTACCCTGAGCGAGGTGAGTCAACACTTTGATCATATTTGAGCCTACCTTTTTCAAATTATATTGCTTTAAATTATGAAATTGCATTGCTATGTTTTATACTGCTATATTGGTTTAGCTCATAGTTAATGCCTTAATAATAATTGTGTATAAACTTCTAACTCTTGAACTTGGACACTATCCCTTGTCACCCTAGAACTTAATAGATTACATACTAGTTAAATAAGTCTGTACCTAAGTGTCATGCTTAGCCTTGCTTAGGTACATTGTCATGCGGGCATTGAGTTGCCCGACAAAAATCATTCAAAACATGAAAACTAGATTTGGGCAGTCGAGGCTGGGAGCCTGGCTGGTATGTTGGACCAAAGGTTATTTTCAAAACAAAGGAAAAACATGGAAAACCGATTTCGACTTGGGCGGATGGAAAGAATGGCTGGTGCTAGAGGCACGAGTGGATGTGGGTAAGTGGATGTACCGCCCAAATCATTTAAGGACCGAATCTGGTGATGACCTCTCATGTAAAAATAGTACAACCACAAGTCTATAATAGGTACGACCTGACTAACTAATTTGCTCGCCTCGGCGTGGCTTTGCCATCGGAGGAATGTGGCATGGGCAAAGGGGAAAGAAGCCACAGTAAAACAACACGACGCAAGAGGGGGCCTCCTAGAAGTGCATGGCACCGGGCAGTGGAAACCTTAGCGGGTGGGGTTGCGTCGAGGTTGAGCATTGTAAAGGCCTTGTGGTAATGTCCCCTTGATTCATATGTCTAAGGAAGCGTATGTATATATCAAGGCTATTATCTCTTATGGGTAAAGTGTACAAACTCTGCAGAATAAGAAAACTATCTGGATAGCCGTGCTCACGGTCAAGAGCAGTGCTAAGAACTTGCTTGTTATATCTTTCATTTTTATAAAATCATTTGTGGGTGGAATGGAAAGGCTGGGGTGGGACCCCAGGTATTTGAAAAGCTGATGCAGGACCGATGGTAAATCTGGGATAACTTTGGGCATTGTGTGGATGGAGCCACTCAATGGTATAGGAGGTTGGACCTCCGCTAGTACTTTACAAATGAAAACCCTCTTTTCGAAATCAAGTTGTTAAAATGCTAAGTCACAGAATTTTCTACTACTTGATCTATTTCAAACTCAGCTCTGTGCAAACAAAAGAACCCTGAGCTGCAATTGATCAGCCTACATCTATAAGAAACTGCATTGTGTGTTGGCTCACGAGTACGACTGTGTACTCAGGCTCTCGCCAATATAATCTTTCAATCCACTCGATCAAGACCCCGATGACTACTTCGTGGAGACTAGACCAGATGGCGCGGAAGATGATGAATCTTAGGCCGGGACCCCCAGTCACTTGCCTGTGGGCAGAGTGAATGGGACCACCATGACTTGTTTTACTTCCGCTCTTATCTGGACTCTGTACTCTTAACTTTTGTAGACTCACTGCCTTCGCAGCTCTTTTGTAAAACAGTTGGCTGTATGGCCTGTTATGTAATATAGTACGGGCTTGCACTAATTCATATTGAGCACTGTGCGTATCGAATACTGATTGTTGATATACCACCCATCACCAGGTGTGGCCTCAGAAACCTCTCTAGGACCTCCTCAGAAACCACTCTAGGACCTCCTCGGAAACTACTCTAGGACCTCATCTGGAACATCTCCAAGACCTCCTCAGAAACCTCTCTAGGACCTCCTCAGAAACTACTCTAGGACCTCCCTCAAGACCTACTTAGGAGCACCCACGTGGATCCATCCGAACCACTCAGGACTTCTCTAGGATTCATCAGGGCCATTCAAAACCTCCCTCAAGACCTCCTCAGGAGCACCCACGCGGATCCATCCGGACCACTCAGGACCTCCCAGGATTCATCAGGACCATGTGAGGACCCGGAATATTTAACTAGTAACACTTAACCTCCAAATGGTTCTAGCGTTACTAATTAAGCATTCTAAGCCTCGATGGTCATATGCTTCCCAGAATTGCAGCATATGCGCATCATCACAAAATTACACATCATTTCCATACAACATATATTACTAAGTTCAACAACGACATACATAAAGTAAAGTTATTACAAAAGAGAGAGCCGACCGGCCAAATAGAACAATATACAAGAATGACAGCGGAAGCAAAAGCGCCATAAGATGGCTAGAACAAAAGTCGACCGGTTAGCCACACACCCACAAGGCAACGGCCAGGGCCGCCAAGCTAGTCGCCCATGTAGCTACCACAACACTGACTCACAAAAGTGAGGCCCTCGAGCTCACCTTCTTCCTCTGCAATGAACAATTAAGCATAGCATCTGAGTACAAAGATTGTCTTTGTACCCGCAAGATTGACGTGTGGAATAGCAGACCTATTCATAAACTACATGCAAGCTTATTTAGGTGGAGGTTGTATGTCTCATTTTGCAAGAAGCCAACTTTATTTGCAATAATGTAATACATTTTAAAAGCAAGTTTGCAAATCTGTTTTGTTATCAAAGTAACAGTAAGTAAAGGTACATACAAGTAACCACCTGGAAGTGACTATCCCAATAGCCACCACACATAGCACGAATCCCCGATTCGTACCACCCATCAAGTTTTAGTTTAAAAGGTTGTAGTCTAACTCTTGAAAGACCTTGCCAAGCGTGTCCATAACCTAGGGCGAGGCTATTCGAATAGTTTTAACCTGCAGGGTGTACCAATGTACCCACACTTGGACCGCCTTCAAGCCACAAGCACACTACAAGGTATGCTTGCGCATGCTAAGTCCTCTGAGACATTTCCAATCTTGTGTATTAACTACGAGCCGCTCATATGGATAGAAACCCATATGCTTACATTGCAAGCGAAAGACAACAAATCCCATCACGGGTGAAGTCTTTCGGACACTACAATCTCCCAACACCATCCCTCTGCGACTCCTGCGACTCGGAGTCAAGAGAGGTCCCATACCCTCTAATGTGGTTATGCGCTCAAATGCTTGGTTCAGTGTAACAAGATGTTCGGTCCTTGTTGACCGGGCACCATTCGATCACACCAAAAAATCACACCATCATACCATTGTGCCCAAGTCTAAATCATTTTGTTTTCAGTTTTAGTTTTCATAAGTAGACAAGGCACAAGGTGGAAATCATAATCATAATAAGTTTTAAGTGATCAAGGTTATCGACAAGTCGATAACCGCCCATTTCTACCGAAACTAAGCATGGCTAAGCAATTAATTCGCAACTACTAAGTGACAAGAGCCCATCCATGAACTCTAAATCACAGCAAGTAACCTAGGCTCATGGTAGTAGAGGATAATCATTTGCTAAGGAAATGCATCTACTAGGCCAACTATTAACACAAAGTAGCAATGCATACATATAATTTGTAATCAACATAAATACTTAAAATACTGGAATTAACATGATCAAACTGCTTGAGTTCTTGCTGTTGCTCAAACTGTTGTGGAGGGTCGTTCTCGGGATTACCGCAAATGTCGAACCCTAAGCGAAAGGCAAAAAGAACCAAGAACAACCAATAAGACGAGCAACACTTAAACAAAGGAGAAAGCAAAAATTATCCAAATGCGACGAAACTTATACATAAGGCAGAACACGAATATACCAAGACATAGAAACTGGAAAAACCTAATTTGGATTTGTGGTGCAAAAGATATTACCTAAAAACCCATTTTCGGCCATAATTAGCACTGTAGCAAAAATATTTTCTAAAAAGATTTTGAAGCTGAAATTTTTATGGTAGCTACCTACTGGTGTAGAGGTAACCCATATAAAATTTCAGGTCATTTGAGTTAAAATGATTTAGTTATGATTTTCTAAGATGCAAAACTAACATAATGCACTTTCGAGAAATATAAACATGTGCAAAACCTATTTCACATTATAGTATGATATGAGAGGATTTCCTAACATCAAATTTCTATTTTTAGGATTTACAGGGAATTATTGGTGCCTATTACAACATTAAATGAATTTTTAATTGCTACTAATAAGGTTAAATCTATTAACATATTTTTCTGGTGCTGATTTAGGCCTACCACCATTTTTAGATTAAAGTTTAGTTAATATCAAATTTATCAAAGTTAAAATCATTCAATTAGCAGATATACCGAAAAAGATATGCATTTTCCAAGTGTTAATACAATTCTGGAATATATAAAAATAGCAGAAAACAAGCTATTAAAGATTACAGAATATTCTACTACAGAAGCATAGCTAAAAGCATTTTTATATTAAACTTTAGTGAAATACAAATTTATTACAGGTGGTTTCATGTAAAAAAGGATTTATCTAGAATTAGTTATGAATTTCTAAAGTTTTGATACAATTTTCAGTTGATAAATAAATACTTACAGAAATAGAAACCAACCCCACGCAAATAAGCAGCGTGGGCGCTCGTGGGCCGTTGATGCAAAATCCAACGAGCCACACGCGCGAGAAACAGCGCGCAGCGCGGTTCAAAGCGAGCTCACCGTTGGATCAAGATCCAGCGGCTCACGAGGACGAATGCAGCCGGACGGTGCGGTTGCCTTGGCCGCTCACGGTAGTAGATCTCAAGATGAGCGGCGCGAGCGCTTCCGTCGGAAGGTCGATTGCGCGCAAGATCGGGCCGCAGATCAAGCGATGGGCGGCCAAGAATGATGAGAGAACCGGATGGTCGAATGCATACAAGATCGGGCGCAGATCGCAAAATGGACCGCGGTCCAAGATTGAAGTGCGAGCGGGGATCGCGACACGTGGGGCGCATGTCGGTGGTGAAGTCACACATGCGAGATTTAACACACGTGCACGGTGCACGTGGACCCACTGTCGATGACTTAAAGGAGGTTTTTAGGGCGGCTAATTAATTACTAATGACCAATGATTAGTGATGATTAGCAATTAATGTGTCCTAAAGATTTTGAGCAGAGGCGATTTAGGACGAGGGGCCCACACGTCGATGACCCAAAAGGTAATCTCGGACACATTTATTGCTAACAATGATTAGCAATAAATAAACCCAAATCAGCCATAACGACTTACGGTTTTCGATTTGAGGCTTACGGGCCACAAGTCGGTGAGACATTAGGCCCGATTAAGACACCATTAATACTTCTAATGATTGGGTATTAGCGTGTCCTAATTATTTGGCGACAACGGAGCTACGGCGGCAAAGTCGAGTGGCTACCACGGCTTGTCACCGGCGACTCCGGTCGCGGCGGCGCCCACAAACTATCAAAATGGGTTCGCAATAGTGTTGCGGTCCCAACAGTGATGACCTCGCCGGCGGTGGAGGTCTAGAAACGCCGGCGGCCGAAAACAAGATGGAGCCATTTTGGTAAAACATGAAAATAGCAAAAATGCTCATTGCGATCAGGAAGCGAGTGCCATGACTTCTAGGGACTATATAGAAGCTACCTTAGCAGAGAGGAGCTTCAAAGATGGCGGGAAGACTTGAACACGATGAAGTCCACGGAGCGAAGAAGATGAAGTGGAAGATGAGGTTACGAGCAAAATGAGTGGAACCAAATCATCACCACAGCTTCATTATAGCTCAAAGAGGCTCCAAAGCAAATAATTGCAAAAGAACCACTTACTGGATGGAGAAGAAAGGGGTGAAACCAGCGAAAATCTCCAAGCTTAAAATTGAGTGATTCTGTGAATGCAACCCAAAATCAAGTTAGGGGAAATACAAAGGAGGTTGAGGAGTTCAAAAGGGTGCAAGGAATGTTGAAGATGAACCACTGGACACCAAGGCCGCCATTGGAGCCCTCGGGTCAACAATGGTGGATTGAAGGTTTGAGCTGGATTTGAGCTCAAACATAGGGAGGAGCTGGATGTGGTGTAAAGGAACACCAGGAGGACCTAGAGGGGCAATTTATAGGGAAAGAATTAGGGTTTTGAGCAAGAACCCGAGTCCATGGTGGGCTCGGTTCATGCTACTGGTCATGGACCAAGAAATGATGGGAGCAAGTGAGACTCGGGACAATGGAGGAGAAAGCACAGTGCGCATTAAATGCCCCGAGAGAGGCGTTGCGAAAGCAAACTTGAAGTGACACATCAAAGCCGCCCGCGCTCTCTCTTTTACGCCATTGTCGCGCGCCTTCGTGCGGGACGGAGGAAGAAGAACAGAAGACAAACCACGACCGTCGGATTTTAGATGGGCGGTGTGATTTAAAGAGCTCGCGGACGATCCGGTGCTTACGAAAATGCGGGCGGTTGGATTGAGATCCAACGGTCCCAATTGGTTAATGCAACGGAGGGTCCGAATGCTCACACGAACGTGGGCGGCGATTTGAATCAACGGCTGATATCGCGCGCGCGTTTTAAAATGCGGCTCGGTGCAGCTAGGTGGTTCGACCGAGTCAAGTGGCTCGGACTCGAGCTCGACTCGAACCAAGGAACGATGAACGGGTTTTAGGTTTTAAATATGCTGAGACTTTTGAGGATTTATTTGGGTAGCAAAATAACTCCAAAATTCTGAAATTTTACAGGAGCTTGCTGACTTAGACATTGACCTTATGTAAAATTTTCAGAGGTTTTTATGCATTGCATTTTCTCTAAAAATTCTACAAGATACTGGTTCAAGGTTTGGTGAGAGTCAAGCAGGTTTGTTGACCTCTCAAAATGTTCAAACAATTTCTAAAAATTGTGAAATTTTTCAGAGGGTCACATACCATCTCAAGAACTTAGGAAAAATATTTCGGAAGATGATCCAAAGATTTGACAAGATTGATTTTGAAGGGACAAGATTTGGATCAAAAGACTTGTGACTTTGCATTTCCATAAGTCTTGTACAATACTTGTCCAATACAAACAGAAAACACATGATGTAAGAAAAGTTTTAATTTCTACTTATTTTCTTACATTTGAAACATAAGCCCAAAATTGGGATGT
Organism: Ampelocalamus luodianensis; assembly: GCA_036346255.1. NCBI lineage: Eukaryota > Viridiplantae > Streptophyta > Magnoliopsida > Poales > Poaceae > Ampelocalamus > Ampelocalamus luodianensis. The sequence goes on from CM070622.1 coordinate 42,028,322, forward strand.
TACAACTCTCCCCTTACAAGAATCTCGTCCAGAGATTGGCTCACTCGAAAAAGAAAGAGGGTAGGCGAACATGGGCACGAGCACCATCGGTGCCATGCAAGCTACGATTTTGAGGCGTCTGACTTAGCCAAGTGACCGTGCGAATCTTGGTTTTGGTGGTAGAAAATATGCCACTTTAGTTGGCACGGAGGGACTTACGAGTCGGATATACCAAGGATTGACAGGTGAGAGATCTTTCTAGGTTCCATGGTTGATGGTGCAAGGTCGTTGTTAGCTGGTGGAGCGATTTGTCTGGTTACTCTACTAACGAATAGGGCCTCGACTTGATAACTAGCTATACGGAGTCATCCCTCCGCAGCTAGTTTGTTAAAGGAGCTATGGCCCTCTAGGCCACAGAAATTTGAGGCAATAACAGGTATGTGATACCCTTGGATATATAGGGAAAGGAATGTGCTACCCAAGTTAAATAAACGATGACATCCCAGAAGGCATCTAGGGGTTCGGGATAGATTAGCAAGAGAATTTTTTTTTTTTTGCCGAAACTGGGATGGTACCAGGCTTCAGATAAAAGATCAAAACGAAGGCCACCAAGAGCAGCAAAAGATGGGGATACAAGGAAATGAGATACTCATGAATTGACTAAAATAGTATCAGGGCAAGGGTTAACAAGAAGCGTACCTAAACGACGTCGGGTACCTCCTGAGCTTTCCCAGCTGAGATGGGGTTGACTTGTTGACTTGAGTACGAACAACCCTCAGGTCACGATGTTTCGCAGGTGCATGTGATCGAATCACGGGCCGCGAAAAGAAACGAGAGGTTGCTGCCAGCCTCTTAGGACAATTATTAGCATAATGGCCCTTGTTGTTGCGAAGAAACAAGTGACAACGACTATCCGTTGGCGCTTGCGGCGATCCTTTGGCTTTCCTTTACGCCCCGAAGAACAAAGGGATTTTCGACCACAATCGAAAGTTGGGAAAGGTATAAAGCGGTAATTTGTCCCGCACTCCACCGACAAATCATCCAAGAACTTCTCTGGTCTGGAAGCATTGGCGATTGCGATACTTGTAGACGACCGAAGAAGCAGCCGCTGAAGCTTTAATGATCTGGCGATCACCAGACTCATGCTACACTCTCTGGAAGAGTGAGTGCTTCCCTCACAGAGAAAACAAGTGACTTTGGCAGTCGGACAGTTTCCGGGTAGGTGCTCTTCATCACAATTTGGGCAAGCTGTGGTACACCCGATGCTGTAGTGTCCTTCCTCACCACAGCGCCGGCAGACCCTGGCCTTCCCAAGGTTGCAACCTTCGGCGACATGGCTCTCTTTACCAGGGTCACAGCAAAAAGGAGACCACAATCCATCACAATCGCCGGAGGGGAGGCGCTTGCAATCCTTGTCTAGACAGTTGGGGCCAGGGAGATTCTCACCCCTACCAGTCTGCTGACCTAGTCTGCTTCTTTGTGCATCGGACATCACCTTTCTGAAAGGATGGGTCGAAGCGCAACCCAAAATTAGAAGCTGAAGAAAACGAAAGGGAGCCAAGGACTAGGGAATTCTGCTGAAAGTTGAGGTGGGGGTGGGGGTAAATACTAAGACGACAAGGGCCAAACCCGAAAACTTAAGGCAGGGAAAACCATAACCACGAGGGAGTGAACTCAAGAAGCCCAAAATAACACAAAGTCAGCACAAGGTCTTAAGTCACAAAACCAACTTCCTGGTGCGACTAACTCGTATGGAAATGACGAGCAATCGGTTTAGGAAGGTAAATATCAGCATGCATCTCAAATACTCACACGACCAAAAGGCAGTGTAAGACTACTAACAATGGTGCTAGACAATTTGCCAACTAATATCACTTCTTACCCTTTTTTTACCAGTTTTAGTTGAATTATCCTCTCATTATCTACCTTCTTTAGAACCTTTGAGCTTGCTGTCCGGAAATTGACGCTTGCTGTCCAGATTTTGCATCCAAGCTCCTAGTCGAAATTCTCCATTCGAAGCTTCAAAACCTTGTAGAAGGGCAGCCAACACTTCAATTTGCCAAACTCATTGGTTCCCAAAACCCAAATTAAGCGATAAGGACTATCCTTTGGAAGAAGATGAGAGGAAAACAATTTTCAAAACTCAAACTAGAACAAGATGAGAGAAGAAAACTAAGATAGGTAAGGAGTAAAATCTGATAACTTACTTAATTTTCATAAACCATTTGACTCTTGAAAATAGGTTTTCAGAACATCCTACAAGGCGACCAAGCTAGGGGTTTCTACGGTCAGTATGGCTCTGATACCAACTTTGTGAGGACCCGGAATATTTAACTAGTAACACTTAACCTCCAAATGGTTCTAGCGTTACTAATTAAGCATTCTAAGCCTCGATGGTCATATGCTTCCCAGAATTGCAGCATATGCGCATCATCACAAAATTACGCATCATTTCCATACAACATATATTACTAAGTTCAACAACGACATACATAAAGTAAAGTTATTACAAAAGAGAGAGCCGACCGGCCAAATAGAACAATATACAAGAATGACAGCGGAAGCAAAAGCGCCATAAGATGGCTAGAACAAAAGTCGACCGGTTAGCCACACACCCACAAGGCAACCGGCCAGGCGCCAAGCTAGTCGCCCGTAGCTACCACAACACACTCACAAAAGTGAGGCCCCTCGAGCTCACCTTCTTCCTCTGCAATGTAACAATTAAGCATAGCATCCGAGTACAAAGATTGTCTTTGTACCCATAAGGCGACGTGTGGAATAGCAGACCTATTCATAAACTACATGCAAGCTTATTTAGGTGGAGGTTGTATGCCTCATTTGCATGAAGCCAACTTTATTTGCAATAATGTAATACATTTTAAAAGCAAGTTTGCAAATCTGTTTTGTTATCAAAGTAACAGATAAGTAAAGGTACATACAAGTAACCACACGGAAGTGACTATCCCAATAGGCACCACACATAGCACGAATCCCGATTCGTACCACCCATCAAGTTTTAGTTTAAAGGTTGTAGTCTAACTCTTGAAAGACCTTGCCAAGCGTGTCCATAACCTAGGGCGAGGCTATTCGAATAGTTTTAACCTGCGGGGTGTACCAATGTACCCACACTTGGATCGCCTTCAAGCCACAAGCACACTACCAGAAGGTATGCTTGCACTGCTAAGTCCTCTGAGACATTTCCAATCTTGTGTATTAACTACGAGCCGCTCATATGGATAGAAACCCATATGCTTACATTGCAAGCGAAAGACAACAAATCCCATCACGGGTGAAGTCTTTCGGACACTACAATCTCCCAACACCATCCCTCCTGCGACTCCTGCGATTCGGAGCCAATACACGCCAAAGTACTAAGTCAAGAGAGGTCCCATACCCTCTAATGTGGTTAGCACGCTCAAATGCTTGGTTCGATGTAACAAGATGTTCGGTCCTTGTTGACCCGGGCACCATTCGATCACACTCAAAAATCACACCATCATACCATTGTGCCCAAGTCTAAATCATTTTGTTTTCAATTTTAGTTTTCATAAGTAGACAAGGCACAAGGTGGAAATCATAATCATAATAAGTTTTAAGTGATCAAGGTTATCGACAAGTCGATAACCGCCATTTCTACCGAAACTAAGCATGGCTAAGCAATTAATTCGCAACTACTAAGTGACAAGAGCCCATCCATGAACTCTAAAACACGACAAGTAACCTAGGCTCATGGTAGTAGAGGATAATCATTTGCTAAGGAAATGCATCTACTAGGCCAACTATTAACACAAAGTAGCAATGCATACATAGAATTTGTAATCAACATAAATACTTAAAATCTTGGGATTAACATGATCAAACTGCTTGCCTTCTTGCTGTTGCTCAAACTGTTGTGGAGGGTCATTCTCGGGATTACCACAAATGTCGAACCCTAAGCGAAAGGCAAAAAAAACCAAGAACAACCAATAAGACGAGCAACACTTAAACAAAGGAGCAAGCAAAAATTATCCAAATGCGACGAAACTTACACATAAGGCATAACACGAATATACCAAGACATAGAAACTGGAAAAACCTAATTTGGATTTGTGGTGCAAAAGATATTACCTAAAAACCCATTTTCGGCCATAATTAGCACTGTAGCAAAAATATTTTCTAAAAAGATTTTGAAGCTGAAATTTTTATGGTAGCTACCTACTGGTATAGAGGTAACCCATATAAAATTTCAGGTCATTTGGAGTTAAAATGATTTAGTTATGATTTTTCTAAGATGCAAAACTAACATAATGCACTTTCCAGAAATATAAACATGTGCAAAACCTATTTCACATTATAGTATGATAACAGAGGGATTTCCTAACATCAAATTTCTATTTTTAGGATTTACAGGGAATTATTGGTGCCTATTACAACATTAAATGAATTTTTAATTGCTACTAATAAGGTTAAATCTATTAACATATTTTTCTGGTGCTGAGTTAGGCCTACCACCATTTTTAGATTAAAGTTTAGTTAATATCAAATTTATCAAAGTTAAAATCATTCAATTAGCAAATATACCGAAAAAGATATGCATTTTCCAAGTGTTAATACAATTCTGGAATATATAAAAATAGCAGAAAAAAAGCTATTAAAGATTACAGAATATTCTACTACAGAAGCATAGCTAAAAGCATTTTTATATTAAACTTTAGTGAAATACAAATTTATTACAGGTGGTTTCATGTAAAAAAGGATTTATCTAGAATTAGTTATGAATTTCTAAAGTTTTGATACAATTTTCAGTTGATAAATAAATACTTACAGAAATAGAAACCAACCCCACCGCAAATAAACGACGTGGACGCTCGTGGGCCGTTGATGCAAAATCCAACGAGCCACACGACGGAGAAAAAGCAGCGCGCGCGATTCAAAGCAGAGCCCACCGTTGGATCAAGATCCAGCGGCTCACGAGGACGAATGCAACCGGCCGGTGCGGTTGCCTTGGCCACTCACGGCCGTAGATCTCAAGATGAGCGGCACGGAGCGCTTCCGTCGGAAGGTCCGATTGCGCATGATCGTGGCGCAGATCAAGCGATGGGCGGCCAAGAATGATGAGGGGAACCGGATGGTCCGAATGCATACAAGATCCGGGCGCGAGATCGCAAAATGGACGGCGGTCCAAGATTGAAGTGCAGAGCGGGGATCTTGACACGTGGGGCGCATGTCGGTGGCGAAGTCACACATGCGAGATTTAACACACGTGCACAATGCACGTGGACCCACTGTCGATGACTTAAAGGAGGTTTTAGGACACTAATTAATTACTAATGACCAATGATTAGTGATGATTAGCAATTAATGTGTCCTAAAGATTTTGAACAGAGGCGATTTAGGGACAGAGGGCCCACGTGCTGACCCAAAAGGTAATCTCGGACACATTTATTGCTAACAATGATTAGCAATAAATAAACCCAAAATCAGCCATAACGACTTGGTTTTACGATTTGAAACTTACGCCCACAAGTCGGTGAGACATTAGGCGATTAAGACACCATTAATACTTCTAATGATTGGGTATTAGCGTGTCCTAATTATTTGGCGACAACGGAGCTACGGTAGGCAAAGTCGAGTGGCTACCACGGCTTGTCGCCGGCGACTCGATGTGGCGGCGCCACAAACTATCAAAATGGGTTCGCAATAGTGTTGCGGTCCCAATGATGATGACCTCGCCGCGTGGTGGAGGTCTAGAACGCCACGAGCCGAAAACAAGATGGAGCCATTTTCGGTAAAACATGAAAATAGCAAAAATGCTCCGCTGCAGTCCGGGAAAGCGAGTGCCATGACTTCTAGGGACTATATAGAAGCTACCTTAACCGAGAGGAGCTTCAAAGATGGCCGGGGAAGACTTGAACACGATGAAGTCCACCGGAGCCGAAGAAGATGAAGTGGAAGATGAGGTTCTGAGCAAAATGAGTGGAACCAAATCATCACCACAGCTTCATTATAGCTCAAAGAGGCTCCAAAAGCAAATAATTGCAAAAGAACCACTTACTGGGTGGAGAAGAAAGGGGTGAAACCAACGAAAATCTCAAGCTTAAAATTGAGTGATTCTGTGAATGCAACCCAAAATCAAGTTAGGGAAATACAAAGGAGGTTGAGGAGTTCAAAAGGGTGCAAGGAATGTTGAAGATGAACCACTGGACACCAAGGCCGCCATTGGAGCCCTCGGGTCAACAATGGTGGATTGAAGGTTTGAGCTGGATTTGAGCTCAAACATAGGGAGGAGCTGGATGTGGTGTAAAGGAACACCAGGAGGACCTAGAGGGGCAATTTATAGGGAAAGAATTAGGGTTTTGAGCAAGAACCCGAGTCCATGGTGGGCTCGGTTCATGCTACGGTCATGGACCAAGAAATGATGGGAGCAGTCGAGACTCGGGACAATGGAGGAGAAAGCCTGGTGCGCATTAAATGCCCATGAGAGACGTTGCAAAGCAAACTTGAAGTGACACATCAAAGCCGCGCGCTCTCTCTCTCTTTCGCCATTGTCGCCGCGCTTCGGCGGAGACAGAGGGGAAGAAGAAGAGAAGACAAACCACGACCGTCGGATTTTAGATGGGCGGTGTGATTTAAAAGAGCTCGCGGACGGTCAGGTGCTTACGAATCTGGGCGGTTGGATCGAGATCCAACGGTCCCAATTGGTTAATGCAACCGAGGGTCGAATGCTCACACTGCGAACGTGGGCGGCGATTTGAATCAACGGCCGATATCGCACGCACGCTTTTAAAATGCGGCTCGGTGCAGCTAGGTGGTTCGACCGAGTCAAGTGGCTCGGACTCGAGCCCGACTCGAACCCAAGGAACAAAGATGAACCGTGTTTTAGGTCTTAAATATGCTGAGACTTTTGAGGATTTATTTGGGGTAGCAAAATAACTCCAAAAATTCTGAAATTTTACAGGAGCTTGCTGACTTAGACATTGACCTTATGTAAAATTTTTAGAGGTTTTTATGCATTGCATTTTTCTCTAAAAATTCTACAAGATACTGGTTCAAGGTTTGAGAGTGACCTCTCAAAATGTTCAAACAATTTCTAAAAATTGTGAAATTTTTCAGAGGGGTCACATACCATCTCAAGAACTTAGGAAAAATATTTCCAGAAGATGATCCAAAGATTTGACAAGATTGATTTTGAAGGAACAAGATTTGGATCAAAAGACTTGTGACTTTGCATTTCCATAAGTCTTGTACAATACTTGTGCAATACAAACAGGAAACACATGATGTAAGAAAAAGTTTTAATTTCTACTTATTTTCTTACATTTGAAACATAAGCCCAAAATTGGTATGTTACAGACCATTCAGGACCTCCCTTAAGACCTCCTCAGGAGCACCCACGTGGATCCATCTGGACCACTTAGGACCTCCCTCTAGGACATCTCTCCAGGACCTCCCTTCGAGACCTCCCTCAGGACCTCCCTCAGAACCACTCCAGGACCTCCTCGGAACCACTCCAGAACCTCCTCAGGACCTCTTCAAGACACTCAGGACCTCTCTAAGACCTCCAGGACCTTTTCAAGACCTCCTCATATTTCCTTTTTGACCACATGGGGTTGTAACCATGGACCTGATCGTAGGTTTGCGCTGAGCTTCCACGGTTAGGTGAATGATCTGAGTATGTATCTGTGTGTGCTATCTACTGATCCAGGGAATGGCACCGCTTGACACAGAGGATTCCAAATTACAAATTTTGAGTCCGTCAGACTTGGTATCAGGGCCTACGACTGTAGGGTAAAGGCCTTAGCTAGCATAGACGTTAGAAACCTAGGACTGCACACTAGAGAACATTTTAGCAGCCCTTCAAAATGAATATATATGTATTTTATCTTGGCCTTTTCTGGGTTTACTTGACTGGTTACTTCTTCCTCTCGATTTTTCTGGATTTGTGATGGTCTTTTTTCTATTATAAATATCACCTTGTGTTACCGTGTGTTGCTCTCTAAAGAGTTCTCATTAAATAGATGCCTCCAAGGAGAACAACCACGGTTCATGGTCATGGCCGTGGTCATGGCCCAGCACCAGCATTTGCACCAGCACCCACACTAGCACTAATGCCAGAGCCAGTGCCAGCACCACCCCCACCTTCGGAGCATCCCACGCTGGCCCAAGTAATGATGCAACAAGCTCAGATGTTACAAGCAATGGCTGCGGGTCAGCAAGCTCAACAAGCCTAGATGCTGGGCGATGGTCGCGGCCAACAAGTTGGGCGCCACCATGGGTCCAGCTTGGGAATTCATGCGCACGATGCCTCCGTCTTGAAAGCGCAATGAGCCACTCGAAGTCAAGATTGGCCGTGCACGATTGAGAAGAAACTGACTCGCTCGGTGTTGCGAGGAAGAAAGGTGGTGTATGCAACACACCAACTTATGGGACCAGCTGCCGACTGGTGGGACAACTACATGGTAGCTAGAGTTAAAGAAGAACTGGCTCCTGTAGTTGGAGGAGTTAGAGCACCAGCTGCCGCAGAAGTAGCTACACCCGAATTAGGATAGGCTGAGTTTCAGGAAGCCTTCAGAAGCAATTTCATTCCCGCAAGTGTCATGCGCATGAAGAGGAATGAATTCAGAACCTTGAAGCAAGACAATTCCTCAGTGATCGAGTATCTTACTCGGTTTAGTCAACTGGCTCGCTATGCACAGAGTGATCTAGTAGATGAGGAAGAGAAGATTGACCGCTTCATGGAAGGGTTGCGTGATGGATTGCGAGTGCAGTTAATCACTCATGACTTTCAAGACTTCCAACATCTGATTAATAAGACACTGCTCCTAGAAAATGAATGTAACACGTTTGAAGCCAGTTGCAAGCGGAAGTTGGGAACCTCTTGGGGGCCGACAGTGAATCCACAACCACTCTCTAGCACTTCATCCGATAGTGGATCTCAATCGTCCACTCTTCCCCAGACCACGGCTCCAACAAATCGTCCCGGTGGTGCCTCATATGCCACCCGGCCCGACCAAGCCAACCTCAGCAGACCGGCACCCTGCCTGCTGGTTAGTTATGCTTCAACTATAATGAGCCAGGGCACTTCACCCACAACTGCCCATGCAAGACCCTCACCCCCGTTAAGTTCAATGCTGGGAGCACCCCGGCACGAGTGCTGCAGACCCCCGGGTCAGTAGTAAGAGGAAGGCCCAGGACCCCACCAGCACCTAGGACCACCCCGTTCCAGGGGTAGGGTCGGGTGAATCACATCACCGTCGAGGGAGCACAGGAGGCATCGGATGTATAGCTGGGTACGTTCTCAGTTAATTCCTCGCCAGATCGTATTCTTTTTTATTCTAGTACATCGCATTCTTTCATCTCCAGCAAATTCGTGTATCGTTGGCAATTGTCCACTTTTAAACTCGAGAAACCTCTAGAGCTTAGCTCACCTGGGGGACTATTATGGGCCAAATTAGTAAGCCTTGGGGTGGAAATTTGGTTCGATGGAACATTGTTTCCATGGGACTTGATGGTATTAGAGGCCCAGACCCTGGACATCATCCTAAGGATGGATTGCCTAGCCAGGTATCAAGGGGTAATAGACTGCACCAATAGAATGGTAAACCTCACCAAAGGACCTAGCATGGTGGTTGTAGTCAAGATGGACAACCCTTCAGGTGGAAAAGGGCAGTTTGCTATGCTATAGGTGTTCCTCTGGAAGGAATTCCAGTGGTACAAGAATATCCCGACGTCTTTCTAGAAGAATTACCAGGGGACCACCAGATTGTGACATAGAGTTCATCATTGAGCTGATGCCTAGTACAACACCAATATCCAAGAGACCTTATAGAATGTCAGGCAATGAACTCGAGGAACTAAAACTGCAAATCCGAGAGTTACAAGAGAAGGGGTTCATCAAGCCGAGCTCCTCACCATGGGGGTCTCCCGTGCTGTTTGTAAAGAAGGATGGCAGCATGCGGATGTGTGTGGATTATCGGTCCCTGAACGAAGTAACGATAAAAATAAGTATCTGTCGCCCAGAATTGACGATCTTTTCGATCAGTTCAAGGGGGCGACGAAATTCTCTAAGATAGATCTGCGTTCAGGGTACCACCAGTTGAAGATCAGACCTGAAGATATTTCCAAGACATCCTTCTCTACTCGATACGGCCTCTACGAGTTCTCAGTTATGCCATATGGACTAACCAATGCCCCGGCCTACTTTATGAATCTGATGAACAAGGTATTCATGGAGTACCTGGACCAATTCGTGGTAGTATTCATTGATGACATACTGGTCTATTCCAAGGATACCGAAGATCACGCACATCACCTGAGATTGGTGCTTGAAACACTCAGGGAGCATTAACTGTATGCCAAGTACAGTAAGTAGAGTAGTATCTCTTAAAGCTATTAGACGGACGTGTCTTTACCTGGGTTTTACCCCCTCGTAAAAAGGTACGAGTATAGACACCGGCTGCTATGATCGCTAAAATAAGTATCATTGTGTGGTGTGAATTTTGGCTATCTGATGTTAGCTTCCTGGGTCATGTGATATCTGCAAGCAGAGTAGCTGTGGATCCAGTGTAACATCCCAAGTTTTGGCTTGTGTTTCAAATGTAAGAAAATCTGTAGAAATTAAAAACTTTTCTTACATCTTGTGTTTCATGTATGTTTTGGAAAATTCTTGTAAAAGGATTATGGAAATACAAATCACAAGCCACTTTTGACCTAAATCTTGTCCCTTTCAAACTTTTCCTGGTTAATCTTGTGATCATCCTCCGAAAATATTTTTCCTAAGTTCTAGGGTTAATGCGTGACTCCTTTGAAAAATTTCATAATTTTTAGAAATTGTTTGAATATTTTAAGAGGTCAGTCAAACCAGTTTGACTCTGAGTCAAACCCTAGCTCTCCACATTGCAGAATTTTTGGAGGAAAATGTACTGTATGAAAACCTCAGAAAATTTTATACAAGGTCAATATCAAAGTTAGCAAGCTCCTGTAAAAATTTCAGAATTTTTGGAGTTAGTTTGCTACCTCAAATAATTCCTCAAGTTCTGTTTCAATTCTAAATCCTAAATTCAAAATCAATGTTGGGCTCGAGTCAGACCCGAGCCCAACCACTTCACTTGGTCGAGCCAAGTCCCTTAGCTGCACTCGGGCGTGGTTGTTGGGTGCATGGCGTTTCGGCCGTTGGATCTCGATCCAATGCCCACGACCTCCCTGTGCCGTCTTGGACCTCTGGAGGTCCCATCCAATCACAGTCATTCCTCTCTAATCCTACGGCCACGACCTCCCCGACCTCCTCCTCTGTTCTTCTTCCTCCTCCTTGCGTCGTACACGCGTGCGCCAAGGTGGGGAGAGTAGGGCAGGCTCTGGTCACCTCGTCGGGCCGCTCAACGGCTATGAGCACTCCTTTTCAACTGTGTTAGTGTCTAGCTCTGATCTCCACCTGCTCCCTCCTCTTTTTCGCGCATGGGCAGAAGCTTTCGGTCCCGTCGCCATTAAACCTCATCCGGCTCGACCGTTGACCCTCGAGCTATTTGAGGACTTCGAGCTCCTCCTCTGGCTTCCCTTTCACACTTCTCTGTCACCCCCAGCTCCCTCTCTGTGCGTTGCGAGCAAAACCACCGAGAACGCTGTTTTCGCCATTTTCGACCATGGAGCTCCGTTGTGGACCTCAGTGCTCCAGTGGTTCCCTGGCTCCTCTTTTCGCGTCGCCTGGACCACCTCATCGCCTTGAGCAAATTGCCTGACTTGATTTTGGGTTGTCCTTGCAGGAGCAGCCCAGATTTGAGCTTTGGATCTTTGCGACCGAAATCCTTCACTTCTTCCTCAGCTCCGGTAAGTACCTTCTCTGGTCGATTCCTTGCTCCTAGACCACCTCTGGGCCATCGCGAAGCCATTCTCACCATTTTCTGTTTCTCACTTTGCTCAGGATCTTCTCGTCCCCATTGTCGCCCTCGCCCCAGATCGGCTCGCCGCCGAGCTTCTCCGACTTCCTTCGGACCTCCTCTGGGCCCTGGTACTTTCGCAATAGCCGCTTAGTGCTCAAGCACCTGCTAGATTAGATCACCGTGGAGCCTTTCGCGGGGTGGTTGTTTTTGTAAGAACCACCCTTGGGACCGCCCTCGGGGTCCTCTTTGCAAAAGATCACCCCTTAGTCTTTTGTAAAGAAAACCTCAGGACCTCCCTCCCCCGCGGATCTTAACCTTTAAGACCACCCCGGGTAGATCTTGACCGTTGAAGACCTCCCCATGGAGATCTGAGCCGTTCGAGACCTCCGCTCTGTTAGACCTGATCATTAAGGACCTCCCCGTGGGAATCCTGACCGTCCAGGACCTTCTTTGGCAGATCTTGGCCATCAGGGACCTCCTCTCTTTTAGATCTTATCGCCTAGGACCTCCTCTGGATAAATCTTGACTGCCCAAGATCTCCCTTGAGATCCGGGTTGTTCAGGACCTCCTCTTATAAGATCCTTCGCTTTAGGACCTCCCCTCAGCTCTAGACCGTTAGATCTATATCCAACGGTCTAGACCTCCTCAATGCTTTCGAAGTCTTAGCATTCCGATCTCTTTTCGCCATCCATTTATAGATTTACTACCTCACGATGGCGCGGCGTTCGGACCTCCGATCGACTCTCGCCCTGCCGCCCATCTTAGATCTGCGCCCACGCTCGTTGGAACGTTCGACCCGAGCACCTCCTCAGCTACGCGTCCTGCTCGCCCACGTGTTTGGGCCGTTTGATTCGCGATCTACGCCCAGTTTTTCCACGTCTTTTCCTTTTCGATAAGTTTGATTAAATTCTGGTAAGCCTTTATTTGTCAACCGAAAATAGTATCAAACTTCAAAATTTCATAACTAATTCATTTTAGCTCCATTTTAGATGATTCCAATTGTGTTAAATTTCTTAACTAAACTTTAATCTAAAATGTGTGTAGGCACTGCTCGTACCAAAAATTGTATAGATTGAATTAACTTGCTTAGGTATTAAATATTGTTGTAGAAATTCATTTAAAACTTGAAAAATGCATAAGTAATTCTCTGTAGCTCCAAATTGAGCAAGCTAAAATTTGTTAAATTCCCCTGATGATGTACTTTAATATAGAATAGGTTTTGTTCATGTCTATGCCTTCGAAAAATGATAGGCCCTAGTTTTATAACTTAGAAAAATCATAAGTAATTCATTTTAACTCCAAATAAAGTAAATCCAATTTTTCTATTCTTAGAATGCCATGTTCTACCTACCATAAAAATTTCAGGTTCTAGAACTTTCTGAAAAATTATGCCATGAACAGTACCCGAAATCAATTTAATTTGAATTGTCTAGCTGAAAGAAATTGTTTAGTTTATAAATTTTGCATGCTTAGTCCAAATTAAATGATTCTTGTTGCTAAATTCATGTAAAATCATAACCTTACTGCTATGTAAATTTCATGGAATTTGGATGAATTTGATTTTTGCGTCTCTTTCGGTGTTCTTCGTTCTTATTGGATTTTCGCGTTTTTGCGATAGTTTCCGAAGAGTTTGTTGAACCTGAGAGCGACCCTCTTCAGCAAGAGGACTTCCAGCAAGGCAAGCAGATGTAGCATCATCTGATCATTTTGCTCCTATTATCTTCAAAGTCTAATATGTTGTTTGCAAAATCTATGTATGCATTGCTATCTTGTGTTAAACTATTGTCGATTAGTTGACCCATTAGATTCATAATCTGTAGGCAATTGTTTATCCTCTACTATTGAGCCTAGGATTCTCTTGCTATGATTTGGGGTTCGTTGGATGAGCCCTTGTCACTTAGTAGTTTACGAGTCAAGGTTGCTTAGTCCTGCTTAGCTACCTGTAGAATTGGGCGGTTGTCGACTTAGTCAATAACCTTGATCACACAATAGCTTATTATGACTTTATATTCAGCACCTCGTGCTATGTTTAATTGAGAAAACTAAAACTAAAAATAAAATATTTTAGACTTGGGCACAATGGTAAGATGGTGTGCTTTTGGGTGTGACTCGAATGGTGCCCGAGTCAACAAGGACCGAATTACTTGCGCCACCGTACTGAGCATTTTGCATGCTAACCACACTAGAGGGAAATGGGACCTCTCTTGACTTAGTACTTCGGCGTGTGTTGGCTTCGAGTCGCAGTAGGTTGTAGGAGGGAAGATGTTGGGAGCATTGTAGTTGTCCGAAAGCTTTACCCTGAGTGGGTAGTTGTCTTTTGGCTTTACAATGTAGCGTATGGGTTTCTATCCATATGAGCGGTGTAACATCCCCAATTTGGCTTGTGTTTTCAAATGTAATAAAATGAGGGTAAATTAAAACTTTTTCTTTCATCCTTTCACTGGAACTTTTCTGAAATTCTTGTAAAGGAATTTTGGGAAATTCAAAATCAAAACCCTCATTTAGCTCCACCAAAGCCTTCTGGTGGAATCTTGTGTCTAACCCTTGGCAATAAATTTTCTGGGTTCTAGGTTGCTTGGTAACACCTCTGAATTTTTCATAATTTTGGAAATTATTTGAAATATTTTAGAGGCAAGTCAAACCTTGGTCAAACCTCGATTTAACCTTCTAGAAATTTTTGAGGAAACTCTAGCACACCAAAATCTCTGAAAATTTTATGGGAGGTTAATTCTAAAGTTAGCAAGCTCCAGTTAAAATTTCAGAAATTTTGGAGTTGGTTTGATGCCTTAATTAATTCCTAAATTCCAGCTCCCAATTTGAAACCCCGGTCCGAGTCGCTTGACTCGCACCCGAGTCCGACTGGTCGTGGTCGCACCGAGCCACCTAGTGGCGCTCGGGCTCGGCGCGTCGGTGGAGTTCGTGCGGGCCGTTGGATCGGGATCCCACGACCACCCTACCTCCTCCTCGTTCTTCTTCCTCCGCCGCCCACGCACGCGTCCCGCGCGGCGCGGTGAAGTCGTGAGGGAGAGCAGCGCCAGTCACCTCCCCATCCGCTCCTCACCGCATGCATTTATTATGCTCGAGCCCGCCACAGAGTCTCCTTCCACTGCTCCTCCCGCTCAGCTCCCATGACCCGAGCCGACTCTCGTGCGATAGAGCTGCTAAGGACCGAGCTCCTCTCGCTACTTAAGCATCCAGCTCTCCTTCTTTGTCCTCCTTTCACCCTTCCACACCCGGTTGGCACCCTCTCTTCTTGCTTGAGCTCAATCGCCAAGATCACCACGATCGCCATTGTTGAAGCTTGAGCTCCCGGTGCGGCCGGTGCTCCAAAGGGCTCTTTCCTTCAAACTTTTGCTCCGGCTCCTTCCTCTGGTCCCCGGAGTGTTGACACTAATCCTATTTCAGCCAGGTCTTCGTGCCTCTCCCGACCCGGGATTCCCCCTTCGGCCGAAAATCGCCGCTTTCGTCCTCCTCTCAGAAGGTGGCTCCTCCTTCAATTAGGTGTTCCAGGTCTTTCTCGTGGACCTCCGGGTTATCATCACCATTGCTTGGTCCTCTATTGCTCGGGATTGCTTGCCCGCGTTGTCTTCCTCGGCTCCGGTGGCGGCCGTCGTCGCTGAACTCCTCGACCTCCCTTGACCTCCTCCGGCCCGTGAGTTCACAATGACCTCCCGTAGCTTAAGCACTGATAGCTTAGGTCGCGCGAAGTCCTTCTCGGTTTCACTTTTCCCGCACTTGATCTCCGCCTCGTTCAGCTCGCACGGCGATATGGGTCGTGTCCGCGACATTTGTGCCCTCAAAATGTTCGCAATAGTATTGCGAACGCGCCGCTGACCGCGCCGCCGTGGTCGTGGTCGCCGGCGACGAGCCGCTGACCAAAGCCGTGTCCTAGGTCGTTGTCGCGTTTTGTCAAGTCACCGACCTCCTCGTTCATCGTGACCTCCGTGACCTCCCCGTGTTAGATTCGCACCGTGGGATCTTGTCGGCAAAACTCTAGCTCCCAAGACCTCTTCGATTTAATCCTAGCCCTTAATGACCTCTTCTGCTTAGATCCACCCGTAGATCCTTTGTTCAGTATTAGCTAAGTCCTAGGACCTCTCGGTTGTGGTCTTAGCCGCTCATGACCTCTTCAAAGTGTTGATCCGACCGCTAGATCTCCTAGTCTAAGTCCTTAGCCGCGGGACCTCCCACCATTTGGAATCCTGCCGTTAAAGACCTCCGTGAGGTTAAATCCCACCGCTAGGATCACCTCCTCCTTGGGGTCCTTGCAAAGGACCTCCTTGAGGTCCTCTCAGGCGAAGGGGTCACCCCGCGCTTTTGTCAAACCGCCCTCTCTGACCTCCTTGGGTCCTCTTTGCAAGAGACCACCTCGGTCCTTTGTGAAGAAGACCACAAGGCCTCCTCGCTTAGATCCGACCGCTCAGACCTCCCCACTAAGATCCGAACCGCCCGGACTCTCTCTATTAAACACTGCCTCATAGGACCTCCTCGCCCCATCTTAGCCGCTCAGACCTCCCCTTTGAAATCGTGACCGCTTGGGACCTCCTCGGTGGGATCCTAGCCGCCAAGACCTCTCGCCGTTAGCTCACCGCTTAGGTCCTCCTCCGCTCGATCTAGACCGTTAAGACCTCCCCTGGGAAATCTTAACCGCCTGCACCTTCCCTTAGTTGGATAGCCGTAGACCTCCTCGTGGAGCTCGGGACCGCTGATCCGCATCCGATGGCCACCACCTCCCTAGTGCGCGAGGAGCTCCTTCGCGTGTCTTTGTGCATCCGGTGGTCTGAGCCGTTGGATTCCATATCAACGGTTAAGACCTCTCTAGGCGCGGCAAGGTCTTTGCGCCAGGAGCTCGTAAGTGGTTTTAGCATCTGAGATCGTGAGCCGTGCGATCTTTGATCAACGGCCCACGACCTCCCAGCTTTTATGGGTTTTCCAGATTTAGTCCAAAAGCTTTTATTTGCACATATTAATTGTTTTAAACTTCAAAATTGCATAACTTTTCTCTGTAGTCTAAATTTAACAAACTAAAGTTCTATAAATGCATCTGTTAAAGTACTTTAGCTTAGTATAGGTTTTGCAGAGTCTTTAATACTGAAATTAATCATGTCTTAGATTTAAAACTTAGAAAATCATAACTAAATCATTTTAACTCCAAATGACCTGAAATTTTATATGGTTACCACTATACCAGTAGGTAGCTACCATAAAAGTTTCAGCTTCAAAATCCTTCTAGAAAATATTTTTGCTACAGTGCTAATTATGGCCAAATTAGGTTTTTAGAGAATATCTTTTGCACCACAAATCCAAATTAAGTTTTTCCAGTTTCTATGTCTAGGTATGTTCGTATTTTACCTTGTGTATAAATTTCTACGTGCATTTGGATAATTTTTGCTTGCTCTTTGTTTAAGTGTTGCTCGCCTTATTGGTTGTTTTCGCTCTTTCGCTTAGGATTCGATATTTGCGGTAATCTCTAGAACGACCCTCCGCAACAAATTGAGCAACAAGCGGAGCAAGCAGTTGATCATTTCCATTAATCCCATTACTTTTAAAGTCTAATATTTTGTTTAACTTCTATGTATGCATTGCTATTTTGTTGTTAAATTGATTAGTTAGACCTCTAGTTGCATAACTGTAGGTAATTAATTATCCTCTACTACCGAGCCTAGGTTATTTGTCGTGATTAGAGTTCGTTGGATGAGCTCTTGTCACTTAGTAGATTCGAATAAATATTGCTTAGCCATGCCTAGCATCGGAGAGTATTGGCGATCATCGACTTAGTCGATGATCTTGATCACACAAATACTTATATTATTCCATTATGTCCAACCCTTGTGTTTTACCATTTTGTAAATCAAAACTGAAAACAAAAATTATATCTTGGCTTGGGCACAATGGTATGTTGGGTGATCTGTTGGGTGTGATTGAATGGTGCCTAAGTCCCTAAGGACCGAGTTACTTGTGCCATTGATCCAAGCAATTGTTGCGTGCAACCACACGAGGGGATATGGAACCTCTCTTGACTAAGTACTTTGGGAGGTGTTAATTATGAGCTGGTTGGTGGGTGTGTTCTGTGTGTGTGTGTTGTGGTGTTGAGGAGCATTAGCGCACCGGTTAGGCTATCTAATGTGTCTTTCTCCGTGGGTTGCGCTCTTAATTAGCATCGCCCATTGAAAGCTGCCTTGTTAGACTTAGCCATGCCCGCATACCAAAGGAAGTGTGCTAACCGTGGCTGGTGGAAAGGCGGTCATCGTGGGGTACATTGGTACACCCTGCAGGTTTAAAACTATTCGAATAGCCTCGCCCCAGGTTATGGACACGCTTGGTTATTTCCCACAAGAACTAGACTACAACCTTTTAAAACTTAAACTTGACATGGGTGGTATGAAGGGTACTTCATGCTATTGTTGTGGTGACTATGGGTTAGTCACTGAGGTTGGTGTTGTCTCTATCTATGTTATTATTGTCTCTCTTTATTTGAACAATAAAAGTTAATTGCAAACTTGCTTTGAATCTATTACCTTATTGTAAATGAAAACTTGCTTTATGTCAAAATAAGTCCAAAGCCTCATCCACTTAAATAAAGCTTGCATGTAGTTAATTATAGTTCATTATCTCACACGTCAGTCTTAAGTAGTACAAAACAAGTTTTGTACTCATCCGCTTTGCTTAATATTAATTGTTGCAGAGGAAGAAGGTGAGCCCCAAGGGCCTCACTTTTGTGAGTCAGGTTATGCTACTGCTTGGGACGCATTAGCTTGGCGGTCCGGTTGGTTGCCTTGTGGTAAAGGCACACCGATTGGCTTTTGTTTATCGCCATCTTATGGCCATTTTGCTTCATTGTGTATTTACTTATCTTTATGAATTTTGGCCGGTCGGCCTCTTTTTGTAATAACTCTCTTTATATTATCTATGTCTTTCGCTTGTTGCTTTTGCTTCGCTCTATGTGTATGAATGGAATTGATGCATGATTTTGTAACGGTGTGTATACTGCACTGGAAGTATACATATCTCGAGGCTTGGTTTATTTGATTTGTACTGTTAGGACCAAGTGGATGGTTAAACAGTACAAGCCGAATAAACCGGGGTCCTCACAAGCGGCTCGTAGTTAATATACAATATTGGAAACATCTCGTAGGACTTAGCCGTGTCGGCATACCTTCGGAAGTGTGTTTAATCTTATGGCAAAAAGGCGGTCTGAAGTGTGGGTACATTGGTACACCCCTGCAGGGTTAAATCTATTCGAATAGCCTCGTCCTAGGGTATGGACACGCTCGTTTATGCCCCGTGAGAATTAGACTATAAATTTTTTACTAAAAATTGAACTTGGGTGGTGCGAATGGGTAATTCGTGCTATGTTGTGGTGGCTCTTGGGTTAGTCACCTCTAGGTGGTTTCTTATGTTACTTATTGTTACCTCACTGTTATTTCAATGATTAAAAATAGATTTGACAAATTGCCTTCAATCTATTACATTATTGCAAATGAAAATTGCTTTATGCGTTCAATTAACCATATAACCATCTCCCTTTTTTCAGCTTGCATGTAGCTATGTATAGACTTGTTACTCGTAAGTCTTGCGAGTACATTTTTGTACTCAATTGCATTGTTTTATTGTTGCAGGAGGAAGTGGATCCCCAAGGATCAACTCGTGAGTTTTGTCATGTGGGTGCAACTAGCTTCATGCGGCTACTCGGTTGCCATGTGGGTTATGTTGGCTAACCAGTTGACTTTTGTTTATAGCTATCTTATGGCATTTTTGCTTCCGCTGTTATATGTCACTCTTATGTCATTTGGTCGGTCGGCTCTTTTGTAATAACTCTATATTATGTATGTCTTTTGCTAGACTTAGCATTGTAAGTTGTATGGAAATGATGCATGATTTTGTAAAGATGTATGTGTGCTGCAATTCTGGGAAGCACATGTCCATCGAGGTTTAGGATATTTAATTAGTGATACTAGAACCATATGGAGGTTAAGTATTACTAGTTAAATACCCCGGTTCTTCACAAAGTTGGTATCAGAGCCATACTGACCGTAGAAGCCCCTAGCTTGGTCGCCTTAGAGTGTTTTGGAAAACTTAGTTTCAAAACTATCAAATGGTTTGTGAAAACATAAGTAAGTTCTCAGATTTTACTCCTTACCTATGTGAGATTGCTCATCTCACCTTACTCTTGATTAAGCTTGAAAAAGTTATTTTCCTCTCTTCCTTTCCAAAGGTAGTTGTTATCGTTTAAATTCGGTTTTTGGGAACCAATGAGATTGGCAAATTGAAGTGTTGGTTGCCCTTTTACCAGGTTTTGAAGCTTCTGGAGTTGAAAATTTTGGCTAGGAGTTTGGATGCAAAATCTGGACAGCAAGCATCAAATTTCTGGACAGCAAGCTCATGGTTTCTAAATAGGGTAGATAATGAGAGATTAACTCAACTAAAAACTTGTGGGAATAAAAGGGTAAGATGTGATATTAGTTGGCTAAGTATCTAACACTCCATTAGGTGTTTTACCTTGCTCTTTAGCTGTGTTAGATCTAAAATTGAGTTATGAAAATTTACCTTCCTAACCGATTGCTCGTTCTTTCCAAACGAGTTAGTTGTACCGGGAAGTTGACCTTGTGACTTGTGGTCTTTTGCTGATCTTGTGCTTGTTTTCAAGATTTTGGAGTACATTTCTTAGATGTGTTAATTGTTTTCCTTGCCTTCAGTTTTTGGGCTTGTTGCTAACCTATCTTAGTGGAACAGGATGGCTGGAAGAACTCGCAGTGGTCGAAGTCAACCAGCTGGTCATGATGAGGAGCTCCCGCCTCCTTCGACCATGGCTGAGGTTCTCGCTTAGATCGAGCGAACCGTATGGATCAGACGCGGATCTTGGAGGTTATCGCGAGGAATACCTCCACTCTCTCTGGCGCCTCCAGATTAGGGGAAGAGGTGGACATCAGTCACGGGGGGACTCTCGGAGTTCCTTCGCACCCAGCCACCCACCTTCTCCTGGTCCGAAGACCCTCTCGACGCAGATGACTGGCTGCGTATGGTTGAACAGAAGCTCAACATTGCTCAGTGCCAGGATCAGGAGAAGACACTCTTTGCATCCCACCAGTTGGAGGGTGTAGCACTCTCTTGGTGGGAGAACTTTCTCGCCATGCAGCCCACTGGCCACGTGGTCTCTTGGGAGTAGTTTCACCGCTTCGCTCGGGCTCATGTCCCCGCCACTGATGAAGCTCAAGAAGAAGGAGTTTTTGCGCCAACCAAGGGCATGATTCGTGATAGAGTACTTGCATGAGTTCAACCACCTGGCGAGGTATGCTCCTGCTGAGGTGGCCACTGATGAGGTCAAGTAGGAGAAGTTCATGGAGGGCTTGTCCGAGGAGCTGCAGGACAAGCTCTCGATCGTCAACTTCCCTGACTTTCAGACCTTGGTTGACAAGGCCATCGTCGCCGAGCACAAGGCGAGGGTGCTGGGCAAGTCCCGCAAGTGCAAGTGGGAGGCCCAGAAGTCTGCCTGGGCTAGCCTCTCTCATCCCCGGGTTGGGCCAGCACCGGTGGCCCATTCTCAGGCTTCACCACCGCCGAGACCGTCGGCGCCAGCTCCTCGTCCCCCGCAAGCCGTGTTTCAGCCACGTGCACCTGCGGTCGAGCAAGGTGGCCTCCGCAATCTGGCTGCCGAGGTCACTTGCTTCTCCTGCAACCGGCGCCACTATGCTACAGCTTCCTAAAAGACTAGAGCGGCCCCTCGTCCTAATGGAGAACGTGGGCAAGGGAGCAGGCACTCCCCTGAACAGAAGACTATCCAGAGGACCCAGGGCGTGGGAAGTGGCCGAGTCAACCACATCTCGGCTGAGGAGGCGTAGGAGGCACCTGACGTTGTGTTGGGTACACTTCTTGTCAACTCTCGCCCTGTTGCAGTTTTGTTCGATTCA
Organism: Ampelocalamus luodianensis; assembly: GCA_036346255.1. NCBI lineage: Eukaryota > Viridiplantae > Streptophyta > Magnoliopsida > Poales > Poaceae > Ampelocalamus > Ampelocalamus luodianensis. The sequence continues at coordinate 42,050,064 of CM070622.1, forward strand.
GGAGCTCCGCATTCCTTTATTTCAAGATCTTTTGCTGCTAGTGATCTCCACTTTGCTCCTTTGGGTGTTCCTTTGCTTATTCGCTCTTCGGGTTCAGAAATGAGAGCTGATCAAGAATGCTGGGATGTCCCCATTGAAGTGGAAGGTGTGGGATTTTTGGCGAATCTTATCCTACTCAACTCAGTGAGTCTGGATGTGATTCTTGGCATGGATTGGTTGTCCCAACATTTGGGGCAAATCGACAGCCAGAAGGTTGTCTACCTCACAAGTCCTCAAAGTAACAGGTTGGGTTTTGCCACACCGCAAGGGCCGATCTTTGCACACTTGAAGTGAAGCCACCTTGAGATTCAAGATGTCCCGACAAAGGTGTGACTTCGCAGATGTTTTCCCCGAAGATTTTCCCCGATGCCTCGAGCTCGAGACTTGGAGTTCATCATCGAGTTGCTGCCCGGTACCGCCCCGATTTCGAAGAGGCCGTATCGAATGCCTCCTAATGAGTTGGTGAAGCTGAAGAAGCAGCTAGGTGAGCTTCAAGAGAAGGGTTTCATCCGTCCTAGCTCATCTCTATGGGGTTGTCCAGTGATCTTTGTGAAGAAGAAGGACCAAGACCTTGCGCATGTGCGTTGATTACTGTCCGCTTAATGAAGTGACGGTGAAGAACAAGTACCCTTTGCCCCGCATTGACGATCTGTTTGACCAGTTGACCAGAGCTTGGGTATTCTCCAAGATTGACTTGAGATTGGGGTATCATCAAGTCAGGATCAGATCTGAAGATATTCCGAAGACGACCTTCGCTACTCGTTATGGTCTTTTCGAGTACACCGTCATGTCTTTTGGCTTAACCAATGCTCCTGCCCTGTTCATGAATCTTATGAACTCGATTCATGGAGTATCCGGATAAGTTTGTTGTGGTCTTCATCGATGATATTCTTATCTACTCCAAGAATGAAGAAGGGCATGTTGAGCATCTGAAGCTTGTATTGGGAAAGCTGCGCGAGCACCAAGTGTGAGTTCTGGTTGAAGGAAATGGCATTTTTGGGCCATGTTCTTTCAGCGGGAGGCATAGCCGTGGATCCTAGCAAGGCCAACGATGTACTCTTTTGGGGTCAGCCCAAGTCGGTCACCGATGTGCGGAGTTTTCTGGCTTAAGGTGATACTATCGCCGCTTATCGAGAACTTCTCAAGATCGCTGGCCGATGACCGAGTTGCTCAAGAAGGACAAGAAGTTTGTGTGGTCCTCTTCTTGTGATGAGAGTTTTCAGGAACTCAAGAACCGTTTGACTTCAGCCTCACTTCTTGTTGTTCCCGATGTCCACAAGAGCTTCGATATCTTTTGCGATGCCTCTCGCCGTGACTCGGTTGTGTTCTTATGCAGAAGACAAGGTCGTGGCCTATGCATCAAGACACCGAGGCCTCATGAACTCAATTATCCAACCCATGACTTGGAATTAGCCGCAGTGGTTCATGCACTTAAGATTTGGCGACATTACCTAATCTCCAGAACGCTGTGAAGTGTATTCGGACCACAAGAGTTTGAAGTATTTGTTCACCCAACCAGATCTGAACCTCAGGCAAAGAAGATGGTTGGAATTGATCAAGGACTACGACATGGGTATTCAGTACCATCCGGGCAAGGCTAATGTTGTTGCCGATGCACTGAGTCGAAAGGTGTATTACAATGCTTTGATGCTCTAGGAGCAGCAGCCCGCCCTTCATGATGAATTTCAGCGGCTCAATTTGGGTTTGATTGAGCACGGTTCCCTCGCTACTTGATTGTGCAACCAACCTTGGTGGACCAAATCAAGGCCGTGTAGCAATCGGATGTTGGTGTGGATCAAATCAAGCAGAACATCAAGAACGAGACAGCCAAGTGCTTCTCAGAAGATGAGCATGGTGTTGTGTGGTTTGGACAGCGCCTTGTGGTTCCTAAGGTTATGGAACTACGGGATTTGATTTTCTGCGAAGCCCATGATTCCCCTTGTCCATCCATCCCGGGGCCACAAAGATGTATCAGGACCTTCGTTAGAGATTCTGGTGGACCCGAATGAAGCGCGAGATTGCCAAGTTCGTTGCCTAGTGCGACGTGTGTTGTCATGTAAAGGCCGAGCATCAGTGTCCAGCAGGTCTTCTTCAGCCTTTGCTAGTGCCCGAGTGGAAGTGGGATTCTGTCGGCATGGATTTCATCACCAGGTTGCCCCGTACTTCTTTAGGGAAGGATGCCTTATGGGTTATCATTGATTGGTTGACAAAAGTATCCCATTTTCTCCCAGTGTGGGCTAAGATTGATGTGGGCCAATTGGCGGACCTCTACATATCTCGCATTGTGAGTTTGCCTGGTGTGCCAAGAACGATTGTGTCAGATCGTGGTTCTCTCTTCACCTCTCATTTTTGCCATAGTTTGCAAAAGGCTATAGGGACTCGTCTTTCATTCAGCTCAGCGTACCATCCCCAAACTGATGGTCAGACGAAGAGAGTCAACCAAGTCTTGGAAGATATGCTCCATGCTTATGTTCTTTCCTATGGAAAGAATTGGGAGAAGTGCTTGCCGTTCGCCGAATTCTCCTACAACAACAGTTTTTAGGCCAGTCTCGGCATGACACCCTTTGAGGCCTTGTATGGGAGAAAGTGCAGAACACCATTGAACTGGTCAGAGACTGGTGAGAGGTAGTTCTTCGGCCCAGATGCGATCAACAAGGCCGAGAGTCAAGTTCAGCTTGTTTGCGATCATTTGCGCACGGCCCAGTCCAGGCAAAAGAGCTATGCGGACCGTCGTCGCCGTGAGTTGAGTTTTGAGCCCAATGACTTTGTTTATCTCAAAGTCTTAGCTTTGAAGGGCCATCAGCGTTTCGGCGTCAAGGGCAAGTGAGCTCCTCGATATGTTGGGCCTTATCGCATTATCGAGAAGGTGAGAGCTGTTGCCTACAGGTTGGAGTTGCTAGCTACACTTGAGGGGGTGCATGATGTGTTCCATGTGTCCCATCTGAAGAAGTGTCTTCGTGTTCCAACCGAGGAAACTCTGTTGGAAAATCTCAATGTGCAAAAAGATTTGACCTACCGCGAGCATCCTGTTCGTATTCTTGAAGAATCTGAGCGAAGGAAAATGAATCGTGTCATCAAGTTCCTTAAAGTTCAGTGGTCAAATCATTCCGAGGATGAGGCAACTTGGGAGCGGGAAGATCGTGCAGTGCGGACTACCCGCTCTTTCTTCTCCGAGTGAACGGAATCTCTGACGAGATTCTTGTAAGGGGAGGGGAGATTTGTAACATCCCAAGTTTTGGCTTGTGTTTCAAATGTAAGAAAATGTGTAGAAATTAAAACTTTTCTTACATCTTGTGTTTCATGTATGTTCTAAAAATTCTTGTAAAGGATTATGAAAATACAAATCACAAGCCACTTTTGACCTAAATCTTGGCCCTTTCAAACTTTTCCTGGTTAATCTTGCGATCATCCTCTGAAATATTTTTCCTAAGTTCTAGGGTTAATGTGTGACCCTATAAAAATTTCACAATTTTTAGAAATTGTTAGAATATTTTAATAGGTCACTCAAACCAGCTTGACTCGAGTCAAACCCTAGCTCGGCACCCTTGCGAAAATTTTGGAGAAAATGTACTACATGAAAACCTATAAAAATTTTATACAAGGTCAATATCAAAGTTAGAAGGCTCCTGTAAAACCTTCAGAATTTTTGGAGTTAGTTTGCTACCTCAAATAATTCCTCAAAGTTATATTTCAATTCTAAATCCTAAATTCAAAATCACTATTGGGCTCGAGTCAGACCCGAGCCGAACCACTTGACTTGGTCGAGCCAAGTCCCTTAGCCGCACTCGGGCGCGATTGTTGGGTGCGTGGCGTTTCGGCCGTTGGATCTTGATCCAATGCCCACAACCTCCCCATGCCGTCTTGATCCTCTAGAGGTCCCATCCAATCACAGTCGTTCCTCTCTAATCCTGTGGCCACGACCTCCCTGACCTCCTCCTCTTTTCTTCTTCTTCCTCCTTGCGTCGTGCGCACGTGCGCCATGACGGGGAGAGCAGGCGAGCTCGTCACCTCGTGGGGCCCTCAACGGCTCGAGCACTCCTTTCAAAGCGTGTCGGTGTTCAGCTCGACCTCCACCGCCCCTCCTCTTTTTTTCGCGCATGGGCAGAAGCTTTTGGTCCCATCACCATTAAACCTCGTCCGGCTCGACCGTTGACCCCCGAGCTATTTGAGGACTTCGAGCTCCTCCTCTTGCTTCCCTTTCACACTTCTCTGTCACCCCCAGCTCCCTCTCTAAGCGTTGCGCGCAAACCACCGAGAACGATGTTTCTGCCATTTTCGACCGTGGAGCTCCGTTGTGGACCTTAGTGCTCTAGTGGTTCCCTGGCTCCTCTTTTCGCATCGCCTGGACCACCTCATCGCCTTGAGCAAATCGCCTGACTTGATTTTGGGTTGTCCTTGCAGGAACAGCCCAGATTTGAGTTTTGGATGTTTGCGGTCGAAATCCTTCACTTCTTCCTCAGCTCCGGTAAGTACCTTCTCTGGTCGATTCCTTGCTCCTGGACCACCTCTGGGCCATCGCGAAGCCATTCTCACCACTTTTCGTTTCTCACTTTGCTCAGGATCTTCGTCCCCGTTGTCGCCCCGCCTGGTTCGGCGTCGGTCTCCGCCGCCAGAGCTTCTGCGACTTCCTTCGGACCTCCTCTGGGCCCAGGTACTTTCGCAATAGCCCCTTAGTGCTCAAGCACCTGCTAGATTAGATCACCGCGGAGCCTTTCGCCATTTTCGATTTTTGCCGAACTTGCTCCTCCGCCCCTCTCCGGCTTGCTGGCGTTTTAGGCCAGCTCCGCCGTCGAGAGTACCCTCAAAGTGTTCGCAATAGTATTACGAACGTTTTGCCACTTTTGGTTTGCGTCGTTGTGACCGGAGTCGCCGGCGAGCAAAGCGCGAAGTACGGTACTATTGTCGTAACTTAGGCAAATCACTGGACCTCTTAGGGTAATCTTAGCCGTTAAAGATCTCTGTGGGATAGCTCTTAGCCGTAGGATCTCCCTTTGTGAAACCTTAGTTGCCAGGACCTCCCCAAGCTTTGATCCTGTTCTTTAAGGACCTCTCTGGCTTTAATCTTGACCGTTATAATCACCCCTGTGCAAAAGACTACCCCGTGGTCGTTTTGTAAGAACCACCCTCGGGACCGCCCTCGGGGTCCTCTTTGCAAAAGACCACCCCTTGGTCTTTTGTAAAGAAAACCTCAAGACCTCCCTTCCCCGCAGATCTTAAACTTTAAGACCACCCTAGGTAGATCTTAACTGTTGAAGACCTCCCCATGGAGATTTGAGCCGTTCGAGACCTCCCCTCTGTTAGACCTGATCATTAAGGACATCCCCGTGGGAATCCTGACCGTCTAGGACCTCCTCTAGTAGATCTTGGCCATCAGGGACATCCCCTCTTTTAGATCTTATCGCCTAGGACCTTCTCCGGATAAATCTTGACCATCCAGGATCTCCCCTTGGAGATCTGGGTCATTCAGGACCTCCTCCTATAAGATCCTTAGCTTTAGGACCTCCTCTCAGCTCTGGACCGTTAGATCTAGATCCAACGGTCCAGACCACCTCAGCGCTTTCAAAGTCTTAGCATTCCGATATCTTTTCGCTGTCCATTTCTAGATTTACGGCTCTAATGGCGCAAGCATTTGGACCTCTCACCGGGACTCTCGCTGCGAGCCGTCCATCTTTAGATCTGCGGCCCACGTTCGTTGGAACGTTCGGACCCCGAGCACCTCCCTCAGCGCTGCGCGCGTCCGTTCGGCCCACGTGTTTGGGCCGTTTGATTCGCGATCTACGACCCAGGTTTGTCCACGTCTTTTCCTTTTCGATAAGTTTGATTAAATTCTGGTAAGCCTTTATTTGTCAAGTGAAAATAGTATTAAACTTTAAAATTTCATAACTAATTCATTTTAGCTCCATTTTAGATGATTCCAATTGTGTTAAATTTCTGTTTAACTAAACTTTAATCTAAAAATGTGTGTAGGCACTGTTCTGTACCAGAAAATTGTATAGATTGAATTAACTTTCTTAGGTATTAAATATTGTTGTAGAAATTCATTTAAAACTTGAAAAATGCATAAGTAATTCTCTGTAGCTCTAAATTGAGCAAGCTAAAATTTGTTAAATTCCCCTGATGATGTACTTTAATATAGAATAGGTTTTGTTCAAGTCTATGCCTTTGAAAAATGATAGGCCCTAGTTTTATAACTTAGAAAAATCATAAGTAATTCATTTTAACTTCAAATAAAGTAAATCCAATTTTGCTGTTCTTAGAATGCCATGTTCTACCTACCATAAAAAATTCAGGTTCTAGAACTTTTTTAAAAATTATGCCATGAACAGTACCCAAAATCAATTTAATTTGAATTGTCTAGCTCAAAGAAATTGTTTAGGCTATAACTTTTGCATGCTTAGTCCAAATTAAATGATTCTTGTTGATAAATTCATTTAAAATCATAACCTTGCTTCTGTGTAAATTTCATGGAAATTAGATGACTTTGATTTTTGAGTCTCTTTCGGTGTTCTTGGTTCTTATTTGATTTTCGCGTTCTTGCGATAGGTTTCGAAGAGTTTGTTGAACCTGAGAGCGACCCTCTGCAGCAAGAGGACTTCTAGCAAGGCAAGCAGATGTAGCATCATTTGATCATATTGCTCCTATTATTTTCAAAGTCTAATATATTGTTTGCAAAATCTACGTATGCATTGCTATCTTGTGTTAAACTATTGTCGATTAGTTGACCCATTAGATGCATAATTTGTAGGCAGTTGTTTATCCTCTACTACTGAGCCTAGGATTATCTTGCTGTGATTTGGGGTTCGTTGGATGAGCCCTTGTCACTTAGTAGTTTACGAGTCAAGGTTGCTTAGTCTGCTAGCTCTTTGGTAGAATTGGGCGATTGTCGACTTAGTCGATAACCTTGATCACACAAAAGCTTATTATGAATTTATTTTCAACACCTCATGCTATGTTTAATTGGGAAAACTAAAACTAAAAATAAAATGTTTTAGACTTGGGCACAATGGTAAGATGGTATGCTTTTGGGTGTGACTGGAATGGTGCCTGAGTCAACAAGGACCGAATTTCTTGCGCCACCGTACCGAGCATTTTGCGTGCTAACCACACAAGAGGGAAATAGGACCTCTCCTGACTTAATACTTTGGCATGTGTTGGCTCCGATTCGTAGGAGGTTGTTGGAGGGAAGATGTTGGGAGCATTGTAGTTGTCCGAAAGCTTTACCCTGAGTAAGTAGTTGTCTTTCAGCTTTACAATGTAACGTATGTGTTTCTATCCATACAAGCGACTCATAGTTAATATACAATATTGGAAACGTCTCGTAGGATTTAGCCGTACAGGCATACCTTCGGAAGTGTGCTTAATCTTGTGGCAAAAAGGCGGTCTGAAGTGTGGGTACATTGGTACACCCTTGCAGGGTTAAATCTATTCGAACAGCTTCGTCCTAGGTTATGGACACGCTCGGATACGCCCCGTGAGAATTAGACTATAACCTTTTTACTAAAACTTGAACTTGGGTGTTGGGTGGTACGAATGGGTAATTTGTGCTATGTTGTGGTGGCTATTGGGTTAGTCACCTCTAGATGGTTACTTATGTTACTTATTGTTACCTCGCTGTTATTTCAATGATTAAAAATAGATTTGACAAATTGCCTTCAATCTATTACATTATTGCAAATGAAAATTGCTTTATGCGTCCAATTAACCATATAACCATCTTCCTTGTCTCAGCTTGCATGTAGCTATGTTTAGACTTGTTACTCGTAAGTCTTGCGAGTACATTTTTGTACTCAACTGCATTGCTTTGTTGTTGCAGAGGAGGAAGTGGATCCCTAAGGGATCAACTTCTGTGAGTTTTGCTGCGGTGGGTGTGACTAGCTTGGCGGCCCAGTCGGTTGCCATGTGGGTTATGTTGGCTAACCGGTTGACTTTTGTTTATAGCCATCTTATGGCGCTTTTTCTTCCGCTGTTATATGTCACTGTTATGTCATTTGGTCGGTCGGCTCTTTTGTAATAACTAGGCGAGGTGCACGACTGTCGCGTTGCTCTCTTCTTCTGTAGACGGGTAGCGTGCTGGCAAATCCACGGCTGCAGCTCTGGGGTGGTAACAGAAGACGGTGTCTTGAAGCTCCCGTGCGTAGATGTTGCAGATACGAAGCATGGCCAAGCGCGATGACTCCTGGATGCCCTCAAGCCAAGTGATCTTCCGTCGGTTCATTGAGGGATTCTCCAAGACCGCTCGACCCCTCACCCAACTACTGAAGAAGGATAAGAAGTTCGAGTGGACAACGGGATGTGAGAAGAGTTTCCAAGTATTAAAAGCTCAGTTAACCTCTGCCCCAGTATTAGTACTCCCAGATATTCATAAAGACTTTGAGGTGTATTGTGATGCCTCTCACCGGGGGATAGGTTGTGTGCTAATGCAAGACAAAAAGGTCATAGCATATGCGTCTCAACAGCTAGCCCACATGGAGAAAATTACCCTTCTCATGACTTGGAGTTGGCATCGATGGTATATGCACCGAAAATATGGCATCACTACCTCATCGAAAATCATTGCAACATATACACAGATCATAAGAGCCTCAAATACATCTTCACCCAATGGATCTTAACTCGAGGCAACGAAGATGGCTAGAACTCATCAAGGACTACGATCTAGACCTTCATTACCACCTGTGCAAGGCCAATGTGGTAGCCGATTCACCGAGCGGTGAAGTCATACTACAACCACATTGTGACACTCGAACGATAGCCCTCGCTCTATAAAAGAAGTAAGGGAGCTCAACCTAGAAATAGTGCCACAAGGGAGCCTCTCCGCCCTGGAGATGCACCCAACCTTGGCAGAAAAGATCAAGGCCGCACAATTGGGAAGTACCAGCTCGGAAAGGATCCAACAACTCATGGAACAAGGGAAGGCCTCCAAGATGACGAAGGATGATCAGGGCATCCTATGGTATGGAAAACACATTTTTGTACCCCATCAACCAGATCTGAAGGATTTGATCCTCAAAGAAGCACATGAGTCGGCATACTCACTCCATCTAGGTGGTACCAAAATGTATCAGGATTTGAAGCAATGCTACTGGAGGCCCCGCATGAAGAGGGACATTGCGGTATATGTAGCATGCTGCAATGTGTGCTAGCAGATTAAAGCTGAACAACAGAAGCCTGCCAGTTTTTTGCAGCCTCTACGAGTACCAAAATGGAAATAGGAAGAAATAGGCATGGACATCATCACTGGTCTGCCCAAGACCAGGTTGGGGTATGATTCAGTCTAGGTCATCGTCGATAGGTTGACTAAGACTGCCCATTTTATTCCGGTTAAGACCAACTATAAAGGCAACAAGTTAACAGAGCTATACATGTTTCGGATAGTCAGCTTGCATGGTGTACCCAAGTGAATCATCTCAGATAGGGGTTCACAGTTCACCTCCCATTTCTGGGACAGTCTTCATGAGGCCTTGGGCACATATCCGGCTTTCAGCACATCATACCATCCCTAGACCGATAGTCAGACTGAAAGAGTGAACCAAGTCCTTGAAGACATGCTCCGGGCTTGTGCTATAGAGTTCGCTGCCGATTGGGAGAAGTGTCTTCCCTATGCCGAATTTGCCTATAACAATAGCTATTAGTCTAGTCTAAAGATGTCACCTTTTGAAGCCCTCTACAGAAGACAATGTCGAACACCACTGTTGTGGTTGAAAGTTGGGGAGGGATATCTTTTTGGACCAGACCTTTTGAAGGAGGCTAAAGACAAGGTTCGCCTCATCGAGACCGCCTTTTTGTAGCACAATCCAGGCAGAAAAGCTATGCTAATAGACACCGCTGAGAGCTAGAGTTCCAATTAGGAGACTTTGTCTACCTAAAAGTCTCTCCTCTCAGAGGAACCAGAAGGTTCAAGGTAAAAGGGAAGTTGGCACCGAGGTATATAGGGCCATACCAAATCATCTCCAAGATGGGAAAAGTAGCTTATCAGCTAAGGCTACCTGAGGAGTTGTCCGAAATACACGATGTATTCCACGTATCGTAGCTCAAGAAATGCCTCCAAGTGCCTGAAGAGCAAGCTCGGTTGGAAGATATTGAACATGGCAAGGATTTGGCGTATGCTGAATACCTAGTTGAAATCTTAGAAATAGTGGAAAAACAGACAAGGAACCAGGTGTACCGCATGTGTAAGGTCAGATGGAGCAACCACACAGAAGGCGAGGCTACATGGGAGCGTGATGACTTGCTGAAAACCGAGTACCCTCAGCTGTTTTGTAACTGACAAGGATCTAACAAATCTCATCTTATTGTTGTATGCAAACCTTTTTATAGATAGAAGTATCTTTACTGCCTGGTCGTAAGCTCTCCTACGACCACTGCCTGGTCGTAAGCTCTCCTACGACTATTCTCTGGTCGATGGTGTCTACAGATGTATAGGCTTTGTCGATTAAGGGGTCTTTGAACTGTGAATCTCGGGGTCGAGATTCCTCTTAAGGGGGGTAGGGTTTGTAACAACCCAAAAATCCATAAATGCAAAAATATGGGATTTTAAAAACTTTTTAGGCAATGTCTATGGTTGCGTTTCTTGATTGCCTTTTCGAGTCTTAATTTAACTACATCATATCTTCTTACCGAAGTATATAAGCACAAGATTCGGGAAATACAAGTACTAGGTAAACCATTCTGAGACCACTAGCCATTCATCCTGTCGGGACCCAAAATTACGATTCTGGAACCCTCTGTGTATACTGTACTAGTCCAGGATCACGCTAGTGCACACAGTGTCAACATAGGTAAATATCCATCCAAACAAGCGATAAACAAAGTAAACGATTAGTTTGAATAATAAATAAGGGTTTTGACCTTATGGTCGAGTTTACACTTTTTACGCCACGCAGGGCTAACAGAGAATAAAATAGCAATGAACGAAATAACTTCTGTAGATCCCATCAATTCACCACGGGCAACCAATCGATCCAAACCTTAACGACAAGCAACCTTGAACTCCTCAAAGCGTGAGCTCCTCCTCTTCTCAGAGGTTTGGGTGCAAGTTTTACAACAAGTGTGAGTACACAACCGTGCTACGCAAATCATACCACAGAATGCAATTTATAGATGTAGGCTTATTCCAAAAGAAAAGGCTTCTATGGTTCTTTTGCAGAAATGCAACATTTGCAATTGAATACAATAATAGATTGAAAACATAATTCAAAACAAATAGATAATAATAATTTAACAATTGTTTTCCACAAAGACACAAAGCTAAACAGATTATTTCACATTGCAACATGACTTAGATCACATAGCTCCCATCCCAAACATTTTATGAAAACTACCCCTCGTGTGAAATCCCCGAGCATGTCCATGACCGCGGACGCGGCTATTCGAATAGATTGATTTAGCACTCACAGAGGTTGTACACTTTACCCACACGATACAACTAGTGTAGCAAGCACTAATAATAACAAAACGGTTCAGAAACTTCATCTTAACATTGACACTTCCGATGTGCTTACAAACCGCTATGCCAACCCAAACGGAGTGCTTTGGCATAATACACAATACCGGGCGTGGACACGCGAATCGCCTGATGCGACTACCTTGTAGTACACACCTCCACCCATAGCCTAACCTACCACCTGAGTAATCAATGCCAAGAATCCATAACCTACTAAGTTAGGCCCATCCCATACCAGGCATGTGGTCGTACAGTAAGGCTCAATTCAATGGCGCACAAAGTTAAGTCTTTAATTGACCAACGCAAGACTTCCATGTTCTAACTAGATCACAAAGATTATCATTCCCATTCACAAAGTCCACCATATCACAAAGTCCACCATATCACAAAGTATCCACCACTTGCCTAGGTCCAAATCTTTTCCCACCCAGTTGGTTTTAGTGCAACACATGCTATCACGAAGTAATAACACATAGCACACAGTTTTACACAAAGTTCCATAGTCACTTAGTCAAATTGAATATTTGCATCTTACATGAGACGTGAGACTCGTAGCATGGTTAAGCAAATGTACTCGCATCTAACCAACTGTAACATCCCAAAAATTTGGTCTGTTCTTGAAGTTTTAAAAGAAAAATAACCATTTGGATTTTTCTGCTAAAGTTAAAAGCTTAATTGGAATTTTTAGAGTTCAAAAAACAATTTAACATGATTAATGTCAACATCAACTATTATAAAAATTATTTTATTTGGGTTCTATGTGATTGGATATATTTTCTAGATTTTTCTAGAATTTTTCCGAGTGCATTTGCTATTTTCTAAGTGTTATTTGCCTTAGCTGCTATTTTCTAAAAAGAAAAACTAATATTAAATCTCAGATTGTTTCGGGCTCAATCCATAAACCCTGACCTATTCTTTTCTCTTCTTGGCCCGGTCCGGTTGGCCCACCTCTTCCCGTCGGCCTGGCCCGCCAATTCTTTTTCAAGGCCGAGTCAGCCGAGTCGAAACCCACCTCGCATTTTCCTTTGCCTCCTCCTCTTTTCTCTGCCGTGTGGCCCCCTGGTGCCAGCATCGTCTTCCTCCCGTGCCTGTCTAGGACTCTCGAGTCCTTCAACCGAACGCAGCGCCGTCGGCTCCCTTGTGAACTCCTCCCTCCGGCACTATATAAAGCCTCCCCATCGTGTCAAAAGATTCGCCCTGCCATCCTCTTCCGAAACCCTAAAGTTACAACCCCGGGTTCGTCTTCGTTTTGCCGGATTTCGTCAAAAGAGCCGAGCGCCGCCGTGGGCTTGTGTGCAGGATTTCATCGCCGTTGGTCTCTCACAGCCCCATCCGCCGCCGCCGTTGTGATCGTCTCATCGAGGGCTACGCTGTGCTCCCATCATCTCCTTCGAAGGATCATCACCGCGCGTTTTGTTTCGTCATTGAGCAGCCACGCCTCTCTTCTCGATCTACACCGCGGTGAGCCTCGTGCCCTTTTGAGTGCGTCATGTTGTGCGCGATGCTACTCTCTACCAGTTTCCACCTCTCTTCTTGCTTCTCCGTCGCCGAATTGATGTCGCCGAGCTTCTTCTCCGTCACCGGTTTTTACCCTCTCGCCGTTGGTCGTCTTGATCTCCGGCCACCTTCTTTGTCCCGTGATGCTCCTCTGGTCGTCGCCATCCCGGTGCTCATCTTGCTTTGTTGTGGCTGCTGCTGAATCACCAAAGCCGTCACACCCGTGGAGTTCACCGCCACTCAAGTCGCCGCCATCGGCGAGCCCTTGCCGCCCTTGCCACAAAACCACCTCCCAGAGCATCGCCGTCTCCTCAACATTCCGTTTTGCCACTTCTCCGGAGCTCCCTCGCTGTGGTTCGCCGTCGACGTCGCCATCTCCACCGCCGACCAGGTCTCTCTGTCCTCCCCCTTCGGGTTTTCTCGAAATAAAAGACCTCGAAATAAAAGAATGCGAGGCCCAGAGTCAAATAAAACTGTAGCAGGATGCAAATTAACAAGGAGCGTACCCAACACCACGTCGGGCGCCTCCTGTGCCTCCTCGGCGAGATATGGTTGACTCGGCCGCTCCCCAAGCCCGGGGTCTTACGGTCGGTGGGTGACCACTCCTGCCCGCGTCCTCCATTAGGACGAGGCCGCTCGATCTTCTTAGGACAACTACTCGTGTGTGGCCCTTGTTGTGGCGATGAAAAACGGTGGCGTCGGTGCGGGTTGCGAGGAACACCTGCTCTTTGGTCGCGGCGCACGTGGCGAGTCACGGCTGCGGAGGACGTGGAGTGGTGCTTTGAAAGCCTCGGCGGTGGTGAAGCCAAGAACGGGCCACCGGTGCGAGACCAACCCGGGATGAGCGAGGCCAGCTGCGCGACATTGGGCCTCCCACTTGCGCTGCGGACTCGCCACGCTCGCCTTGTGCTCGGCGATGATGGCCTTGTCCACCAAGGTGCAAAGTCATGGAAGTCCACAATGAGAGCTTGTCACAAGCTCCTCGGACAAACCCTCCATGAACTTCTCCCGCTTGGCCTCATCGGTGGCCACCTCGGCGGAGCGTACCTCGCCAAATGGTTGAACTCATGGAGGTACTCGATCCGCATTTGCGCCTGTTTGGCGCAGGAACTCCTTCTTCTTGACTTCATCAGCTGCGGGGACATGGGCCCGACGGAAGTGGCGGAACTCCTCCCACGAGACCACGTGTCCGCGGTGCATGGCGAGGAAGTTCTCCCACCATGAGAGTCCGCACCCTCCGGTGATGGGATGCGAAAAGTGCCCGCTCTGCTCCGGCATCGAGCAGCGTTGAGCTTCCGCTCAACGACGCAGCCGATCGTCTGCGTCAAAGGTCCTCGACACGGAGAAGATGGAGGTGATGCGGAGGAACTCCGCAAGTCCCCACGAGGCCGGTGACTACCTCCGGATCGAGGCACCGAGGAGTGGAGGTGTTCTGGCGATAACCTCCAACACCCTACGGTCCTCGAACGATTGCGTTCGATTTGCATGAGGACTTCGCCATGGTCGGAGGAGGGGAAGCTCCTCATCAGGACTACGGTGATTCCGGCGCTCGTGTCCCACCACCATCTGATTCACTAAGATGAGTTAGCTACAAGCCGAGATAAAAAGAAAGCAAAGAAATGCAAACTCAAAAAAGGCTCAGGAATAACCACCAAGAGTACAAGACCAACAATCACCAAATCGACTTCACGAAGCGATTAACCCGTATGGAAGAACAGTAATCGTGTGAAAACCCAAAATTTTCAGAACTAAATTCTAGCTCAAAACAGTCAAAAATCAAGGTATAACCACCTAATAGAGTATAGGCATTAGCTAATCTCATATCACTTCTTACCCTTCTATCCCCACAAGTTTTAGTTGGATTAGCCTCTCATTTTCAGCACTATATACTAATTACAAGCTAGCTGTCCAGAATATGCACTTGCTGTCCAGAATTTCTCCTTCAAGCCCTTGGCCGAAATTTGAAGTTCCAGGGCTCCTATTCCTTACTCCAAACAGCCAAAACTCAATTTAAGGCTCTCATGGTGCTCCCCAAAACTAATTTAGTCGATTAAACAACTATCCTTTGAAAAGAAGATGAGAGGAAAAACAGTTTTTCCAAATTTAATAAAGAATAAGGTGAGATGAGCAAGCTAAGATGGATAAGGAGTAAAATCTGAGAACTTACTTAAGTTTTTATCAATTATTTGAAAGTAAGTTTTCAAAATATCCTAAAGCGACCAAGCTAGGGTTTCTCTGGTCAGTATGGCTCGATACCAACTTTGTGAGGACCGGAATATTTAACTAGTGACATAACCTCCAATTGGTTCTAGCATTACTAATTAAACATTCTAAGCCTCGAGGGCATATGCTTCCAATTGCAGCATATGCATATCATCACAAAATTACACATCATTTCCATACAACATACTGACACTAAGTTCAACAACGACATACATAAAGTAAAGTTATTACAAAGAGCCGACCGGCCAAAAGAGCAATATACAAGAATGACAGTGGAAGCAAAAGCGCCATAAGATGGCTAGAACAAAAGTCGACCAGTTAGCCATACACCCACAAGGCAACCGGCCAGGCCGCCAAAGCTAGTCGCCCATGCTACCACAACACAGACTCACAAAAGTGAGGCCCCTCGAGCTCACCTTCTTCCTCTGCAATGTAACAATTAAGCATAGCATCTGAGTACAAAGATTGTCTTTGTACCATAAGGCAGACGTGTGGAATAGCGCACCTATTCATAAACTACATGCAAGCTTATTTAGGTGGAGGTTGTATGTCTCATTTTGCATGAAGCCAACTTTATTTGCAATAATGTAATACATTTTAAAAGCAAGTTTGCAAATCTGTTTTGTTATCAAAGTAATAGTAGTAAAGATACATACAAGTAACCACAGGAAGTGACTATCCCAATAGCCACCACACATAGCACGAATCCCGATTCGTACCACCCATCAAGTTTTAATTTAAAGGTTGTAGTCTAACTCTTGAAAGACCTTGCCAGCGTGTCCATAACCTAGGGCGAGGCTATTCGAATAGTTTTAACCTGCAGGGGTGTACCAATGTACCCACACTTGGACCGCCTTCAAGCCACAAAGCACACTACAGAAGGTATGCTGCGCACGGCTAAGTCCTCTGAGATATTTCCAATCTTGTGTATTAACTACGAGCCGCTCATATGGATAGAAACCCATATGCTTACATTGCAAGCCGAAAGACAACAAATCCCATCACGGTGAAGTCTTTCGGACACTACAATGCTTCCAACACCATCCCTCCTGCGACTCCTGCGACTCGGGCCAATACACGCCAAAGTACTAAGTCAAGAGAGGTCCCATACCCTCTAATGTGGTTATGCGCTAAAATGCTTGGTTTAGTGTAACAAGATGTTCGGTCCTTGTTGACCCGGGCACCATTCCAGTCACACCCAAATTCACACCATCATACCATTGTGCCCAAGTCTAAATCATTTTGTTTTCAGTTTTAGTTTTCATAAATAGACATGGCACAAGGTGGAAATCATAATCCATAGTAAGTTTTATGTGATCAAGGTTATCGACAAGTCGATAACCGCCCATTTCTACCGGAAACTAAGCATGGCTAAGCAATTAATTCGCAACTACTAAGTGACAAGAGCCCATCCATGAACTCTAAATCACAGCAAGTAACCTAGGCTCATGGTAGTAGAGGATAATCATTTGCTAAGGAAATGCACCTACTAGGTCAACTATTAACACAAAGTAGCAATGCATACATAGAGTTTGTAATCAACATAAATACTTAAAATACTGGGATTAACATGATCAAACTGCTTTCCTTCTTGCTGTTGCTCAAACTGTTGTGGAGGGTCGTTCTCGGGATTACCGCAAATGTCGAACCCTAAGCGAAAGGCAAGAAGAACCAAGAACAACCAATAAGACTAGCAACACTAAAACAAAGAGCAAGCAAAATTATCCAAATGCGTGAAACTTATACACAAGGTGAAATACGAATATACCTAGACATAGAAACTGGAAAAACCTAATTTGGATTTGTGGTGCAAAGATATTACCTAAAACCCATTTTCTACCATAATTAGCACTGTAGCAAAAACATTTTCTAGAAAGATTTTGAAGCTGAAATTTTTATGGTAGCTACCTATTGGTATAGAGGTAACCCATATAAAATTTCAGGTCATTTGGAGTTAAAATGATTTAGTTATGATTTTCTAAGATGCAAAATTAGCATAATGCACTTTCGAGAAATATAAATATGTGCAAAACCTATTTCACATTATAGAATGATAACAGAGGGATTTCCTAACATCAAATTTCTATTTTTAGGATTTACAGGAATTCTGGTGTCTATTACATCACTAAATGAATTTTTAAGTCTTGCTAATAAGGTTAAATCTACTAACATATTTTTAAGTGTGATTTAGGCCTTCCACCATTTTTAGATTAAAGTTTAGTTAATAACAAATTTATCAAAGTTAAAATCATACAATTATCGGATATATAGAAAAAAGATATGCATTTTCCAAGTTTTAATACAATTCTAGAATATATAAAAATAGCGAAAACAAGCTATTCTTAACTAAACAATTTCACACTCTTTGGAACATGCTTAAATCCATTCTTATAATAAACTAAAGTGACAACATAATTTATTACCGTTGGAATTATCTAAAAGCGATTAAAATGAATTAGTTATGAGTTTCTAAAGTTTTTATATCATTTTGGTTGTTAAACAAATACTTACCAAATACGAGAACCACGGATTAAAAGAAAACAGCGTGGGCGCTCGGCAACCCTTGATCTAACATCCTACGGCTCATGCGCGCAAAGCAGCGCCGCGGCGTGCAAACCTGTCGGAGCCACCGTTGGATCACGATCCAACGGCTCACGAAGGTGTATGCATCCGGGCGGTGCGGTTGCTTGGGCCAATCGGCCGCGGATCTGCGATGGGCGGTCGAGCGCGCCAGCGGTCGGAAGGTCCGATTGCACACGATCTCGGCCGTTGATCTCAAGATCGGCGGTCGAGAATGATCAAGGCATCGGAGGGTCCGAATGCACTCACGATCGGGCGCGGATCTAAAGCGAACGGTAGATATTGACCGCGATTCAAAGGAAGATCTTGACATGTGGGACCGCATGTCGGTGACTTCGAAGTCACCTGTATTGGTTTAACCCGTGCAAGATTGCCGGGCCCACTTGTCGGCCCGAGAGTGGCGGTTAGGGCCAATTTAATGATTCCAATGATTACCATTAATTAGGCACTAATGACTACCGAATTTGATTTTAATCCCTCGGGCCCACAAGGCGACCGGAGGAGATTAAGACGATTTAACCGCCACACATTAACTAACCAATGATTAGCATTAATGATGTAGGAACGATGCGGAATTGAACGAGGCGAGTTAAGGATATTGGGCCCACTAGTCGGTGGCTCAACAACAACGATTAAGACATAATTAAGAACTAATGATTAGCAATTAATGTGTCCTGTCGGGTGGCGAAACGCAGAGCCCTGTGCAGCAAAACCAGTGAGTTCAACGGCAAATCGCCGGCGACAACGGCGCGGCGCGCGAACAAGACCCAAAATGGATTCGCAATATGATGCGAACCTAATGGTAGCATTCGCCGCGCGAGGCTAGAACGCCAGCTAGCGGAAAAACGAAAATGGGAGCTTCTTGCTAAACATGAAAATCGCGATGAGCTCCACCTGCGAGCCTAGGGTGCGGGTGCGAGCTTCTAAGGACTAATAAGAAGCTACCTTGGTGACAAGAAGCTTGAAGATGGCGGAGATGCTTGATCACGGTGAAAGCTCATGCGGACATGAAGAAGAAAGGTTGAAAACGACACCACTGAGCCAAATGAGTGATACCAAAGCATCAAAATAGCTTCATAATGATTCACGTGGCTACATGAGCAAGCAATTGGAAAATGGAGCACTCACTGAGTGAGGAAGAAGATGACCAAATTGGCCGAATTTGAACAAACTAAATTGGACAATTCACGAGAATCACATCCAAAATCAAGTGAGGGGAAATGTTCAGGAAGTAAATAGATAAGGTTAGGGCAAAGAAACATGAAGGAGGACCACTGGAACACCAAGAACACCAATGAAGCTTCACGGGTCAACAATGGCGATTTGCCATTTTTGAGGTGTTAGGCTCCAATCACGAGAATGAAGCTTGATGGTGGTCTAAAGAAATACCAGAGGCATTGAGAGTGCTTATAAGGCCAAGAAAGTGTTAGGGTTTGCACCACTCATGTTTGAGCGGCAAAGCACAAAACACAATGCGTGGCCGACAAGGAAAAGGGTGTAGGCGTGCACTAGGGCATGGCCTTGCACGAGTACCTCCCATACCCCTAAGCGTCGGCTAGGGTGGCTTTAGGGAGCAAGAAATGACACGCCATTACTCCCTACAGCGCTCGCGCACGGTAGGAGGTAGAAGGCGACCAGCGAAAAGGTTCGGTGACTCACGGCCGTTGGATGAGACACGAGCGGTGAGATAGCGCCACGCCTCACGGGCTTTAAAACACAAGCGGAGATATTGCGAACCCTACGATTAGAAATGAGCGGCTCGAGATGGCTCCACGTTGCAAACTCAAATTACAACGAAGGGTATGCGGCGTTGGATCTTAATCCAACGGCTCACGATTCAAAAATGCAGCGGAGGGTCAGAAAGTTTCAGCGCATCTCGGCGGTTGGATGGAGATCTAACGGTTGACATTCGGACTTGCAATCGGAAGGTCAGAAGTGATACACGCGCGCGGGTAGTGCGATTTAGATCTAACGGTTGAGATCCACGCGCGCTTTTAAAGAGTGGCTCGGTGCATTTAGTTGATTGGACCAAGTCGATTGGCGAGCCCGAGTCGACTCGAACAGAGTAACGATAAAGCCAGTTTGACTTTGAAATAAGCAGAGACTTTGAAAGATTTATTTGAGGTAGCAAATTAACTCCAAAAATTATGAAATTTTTAGAGGAGCTTGCTAACTCAGATATCAACCTTGTGTAAAATTTTCAGAGGTTTTTATACTGCGAATAAATCTCCAAAAATTCTGCAAGGCTCTGTTTTAATGTTTGACTAAGGGTCAAACAGGTTTATTGCCTCTAAAAATATTCAAACAATTTCTAAAATTGTGAAATTTTTCAGAGGGTCACATACCATCACAGAGACTTAGGAAAAATATTTCCAGAGGATGATCATAAGATTTGACAAGGTTGTTTTTTTTTTTTGGAATAGCAAGATTTGGATCAACAAGACTTGTGACAATGTAATTCCATAATTCCTTGAACAAGAATTGATTGGCACAACAGGAAATACATGACGTAAGAAAAAGTTTTAATTTCTACTGATTTTCTTACATTTGAAACACAAGCCCAAGATTGGGATGTTACAAAACCTCCCCCCCTTACAAGAATCTCGCCCCGAGATTCTGTTTACTCGGAGAAGAAGGAAGGAAAATCTGCACGAAGGCGATCTTCTCACTCCCAAGTTGCTTCATCTTCAGAATGGTTTGACCACTGAACCTTAAGGAACTTGATGACACGGTTCCTTGTTCTCCGTTCAGATTCCTCAAGAATACGAACAGGATGCTCGCGATAGGTCAAATTCTCCGCACATCGAGTTTCCAACGGAGTTTCCTCGGTCGGGACACGAGGCACTTCTTGGGTGTGAAACATGGAACACATCATGCACACCCTCAAGTGCGGTGGTAGCTCCAATCTGTATGCAAGCTGCTCCAACTCTCTCGATGATCGGTAAGGCCCAACATATCGAGGAGCCAATTTGCCTTTGATGCCAAAGCGATGGCCCTTCAAGGGTGAGACTTTGAGATACACAAAGTCATTGGGCTCAAAGCTCAACTCGCGCGGCGACGATCGCATAGCTCTTTTATGCAGGTGGGCCATGCGCGGATGCTCGCGGATCAAGCGAACTTGACTTCGGCCTCATTGATCGAATCGGGCGAAAAAGCGCCGCTCACGATCTCGACCAGTTCAATGGGGTTCTGCATCTCCTCCCATACAAAGCCTCAAATGGTGCCATGCCAAGGCGGCTGAAAGTGTTGTTGTAGGAGAACTCCGCAAATGGTAGGCACTTCTCCACTTCTTCCCATAGGAAAGAACACAAGCCTGAGCATATCTTCCAACACTTGGTTGACTCGCTCCGTTTGGCCATCGATCCCGAGGATGAAAGGTGTCTTTGAAATGAAGGCGGGTCCCCATAGCCTCTGCGGACTATGCCAAAACGCGAGGTGAAAAGTGCACCACGATCGAAATAATCGTTTTGGTACACCGTGAAGACTCACAATCCTCGAGACATAAAGTTCGCCAAAGGCCCCACCACGAGTCTTGATTGGAAGGAAATGCGCCACTTTAGTCAACTTTGTCGATCCACGACCCAAATAGCATCATTCCCTTTGGGCGGCGGGGCAAACGGTGATGAAGTCCATGCCAACGAATCCACTTCCACTCACCGGCAAAGGTGAAGAAGGCTGCCGGGCCGAT
Organism: Ampelocalamus luodianensis; assembly: GCA_036346255.1. Lineage (NCBI taxonomy): Eukaryota > Viridiplantae > Streptophyta > Magnoliopsida > Poales > Poaceae > Ampelocalamus > Ampelocalamus luodianensis. The sequence continues at coordinate 42,071,534 of CM070622.1, forward strand.
GCTCGGCCTTCACACGACAAAGACACGTCACACTCGGCAACAAACTTGGCAATCTCGCTTCATTGGGTCCACGAATCTCGGCGAAGGTCACGATACATCTTGGTAGCCGGGGTGAATAGACAAAGGAGAATCATGGGCTTGCGGAGAATCAAATTCGCAATTCCATGACCTTAGGAATCACAAGACGCTGCCCAAACCACACAACGCCATGCTCGTCCTCACGAAAAGCACTTGGCTATCCATCCTTGATGTTACGCTTGATTTGGCTCACACCAACATCATGCAACGGCCTTGATTTAGTCCACCAAGGTTGGTTGCACAACCAATGTAGCAAGAGAACCGCTCGATCAAACCCAAATTGAGGCACTTGGAATTACGAAATGAGGGTAGGCTGCTGCTCTTGGAGCATCAACATGTTACAATACACCTTAGTGAGTGCATCGAAGAACGATATTGGCCTTGCCGGATGGTGCTTGAATACCCATGTCATAGTCCTTGATCAATTCCAACCATCTTCTTTGCGAGGTTCAGATCTGTTGGGTGAACAAGTACTTCAAGCTCTTGTGGTCGAAATACACCTCACAACGGTTACCAATCGGATAATGCCGCCAAATCTTGAGTGCATGGACCACAGCAGACTAACTCCAAGTCATGAGTAGGATAGTTGAGTTCATGAGGCCTCAAGCGCCGCGATGCATAGGCCACAACCTTGCCTTCTGCATAAGAACACAACCAAGACCACTCGACGAAGCATCACAATAGATATCAAAACTCTTGTGAATATCGGGAGAACAAGCCTTTGAGGCTGAGGTCAACCGCTTCTTGAGTTCTGAAAACTCACATCATGGCGGTGGACCACACAAACTTCTTGTCTTTCTTGAGCAATTCGGTCATAGGCCGCAATCTTGGAGAAATTCTCGATAAAGCGATAGTAGCCACCAAACCAAGAAAACTCAGCACATCGGTGATGACTTGGTGACCCCAAGATAGCACATCACCGACCTTGCTAGGATCCTGACCACACCTCTGCTTTGAAAGAACATGGCCCAAGAATGCTACTTCCTTCAACGAACTCGCACTTGCTTGAATTTGGCATACGTAGGTGCTCACGCAGCTTGCCCAACACAAGCTTAAGATGCTCGGCATGCTCTTCTTCACTCTTGGAGTAGATAAGGATATCATCGATGAATACCACCACAAACCTATCCAAATACTCCATGAATACCGAGTTCATAAGATTCATGAATAAAGCGGGAGCATTAGTCAAACCAAAAGACATGACGGTGTACTCGTAAAGGCCATAACGAGTAGCAAAGGCCGTCTTAGGAATATCCTCGTACCGATCGACTTGATGATAGCCGAGTCTCAAGTCAATCTTGGAAGACTCGTGCTCAGTCAAGCGATCGAAAAGATCATCAATACGGGGCAAAGGATACTTGTTCTTTACCGTCACCTCATTAAGCGGACGGTAATCAACACACATGCGCAAGGTCTTGTCCTTCTTCTTCACAAAGATAACTGGACAACCCCAAGGAGATGAGCTAGGGCGGATAAAACCCTTCTCTTGCAGCTCACCCGGTTGCTTCTTGGCTCCTCCAACTCATTAGGAGGCATGCGATCGGCCTCTTAGAAATAGGGCGATGCGGCAGCAACTCTATCACAAACTCCAGATCTCGAGCAGGGAGGCGGGCGGGCAAATCTTCGGGAAAGACATCCATGAAGTCGCACACGTGGGGCGTCGTGAACCTCCAATCTTGGCTTTGCTTCAAGGACATAAAGATGGGGTTCTCGCATAGCTGCGGTGAAAACCCAACTTTGTTCACTGAAGGGTGGTGAGGTAGACAATCTTCACAATGTCGATTTGCCCCAAGTGTTGGGACAACCAATCCATGCCAAGAATCACATCCAAGCGCAGTCGAAGCGGGATAAGGTCCGCCAAAATCCCTCCTTCAATGTGGATAGGCACGCCCGGCATACTCGGTCGGCTCTCATTTCGAACCGGAGCGAATGAGCGGTGGAACCCTCAAAGGAACACGGTGAAGTCCACAATCAACGACAAACGACCTCGAAATAAAAGAATGCGAGGCCCTAGAGTCAAATAAAGCGTGGCGGATGCAAATTAACAAGGCGTACCCAACACCACGTCGGGCGCCTCCTGTGCCTCCTCACCGAGATATGGTTGACTCGGCCGCTCCCAAGCCCGGGTCTTACGGTCGGTGGGTGACCACTCCTACCCGCGTCCTCCATTAGGGCGAGGGCGCTCCAGATCTTCTTAGGACAACTACTCGCGTAGTGGCCCTTGTTGTGGCGATGAAAGCAGTGGCGTCGGTGCGGGGTTGCGGGAACACCTGCTGGCTTTGTGCGCAGCGACGCGTGGCGAGTCACGGCTGCGGAGGGCGTGGAGCTGGTGCTTGAAAGCCTCGGCGGTGGTGAAGCCAAAGAACGGGCCACCGTTGCGGGACCAACCGAGGGACGAGCGAGGCCCGCTGCGCGAGCCGGGGGCCTCCCACTTGCGCTGCGGGACTGTGCCGCTCTCGCCTTGTGCTCGGCGATGATGGCCTTGTCCACCAAGGTGGAAGTCGTGAAGTCCACAATAGAGAGCTTGTCCTCAAGCTCCTCGAGACAAACCCTCCATGAACTTCTCCCCTTGGCCTCATCGGTGGCCACCTCGGCGAGGCGTACCTCGCCAAATGGTTGAACTCATGGAGGTACTCGATCCGCATTTGCGCCCTGTTTGGCGCAGGAACTCCTTCTTCTTGACTTCATCGGGCTGCGGGACATGGGCCCGACGGAAAGGCGGCCGGAACTCCTCCCGAGACCACGTGTCCCGCAGTGCATGGCGAGAAGTTCTCCCACCATGAGTGTGCGCACCCTCCGGTGATGGGATGCGAAAAGTGCGCTCTGCTCGGCGGCGAGCAGCGTTGAGCTTCCGCTCAACGACGCGGCCGATCGTCTGCGTCCAAGGGTCCTCGGACACGGAGAAGGTAGGAGGTGAGTGCGGAGGAACTCGCAAGTCCCCACGAGGCGGTGACTACCTCCGGATCGAGGCACGAGAGGGAGTGGAGGTGTTTCGCGATAACCTCCAACACCCCTACGGTCCTCCGAACGATTGCGTTCGATTTGCATGAGGACTTCCGCCATGGTCGGAGGAGGAAGCTCCTCATCGGGACTACGGTGATTCCGCCGCTCGTGTCCCACCACCATCCCGATTCACTAAGATGAGTTAGCTACAAGCCCGAGATAAAAGAAAGCAAAGAAATGCAAACTCAAAAAAGGCTCGGGAATAACCACCAAGAGTACAAGACCAACAATCACCAAATCGACTTCAAACGACTAACCGTATGGAAGAGCAGTAATCGTGTGAAAAACCCAAAATTTTCAGAACTAAATTCTAGCTCAAAACAGTCCAAAAATCAAGGTATAACCACCTAATAGAGTATAGGCATTAGCTAATCTCATATCACTTCTTACCCTTCTATCCCCACAAGTTTTAGTTGGATTAGCCTCTCATTTTCAGCACTATATACTAATTACAAGCTAGCTGTCCAGAATATGCACTTGCTGTCCAGAATTTCTCCTTCAAGCCCTTGGCCGAAATTTGAAGTTCCAGGGCTCCTATTCCTTACTCCAAACAGCCAAAACTCAATTTAAGGCTCTCATGGTGCTCCCCAAAACTAATTTAGTCGATTAAACAACTATCCTTTGAAAAGAAGATGAGAGGAAAAACAGTTTTTCCAAATTTAATAAAGAATAAGGTGAGATGAGCAAGCTAAGATGGATAAGGAGTAAAATCTGAGAACTTACTTAAGTTTTTATCAATTATTTGAAAGTAAGTTTTCAAAATATCCTAAAGGCGACCAAGCTAGGGGTTTCTACGGTCAGTATGGCTCTGATACCAACTTTGTGAGGACCCGGAATATTTAACTAGTGACACTTAACCTCCAATTGGTTCTAGCATTACTAATTAAACATTCTAAGCCTCGAGGGGCATATGCTTCCCAGAATTGCAGCATATGCATATCATCACAAAATTACACATCATTTCCATACAACATACAGCACTAAGTTCAACAACGACATACATAAAGTAAAGTTATTACAAAAGAGCCGACCGGCCAAAAGAGCAATATACAAGAATGACCAGGAAGCAAAAGCGCCATAAGATGGCTAGAACAAAAGTCGACCAGGTTAGCCATACACCCACAAGGCAACCGGCCAGGGCGCCAAGCTAGTCGCCCATAGCTACCACAACACAGACTCACAAAAGTGAGGCCCTCGAGCTCACCTTCTTCCTCTGCACTGTGAGAACAATTAAGCATAGCATCCGAGTACAAAGATTGTCTTTGTACATAAGATGACGTGTGGAATAGCAGACCTATTCATAAACTACATGCAAGCTTATTTAGGTGGAGGTTGTATGTCTCATTTGCATGAAGCCAACTTTATTTGCAATAATGTAATACATTTTAAAAGCAAGTTTGCAAATCTGTTTTGTTATCAAAGTAATGAAGTAAAGATACATACAAGTAACCACACGGAAGTGACTATCCCAATAGCCACCACACATAGCACGAATCCCAGATTCGTACCACCCATCAAGTTTTAATTTAAAAGGTTGTAGTCTAACTCTTGAAAGACCTTGCCAAGCGTGTCCATAACCTAGGGCGAGGCTATTCGAATAGTTTTAACCTGCGAGGTGTACCAATGTACCCACACTTGAGGCCTTTCAAGCCACAAAGCGCACTCTGAGAGGTATCTTAAGACGCTAAGTCCTCTGAGACATTTCCAATCTTGTGTATTAACTACAGGCCGCTCATATGGATAGAAACCCATATGCTTACATTGCAAGCGAAAGACAACAAATCCCATCACGGGTGAAGTCTTTCGGACACTGTCTCCCAACACCATCCTCCTCGACTCCTGCTGACTGAGCCAATACACGCCAAAGTACTAAGTCAAGAGAGGTCCCATACCCTCTAATGTGGTTATGCAGCTAAAATGCTTGGTTTAGTGTAACAAGATGTTCGGTCCTTGTTGACCGGGCACCATTCGATCCACCCAAATTCACACCATCATACCATTGTGCCCAAGTCTAAATCATTTTGTTTTCAGTTTTAGTTTTCATAAATAGACATGGCACAAGGTGGAAATCATAATCCATAGTAAGTTTTATGTGATCAAGGTTATCGACAAGTCGATAACGCCCATTTCTGGAAACTAAGCATGGCTAAGCAATTAATTCATGAGCGCTAAGTGACAGAGCCCATCCATGAACTCTAAATCACGACAAGTAACCTAGGCTCATGGTAGTAGAGGATAATCATTTGCTAAGGAAATGCACCTACTAGGCCAAGTATTAACACAAAGTAGCAATGCATACATAGAGTTTGTAATCAACATAAATACTTAAAATCTGGGATTAACATGATCAAGCTGCTTGCCTTCTTCTTTGTTGCTCAAAGCTGTTGTGGAGGGTGCGTTCTCGGGATTACCGCAAATGTCGAACCCTAAGCGAAAGGCAAGAAGAACCAAGAACAACCAATAAGACTAGCAACACTAAAACAAAAGAGCAAGCAAAAATTATCCAAATGCGACGAAACTTATACACAAGGTGAAATACGAATATACCTAGACATAGAAACTGGAAAAACCTAATTTGGATTTGTGGTGCAAAAGATATTACCTAAAAACCCATTTTCGGCCATAATTAGCACTGTAGCAAAAACATTTTCTAGAAAGATTTTGAAGCTGAAATTTTTATGGTAGCTACCTATTGGTATAGAGGTAACCCATATAAAATTTCAGATCATTTGGAGTTAAAATGATTTAGTTATGATTTTCTAAAATGCAAAATTAGCATAATGCACTTTCGGAAATATAAATATGTGCAAAACCTATTTCACATTATAGAATGATAACGAGAGGATTTCTAACATCAAATTTCTATTTTTAGGATTTACAGAGAATTCTGGTGTCTATTACATCACTAAATGAATTTTTAAGTCTTTGCTAATAAGGTTAAATCTACTAACATATTTTTAAGTGTCTTTGATTTAGGCCTTCCACCATTTTTAGATTAAAGTTTAGTTAATAACAAATTTATCAAAGTTAAAATCATACAATTATCGGATATATAGAAAAAAGATATGCATTTTCCAAGTTTTAATACAATTCTAGAATATATAAAAATAGCGAGAAAACAAGCTATTCTTAACTAAACAATTTCACCTCTTTGGAACATGCTTAAATCCATTCTTATAATAAACTAAAGTGACAACATAATTTATTACTGTTGGAATTATCTAAGCGATTAAAATGAATTAGTTATGAGTTTCTAAAGTTTTATATCATTTTGATTGTTAAACAAATACTTACCAAATACGAACCACGGATTAAAAGAAAGCAGCGTGGGCGCTCGGCAACCCTTGATCTAACATCCTCGGCTCACGCGCGAAAGCGGCGCCGCAGCGTGCCAAACCTGTCGGGCCGCAGTTGGATCACGATCAGCGGCTCACGAAGTGTATGCATCCGGGCGGTGCGGTTGCTTGGGCCAATCGGTACGCGGAATCTGCGATGGGCGGTCGAGGCGCGCAGCGGTCGGAAGGTCGATGCACACACGATCTCGGTGGTTGATCTCAAGATCGGCGGTCGAGAATGATCAAGGCATCGGAGGGTCGAATGCACTCCGCGATGCGGGCGCGGATCTAAAGCGAGCGGTAGATATTGTGCGATTCAAAGGAAGATCTTGACATGTGGGACCGCATGTCGGTGACTTCAGTCACCTGTATTAGTTTAACCCGCGTGCGATGCCCCAGGCCACTTGTCGGCCCGAGTGGCGGTTGGGGCGAATTTAATGATTCCAATGATTACCATTAATTAGGCACTAATGACTACTGGAATTTGATTTTAATCCCTCGGGCCCACAAATGGCGACCGGAGGAGATTAAAACGATTTAACCGACACATTAACTAACCAATGATTAGCATTAATGATGTAGGAGCAGTGCGGAATTGAACGAGGCGAGTTAAGGATATTGGGCCCACTAGTCGGTGGCTCAACAACAACGATTAAGACATAATTAAGAACTAATGATTAGCAATTAATGTGTCCTAATCGGTGGCGAGCAGGAGCCACGTGCGGCAAAACCGAGTGAGTTCAACGGCAAATCGCCGGCGACCTTGCGCGGCGGCACGAACAAGACCAAAATGGATTCGCAATATGATGCGAACCTAATGGTAGCATTCGCCGTGGCGAGGGCTAGAAACGCCGGCTAGCGGAAAAACGAAAATGGGAGCTTCTTGCTAAACATGAAAATCGCGATGAGCTCCGCTGCGAGCCTAGGTGCGGGTGCGGAGCTTCTAAGGACTAATAAGAAGCTACCTTGGTGACAAGAAGCTTGAAGATGGCGGAGATGCTTGATCACGATGGCTTCATTGGACATGAAGAAGAAAGGTTGAAAACGACACCTGAGCCAAATGAGTGATACAAAGCATCAAAATAGCTTCATAATGATTCACGAAGCTACATGAGCAAGCAATTGGAAAATGGAGCACTCACAGTGAGGAAGAAGATGACCAAATTAGGCCGAATTTGAACAAACTAAATTGGACAATTCACGAGAATCACATCCAAAATCAAGTGAGGAAATGTTCAAGGAAGTAAATAGATAAGGTTAGGGCAAAGAAATATGAAGGAGGACCACTTTGGAACACCAGAACACCAATGAAGCTTCACGGGTCAACAATAGCGATTTGCCATTTTTGAGGTGTTAGGCTCCAATACTGAGAATGAAGCTTGATGGTGGTCTAAAGAAATACCGGGAGGCATTGAGAGTGCTTATAAGGCCAAGAAAGTGTTAGGGTTTGCACCACTCATGTTTGGTGGCAAAGCACAAAACACAATCTTGTGGCCAGACAAGGAAAGGGGTGTAGGCGTGCACTAGGGCATGGCCTTGCCTGAGTACCTCCCATACCCTAAGCGTCGGCTAGGGTGGCTTTAGGAGCAAGAAATGACCTGCCATTACTCCCCTACAGGCGCTCACGGCCGGGAGGTAGAAGGCGACCAGCGAAAAGGTTCGGTGACTCACGGCCGTTGGATGAGACACGAGCGGTGAGATAGCGCCACGCCTACGGGCTTTAAAACACAGCGGAGATATTGCGAACCCTACGATTAGAAATGAGCGGCTCGAGATAGCTCCACGTTGCAAACTCAAATTACAACGAAGGGGTATGCGGCGTTGGATCTTAATCCAACGGCTCGATTCAAAAATGCAGCGGAGGTCCGAAAGTTTCGCGCATCTCGGCGGTTGGATGGAGATCTAACGGTTGACATTGGACTTGCAGCGGAAGGTCGAGTGATACAGCGCGCGGGCGTGCGATTAGATCTAGCGGTTGAGATCCACGCGCGTTTTAAAGAGTGGCTCGGTGCATTTAGTTGATGGACCAAGTCGATTGGCGAGCAGTCGACTCGAACAGAGTAACGATAAAGCCCGGTTTGACTTTGAAATAAAAGCGAGAGACTTTGAAAGATTTATTTGAGGTAGCAAATGCTCCAAAAATTATGAAATTTTTAGAGGAGCTTGCTAACTCAGATATCAACCTTAATGTAAAATTTTCAGAGGTTTTATACTGCGAATAAATCTCAAAATTCTGCAAGGCTCTGTTTTAATGTTTGACTAAGGGTCAAGCAGGTTTATTACCTCTAAAAATATTCAAACAATTTCTAAAAATTGTGAAATTTTTCGAGGGGTCACATACCATCACAGAGACTTAGGAAAAATATTTCAGAGGATGATCATAAGATTTGACAAGGTTGTTTTTTTTGGAATAGCAAGATTTGGATCAACAAGACTTGTGACAATGTAATTCCATAATTCCTTGAACAAGAATTGATTGGCTGTGAGAAATACATGGCGTAAGAAAAAGTTTTAATTTCTACTGATTTTCTTACATTTGAAACACAAGCCCAAGATTGGGATGTTACAAAACCTCCCCCTTACAAGAATCTACTTGAGATTACATTTACTCGGAGAAGAAGGAAGGAAAATCTGCACATGAAGGCGATCTTCTCACTCCCAAGTTGCTTCATCTTGAAATGGTTTGACCACTGAACCTTAGGAACTTGATGACACGGTTCCTTGTTCTCCGTTCAGTTCCTCAAGAATCTGAGCAGGATGCTCGCGATAGGTCAAATTCTCCCACATCGAGAGTTTCCAGCGGAGTTTCTCGGTCGGGACACGGAGGCACTTCTTGAGTGTGAAACATGGAACACATCATGCACACCCTCAAGTGCAGGTGGTAGCTCCAATCTGTATGCAAGCTGCTCCAACTCTCTCGATGATACGGTGGGCCCAACATATCGAGGAGCCAATTTGCCTTTGATGCCAAAGCGATGGCCCTTCAAGGTGAGACTTTGAGATACACAAAGTAATTGGGCTCAAAGCTCAACTCGCGGCGGCGACGATGCATAGCTCTTTTATGCAGGTGGGCCATGCGCGGATGCTCGCGGATCAGCGAACTTGACTTCGGCCTCATTGATGAATCTGGGCGGCAATGCCGCTCACGATCTCGACCAGTTCAATGGGGTTGCATCTCCTCCCATACAAAGCCTCAAATGGTGCCATGCAGCGGCTTTGAAAATTTGTTGTTGTAGGAGAACTCCATAAATGGTAGGCACTTCTCCACTTCTTCCCATAGGAAAGAACACAAGCCTGAGCATATCTTCCAACACTTGGTTGACTTCGCTCCGTTTGGCCATCGGTCGAGGATGAAAGGTTGTCTTTGAAATGAAGGCGAGTCCCCATAGCCTCTTGCACTATGCCAAACCGCGAGGTGAAAAGTGCACCACAATCGAAATAATCGTCTTGGTACCGCAGTGAAGACTCACAATCCTCGAGACATAAAGTTCGGCCAAGGCCCCACAGGCGAGTCTTGGTGGAAGGAAATCGCCACTTTAGTCAACTTTGTCGATCCACGACCCAAATAGCATCATTCCCTTTGGGCGGCGGGGCAAACCGGTGATGAAGTCCATGCCAGCGGAATCCACTTCCACTCGCGCGCGGCAAAGGTGAAGAAGGCTGCCGGACGCGATGCTCGGCCTTCACCGCGGCGGCTACGTCACACTCGGCAACAAACTTGGCAATCTCGCGCTTCATTCGGGTCCACGGAATCTCGGCGAAGGTCTGATACATCTTGGTAGCCGGGTGAATAGACAAAGGAGAATCATGGGCCAGCGGAGAATCAAATTCCGCAATTCCATGACCTTAGGAATCACAAGGCGCTGCCCAAACCACACAACGCCATGCTGCGTCCTCTGAAAAGCACTTGGCTATCCATCCTTGATGTTACGCGGATTTGGCTCACACCAACATCATCTGCACATGCGTGCTTGATTTAGTCCACCAAGGTTGGTTGCACAACCAATGTAGCAAGAGAACGCGCTCGATCAAACCCAAATTGAGGCAGGAATTACAGAAATGAGGTGTAGGCTGCTGCTCTTGGAGCATCAACATGTTACAATACACCTTAGTGAGTGCATCGGCAGCGATATTGGCCTTGCCGGATGGTGCCGAATACCCATGTCATAGTCCTTGATCAATTCCAACCATCTTCTTTGCAGAGGTTCGAGATCGTTTGGGTGAACAAGTACTTCAAGCTCTTGTGGTCGAATACACCTCACAGCAGTTACCAATCGGATAATGCCGCCAAATCTTGAGTGCATGGACCACAGCTAACTCCAAGTCATGAGTAGGATAGTTGAGTTCATGAGGCCTCAAGCTGCGCGATGCATAGGCCACAACCTTGCCTTCTGCATAAGAACACAACCAAGACCACGACGAGAAGCATCACAATAGATATCAAAACTCTTGTGAATATCGGGAGAACAAGCAACGAAGTGAGGTCAGCGCTTCTTGAGTTCTGAAAACTCACATCATGGCGATGGACCACACAAACTTCTTGTCTTTCTTGAGCAATTCGGTCATAGGCTTCGCAATCTTGGAGAAATTCTCGATAAAGCAGCGATAGTAGCCACCAAACCAGAAAACTCCGCACATCGGTGGTACTGACAGGTGACCCCAAGATAGCACATCACCGACCTTGCTAGGATCCACACCACACCTCCTTTGAAGAACATGGCCCAGAATGCTACTTCCTTCAACGAACTCGCACTTGCTGAATTTGGCATACGGTAGGTGCTCACGCACTTGCCCAACACAAGCTTAAGATGCTCGGCATGCTCTTCTTCACTCTTGGAGTAGATAAGGATATCATCGATGAATACCACCACAAACCTATCCAAATACTCCATGAATCCGAGTTCATAAGATTCATGAATAAGCGGAGCATTAGTCAAACCAAAAGACATGACGGTGTACTCGTAAAGGCCATAACGAGTAGCAAAGGCCGTCTTAGGAATATCCTCGGCCTGATCGACTTGATGATAGCCAGTCTCAAGTCAATCTTGGAGAAGACTGTGCTCAGTCAAGCGATCGAAAAGATCATCAATGCGGGCAAAGGATACTTGTTCTTTACAATCACCTCATTAAGCGGACGGTAATCAACACACATCATAAGGTCTTGTCCTTCTTCTTCACAAAGATAACTGGACAACCCCAAGGAGATGAGCTAGGGCGGATAAAACCCTTCTCTTGCAGCTCACCCGGTTGCTTCTTGACTCCTCCAACTCATTAGGAGGCATGCGTCGGCCTCTTAGAAATAGGGGCGATGCAGGGCAGCAACTCTATCACAAACTCGGATCTCGAGCAGGGGAGGCGGGCGAGGCAAATCTTGGGAAAGACATCCGCGAAGTCGCACCGCAGTGGGGCGTCGTGAACCTCCAATACGGCTTTGCTTCAAGGACATAAAGATGGGGTTCTATAGCTGCGGTGAAAACCCAACTGTTCACTGAAGGGTGGTGAGGTAGACAATCTTCACACTGTCGATTTGCCCCAAGTGTTGGGACAACCAATCCATGCCAAGAATCACATCCAAGCGCGCCGAGTCGAGCGGGATAAGGTCCGCCAAGAATCCTCCTTCAATGTGGATGAGCATGGCATACTCGTCGGCTCTCATTTCCGAACGGAGAGCGAATGAGCGATGGAACCCTCAAAGAACACGGTGAAGTCCACAATCAACAACAAGCGACCTCGAAATAAAAGAATCGAGGCCCTAGAGTCAAATAAAGCGTAGCAGGATGCAAATTAACAAGGAGCGTACCCAACACCACGTCGGGCGCCTCTGTGCCTCCTCAGCCAGAGATATGGTTGACTTCGGCGCTCCCCAAGCCGGGGTCTTACGGTGGGTGGGTGACCACTCCCCTACCGCGTCCTCCATTAGGGCGAGGGCGCTCGATCTTCTTAGGACAACTACTCGCGTAGTGGCCCTTGTTGTGGCGATGAAAGCGGTGGCGTCGGCTGCGGTTGCGGGAACACCTGGCTCTGGGTCGCGAGCGCGCGTGGCGAGTCACGGCTGCGGAGGGCGTGGGTGGTCTTTGAAAGCCTCGCGGTGGTGAAGCCAAGAGCAGGCCACCATTGCGGGACCAACCGGGGACGAGGCGAGGCCCGGCTGCGCGGTCATTGGGCCTCCACTTGCGCTTGCGGGACTGCGACGCTCTGCGCCTTGTGCTCGGCGATGATGGCCTTGTCCACCAAGGTGCGGAAGTCGTGGAAGTCCACAATAGAGAGCTTGTCACGAAGCTCCTCGGACAAACCCTCCATGAACTTCTCTGCTTGGCCTCATCGGTGGCCACCTCGGCGAGGCGTACCTCGCCAAATGGTTGAACTCATGGAGGTACTCGATCACAGATTGCGCCTGTTTGGCGCAGCAGGAACTCCTTCTTCTTGGCTTCATCGGGCTGCGGACATGGGCCGGCGGAAGGCGGCCGGAACTCCTCCCACGAGACCACGTGTCCCTTGGTTGCATGGCGAGAAGTTCTCCCACCATGAGAGTCCGCACCCTCCGGTGATGGGATGCGAAAAGTGCGCTCTGCTCACGGCGAGCAGCGTTGAGCTTCCGCTCAACGAGCGCGCGCCGATCGTCTGCGTCAAGGGTCCTCGGACTGGAGAAGGTAGGAGGCGATGCGGAGGAACTCGCAAGTCCCCACGGGCCGGTGACTACCTCCAGATCGAGGCACGGAGGAGTGGAGGTGTTTCTGGCGATAACCTCCAGCACCTCACGGTCCTCGAGCGATTGCGTTCGATTTGCATGAGGACTTCCGCCATGGTCGGAGGAGAGCTCCTCATCGAGGACTACGGTGATTCCGGCGCTCGTGTCCCACCGACCATCTGATTCACTAAGATAAGTTAGCTACAAGCCGAGATAAAAAGAAAGCAAAGAAATGCAAACTCAAAAAAAGGCTCGGGAATAACCACCAAGAGTACAAGACCAACAATCACCAAATCGACTTCTGACGAACGACTAACATTATGGAAGAGCGAGTAATCGTGTGAGAAAACCCAAAATTTTCAGAACTAAATTCTAGCTCAAAACAGGTCCAAAAATCAAAGGTATAACCACCTAATAGAGTATAGGCATTAGCTAATCTCATATCACTTCTTACCCTTCTATCCCCACAGTTTTAGTTGGATTAGCCTCTCATTTTCAGCACTATATACTAATTACAAGCTAGCTGTCGAATATGCACTTGCTGTCAAAATTTCTCCTTCAAGCCCTTGGCAGAAATTTGAAGTTCAGGCTCCTATTCCTTACTCCAAACAGCCAAAACTCAATTTAAGGCTCTCATGGTGCTCCCAAAACTAATTTAGTCGATTAAACAACTATCCTTTGAAAAGAAGATGAGAGGAAAAGCAGTTTTCCAAATTTAATCAAGAATAAGGTGAGATGAGCAAGCTAAGATGGATAAGGAGTAAAATCGAGAACTTACTTAAGTTTTTATCAATTATTTGAAAGTAAGTTTTCAAAATATCCTAAAAGCGACCAAGCTAGGGGTTTCTCTGGTCGATGTATGGCTCGATACCAACTTTGTGAGGACCCGAATATTTAACTAGTGACACTTAACCTCCAATTGGTTCTAGCATTACTAATTAAACATTCTAAGCCTCGAGGCATATGCTTCCAAGTGCAGCATATGCACATCATCACAAAATTACACATCATTTCCATACAACATCTGACACTAAGTTCAACAACGACATACATAAAGTAAAGTTATTACAAAGAGCCGTGGCCAAAAGAGCAATATACAAGAATGAGTGGAGCAAAAGCGCCATAAGATGGCTAGAACAAAAGTCGACAGGTTAGCCATACACCCACAAGGCAAGCAGCCAAGACATAAGCTAATCGCCCATAAGCTACCACAACACTGACTCACAAAGTGAGGCCCCTCGAACTCACCTTCTTCCTCTGCATGAAACAATTAAGCATAGCATCAGTACAAAGATTGTCTTTGTACATAAAGCATGACGTGTGGAATAGCGACCTATTCATAAACTACATGCAAGCTTATTTAGGTGGAGGTTGTATGTCTCATTTGCATGAAACCAACTTTATTTGCAATAATGTAATACATTTTAAAACAAGTTTGCAAATCTGTTTTGTTATCAAATATGATGAAGTAAAGATACATACAAGTAACCACACAGGTGACTATCCCAATAGCCACCACACATAGCACAGATCGATTCGTACCACCCATCAAGTTTTAATTTAAAAGGTTGTAGTCTAACTCTTGAAAGACCTTGCCAAGCGTGTCCATAACCTAGGGCGAGGCTATTGAATAGTTTTAACCTGCGAGGGTGTACCAATGTACCCACACTTCATCACCGCCTTCAAGCCACAAAGCACACTAGAAAGGTATCTGCACGCGACTAAGTCCTCTGAGACATTTCCAATCTTGTGTATTAACTCTGAGCGCTCATATGGATAGAAACCCATATGCTTACATTGCAAGCGAAAGACAACAAATCCCGTCACGGGTGAAGTCTTTCGGACACTACTGTCTCCCAACACCATCCCTCCTCGACTCCTGCGACTAGGAGCCAATACACAAAAGTACTAAGTCAAGAGAGGTCCATACCCTCTAATGTGGTTATACGCTAAAATGCTTAGTTTAGTGTAACAAGATGTTCGGTCCTTGTTGACCGGGCACCATTCGATCACACCCAAATTCACACCATCATACCATTGTGCCCAAGTCTAAATCATTTTGTTTTCAGTTTTAGTTTTCATAAATAGACATGGCACAAGGTGGAAATCATAATCCATAGTAAGTTTTATGTGATCAAGGTTATCGACAAGTCGATAACCAGCCCATTCTAGGAAACTAAGCATGGCTAAGCAATTAATTACATAGCTGCTAAGTGACAGAGCCCATCCATGAACTCTAAATCACAGCAAGTAACCTAGGCTCATGGTAGTAGAGGATAATCATTTGCTGAAATGCACCTACTAGGCCAACTATTAACACAAAGTAGCAATGCATACATAGAGTTTGTAATCAACATAAATACTTAAAATCTGGGATTAACATGATCAAGCTGCTTGCCTTCTTGCTGTTGCTCAAGCTGTTGTGGAGGGTTGTTCTCGGGATTACATAAATGTCGAACCCTAAGCGAAAGGCAAGAAGAACCAGAACAACCAATAAGACTAGCAACACTAAAACAAAGAGCAAGCAAAAATTATCCAAATCGCGTGAAACTTATACACAAGGTGAAATACGAATATACCTAGACATAGAAACTGGAAAAACCTAATTTGGATTTGTGGTGCAAAAGATATTACCTAAAAACCCATTTTAAATATAATTATACTATAGCAAAAACATTTTCTAGAAAGATTTTGAAGCTAAAATTTTTATGGTAGCTACCTATTGGTATAGAGGTAACCCATATAAAATTTCAGGTCATTTGGAGTTAAAATGTAATACCAGAAAGTGAGTTAAGTTTTGAATCGAGGAAGATTAAATTTTGGTTTGGGAGAGATCGATTATTCGGGAAGGATCAAGCGAGCGCGGGAGGGACTTTTTGGTTGAGAGTCGGTGCTGTAGTTTTAGAAAATCGCATTTTTGCGACAGCAGGCCTGGGCCAAGGCCCATTTGGGGTGGCCAGACCAGGGGCTCCCTCCCACCAACCCTAGCCGATTCCCCCTCCCTTCTCCCCACCCCTTTGGCCGCCACTCCACCTCCACACCTCCCCACCTCTCACCTCCCTCCACCTCTCTTGCGCCCTCCCCATCCCATCACCCCCATTGTTGCTGGCCAAGGAGGAGAAGGATCCCCTGCAGCCCTTGAGAAAGAAGGGGGAAGGAGAAAAGAAGAGAAGGGGAAGAAGGAGGAGGGAAGAAGAGAAGAGAAGAAGAGGGAGGAGAAGGGATCCATAGCGAATTGTGGAGATCTTCATCCCGCTGTGCGCTCTCCTCATTTGGCAAGGGTAACCCGTGGTTCGTCGCTTTAGGTCAATTTCTAGTTGTCTTATTTTCGGATGTCAGTTCGTCGGTATTCTGCAGCAGCGAAGCTTGTCAGTTTTGTCTGGGTTAGAGGCAGATTTGGGTCTGGGCATCTCCTAGAAAGTTGTGGGTATCGTAGTTATCTTTCATTGCCGACAAGAATCAGGTCATTCAGATTCGGTAGCCAAAGTTATGATTTTTAGTGCTATGATGTTTCTGTGGGTATCAGTTTTGACAGTGTCGGTTTAACCTGATTTAAACTTGCTGTTAGAGGAGTTTCAGAGGTCTCACCATAACGAAAAATGAAGCTAATTCTCTTAGCTTTCAGGAAAACTAAAGATCACTGAATTTGGATGAACGTAGAAAGTTATGCTATTTTCTTTATTTCTGTCCAGAATCTTAATGCTGTTGAGCTGCTCTGACTAAAAGGATTGGTAGGGTAGAAGATGGCCAGATCAGAGGTCACCCCAACTAGGTTTATTTAGGCAACTTAATTATCTTTTCAGAAAGTCCAAGATCATCCTATTTGGACTCCTGATAAGAAAGTTATGAATTTTGAAGTCTGCTGTCATGAGTGACGATCGCTAGAAATTAGAAAAAACTAGACGTGATAAGAAGTTAGCGATTTGATTGTAATGAAATGTATGATTTTGGTCAGTATGTTGGTCTAAGTTTGGGGTTATTTTCTTGTCCAGGTGGCAGCGAGATCCCAAAGCATCACCCACTTCCGTCCGCCGTTCTCGCGCGGTTGAGGCAAGTATTGGGTTTATGTGTAGAATTGGTTGCATGTCATAATTGAATGGTGTGTTGTTCATCATTGCCATGTGATTGTGTTGTGGAGATGATTCTAGTTGTTTTGATGTTTGCAAGTTTTACAGAGGTTCCTTCATGATGCTATTGTTTACATACTCACATTACATATTGATTTATGTTATTGAAAGTATGATGTGGTAGTACTTATGCATGTTTGAGCATATTGAGACTTGGTCACGTGGTGATCAAGTATATTGTTGAGTCCTGTCATGTAATGAGCGAGCGAAGATCCCACATTCATGGAATGTGGGCAATGAATCTGAAGGTCCCGTCATTGTGATGACGGGCAAGTCCTATACATGTGATGTATAGGCTCTTAGTCCACATGCCAAAGGGCACGAGCAAAGGAGTACTCATCGGCGGATGAATACCAGCATTCTGCGATAAAATCGTAAGAGATAAAGAACAAAGAGTGCATAGCATTATCATTAAATTTCTAATATTTGAAATGCCATGAATGAAGTTGATTAAAGTTGTTTATCTTGTCATGTCTTTATGATTATGCAACCTTGTTGATACTTCTTTGAGTCGTTTGGCTCACCCTTGCTTTGTCTTGTTATAGGTACATCGAGGCAAGAGCGTCATGCATGGGAGGTAGACTTTGGAAACACGCACTACCTCACTATTTATGCAAATGCTAATTAAGCGTCACTTAAGAATAAATAAGCGTGTGGTGACTATATATGGATGTTTTGATGGTGATGGTTGGATTACTCTTGGTTATGTAGTGATGTTAATTGTTTACAATCGTATGGTTATCTTATTTGCATGAAAGATTTGGATTATAGTATTGATAATAAATGCCATGGTTATCGGTTGTTACCACGATTTTGTTGTTATTACAAAGGAAGCTCTGTCGAAAATTTATAGATTGTTCTAGTTAGTGTAAGTCTTGTAGCATTCTAGGCTCATGCGGGTGGGTTATTCTGATTAGTATCGGAGGCGAAGCTACAGGTCGCGGGCATCGAAAAAAAAATTAATTAATTTTGACACACTAAGCCTGATGGGTGGGATTGGGTTTTCTTTTGCATTGCACTACGCTATTGTCATTGTATGTTTATTCTTGAATTTACTTTCTAGTTATTCTTTTGCTCATTGTGGTTAGTTTTGTTGTGGTGTTCTTAGATGGCAAGAGCGGAGGAGTCGTTATTAGAGTGGCGGCGGGTGCGGCGAGGCGAGCAATGCCCGCGCCAGTTGAGTGCATGTTGGTGAAGCAAGTCTGCGAGTCGGAGGAAGAGGTTGCTTCAGCGACTCGGGGATCAAGCTCCTCCAGTTGTTCGGTTGATGTCCCATTGGTGGCCCCTGCGGTGGTACCCGTGGCGATTACTATGGGATTGCATCGGTGGAGCGCCTGCGCCATGATACCTTTGATGGATTGGGCACTCCGGTGGATGCGGCCAGCCCAGTGCGTCACATGGAGAAGGCACTGGTGCTGAGGATGTCGTGCGAGATGAGAGCCACGATTTGTGGCATTTCGACTTAAGGGGCAGCGGACATCAGTGGGAGGAGTCTTGGCAGCTAGGACTGCGCACATGGCCTGTTACATGGGAGTTGTTTGTGGAGCGATTTGGAGGAGGTTTTATCAGCGTCATTTATGGAGGATGGAAGTCTCAACTGCGAGCTGGAGGGTAAGATAGCGGTGTCGGAATATGAGCGGGTTTTAACAATCGATCCGCTTTATCACCGTGATGGCTCAGATGCGCGAAAAAGGCTAAGAGGTTTCGTAGGGGCTCGGGCGGGAATTCCGTCGAGGTTTGGGAGCGCTTGAATTGCGTGATTTTGGCTCCACAGTAGAGCAAGCCGAGGGCATGGAGCTAGAGATGCGGCTTGGGAGGATCTACAGTGCAGGAGGTACCATGGTCGAGGATGGGGCTAGTGGCGGCGGAAGAAGAATATTGGAGGAGAAGTGGGTCATTTACGGCGGTTTCCAAAAGTTCAAGGAGCGTAGAATTCCTTCAAGTCCAGAACCACAAGGCCACAATCATCTTTTACTTCGGATCGGCGGTGAGTGGGCCTGAGTTGCGCCAGTTCGAGCGAGGTATGAAATGTTTCAAGTGTGGCAATGAGCATCGGCGTCAGTGTTCTTAGTCGAGGATCTTGTGCCCTTTGTGGTCGGAGAAGCCACAGGCATTGGTTTGTCGGCGGAATCCGCGGTATTATCAAATGGGAACGAGCCAGCGTCGACACAGGCGGCGGCGTCTTGCGGTCGGTTCCGGATGTTAGCGACCACACCTACCGGTCTTGGGGTCAGCCTCGGTCCTATTTTGGCATCACGGAGGATGCGCGCGCAGTACTTTTGGCCACAGTGCCTTCGCCGCCGTTTCATTCAGTGCCTTGGCACCTCCTGCGTTCGCGCCCCCTTTTGGTGCCGGAGTTCCCTACTTTGCTGATAGCGGCGATTTCCTATGCCATCAAGGCGGAAGTGGCGAGTCGTCTGATGTGGTGGCAGTGCGCTCTTAGTGGACTCGGTGGAGGCTTATGTTCTTTTGATTGAGGCTGCTTTCTCTTTTGTATCATTAGAGTTTGCTAGTCGGGCCAATTTGAGTATCTTGATCTTTATCTCGATCGGTTGTAGTTAATTCTCTGGTGGAATTCTTGCTAGCTCCTGAGTTAGTCAAGGTTGTGTGATCTCATTGGATGGGAAGATTTCATTGCTAATTTAATGAGTCTGAAAATGGAGCCATTTGATGTTATATTGGGTATGGGTGGTTGCATAGTTTTGGCGATTATATCGTGCTTTTGGAAAACGATAACTCTGCTGGCACCATCAGTCTTGAGTAGTTTTTGGTGGTGCCCTTCCTACTCTCTTTGCATGTTGGCTGATCTGCTTTCGTGGCAGTGCGAAGAGTGGATTTCTTTGTCTCTAATTGGAAAGCCAAGTTCTTCTTTGGCTTGAAATTGATCGGTGGTTGGGAATTCTTAGATGTTTTCAGAGTTGCGGGATGCCTCCTCCTCGTCCGTGGAGTTTGGATTGATTTGATCAGGTGCTCAGCGGATTTCTATGACCCGTCTGTCCCTGCGCGTCCATTCGGGAGGAATTAAAGCAGTTGGATGATCTAAGCGAAAGATCTTATTCGACCCGGTGTGTCTCAGTAGGGAGCTCGGTATTGTTTACGAAGAAGGATGGTAGTTGGCGCATGTGTATCGATTATCGTGCTCTTAACGGTGACCATCAAGAATAAATATCCTTTGCCTGCATTGAAGACTTATTTGATCGGTTGAGAGGGCAAAGGTGTTTTCAAAGATAGATCTTGATCGAGTTACAACCAAATTCGATCAG
This sequence comes from Ampelocalamus luodianensis, assembly GCA_036346255.1. Taxonomy (NCBI): domain Eukaryota; kingdom Viridiplantae; phylum Streptophyta; class Magnoliopsida; order Poales; family Poaceae; genus Ampelocalamus; species Ampelocalamus luodianensis. Next base: position 42,092,028 of record CM070622.1, read on the forward strand.
AGGAGGATATTGAAAGCGGCGTTCTCTACAAGGTATGGGCACTTTGAGTTCAAAGTTATGTCATTTGGACTAACGAATGCCTAAGTGTTTTTATGGAAACTATGAGCGAGGATCTTGCATGAGTATACGGATGATTTTGTCGTAGTTTTTATTGATGATATTTTGATCTATTCAAAGGCGAAGTTGAGCATGGCGTCATCGAGGTTGGTGTTGGACACACTAAGAAAATAGGTTCTATGCCAAGTTCAAAAGTGTGAATTCGGATGTGCGAAGTGGGGTTCCTCGGGCATATTATAAATGATAAGGTATATCAGTCGATCGGGGAAAATTTCCCGATGGTTGATTGGGCAAGGCAGACCAATGTCAAGAAGTGAGAAGTTTTACAGGTATGGCGGGGCTATTCTGGCGTTTTGTGCAAGATTTTCCATCATTGCAAAGCCGTTGTCGAGGCTCACTTTCGAAAGATGTGAAGTTTTGTGGGGCGATGATTGTGGCGCGTTTCGGACTTTGAAGGAAAAGTTGGTGGCTATCGGTTCTTACTATTCTGAGCACGAGGCGATTCACGGTGTACTCGATGCATCGAGTTGGTTTGGGTTGTGTGCTCATGCGGGGCGGGAAGGTTACGGCTTATCGTCTAGGCGGTTGAAGAAGCATGGCGAAATTATCAACTCATGATTTAAATTGGCTGCGGTAGTGTTAGCTTTGAAGCTTTGGAGGCATTATCTTTATGGCGAATCTTGTGATATCTTTCACGATCACAAGAGTCTTAAGTACATTTTACGGAGGATTTGAATCTAAGGCAGTGAAGATGGTTAGAGTGATCAAAGATTATGATCTCACAATTCGATATCATCTGGCAAAGCTAACGTGGTGATGCTCTTAGTCATAAGGTGACACACGGCTACTTTGGATTGTCTTATTGCAGTTTTGACGCATGGAGATATCGTATTGCTATCACGAGATTGCTCATACAGAGGCATGGTGATTTTGGGGTCAGACCATTCCACGAGTACAGAAGCGCAGCAAAATGACCCATTTTTGCGGAGGGTCGGAGCGTTTGGACACAGGAAAGGAAGGAATTTTAGTTTGGATGGGTTTGGAGCATTGCGATTCAAGGCGATTATGTGCCCTGAAGCGAGGAGTTAAGGATGACATTTTAAAGGAGGCACATCGCACTCATTATACTGTTCATCATCGGGAGGCGAAGATGTCAGTGATTTGAAGCGAATTTACGGTGGAAAAGAATGAAGGTGGATATTGCCAATTATGTAGCTTCTTGTGGTGTTTGTCACAAGTAAAAAGTGAACATAAGCGACCTGCCGAGATTATTCGACCTTTGGAGGTACCCCAATGGCCATGGGATGATATCTCTATGGATTTTGTTGTTGCGTTACCTCGCTTCGCGTGAGTAAGGATGCAATTTGGGTTATAGTGGACCGGTTGACAAGTGCGCACATTTTATTCTGTCAGTTCGACGAACTCGGCTAGTGATTTGGCCCTATCTATGTGCGTGAGATTGTGAGATTGCATGGAGTGCCAAAAACCATCATTTCGAGCGGGGATGCTAAGTTTGTATCAAGTTTTGGGAGAGTTTGCAGAATGCTTTGGGCACACAACTCCGTTTGAGTACAGCTTTTCATCCTCGGAGCAGGATGGACAAGCAGCGCACTATTCGGACCTTGGAGGATATGTTGAGAACTGTGTCCTATCTTGGAAGGGTAGGCTGGGAAGATCGGTTGCCTTTAGCGAAATTGCTTATAATATGATTATCACTCCGGCATAAAAGGCGCTCCGTTTGAGTTTTTGTATGGGCGTAAGTGTAGATCACCCCTTTCTTTGGAAGCTTGTGGGTGAAAAGCGATTCTAGGCCCAGATTGGGTACAAAAGGCGGTGGAGCAGTGGCCTTGGTGAAGCGAGAACATTATGGCGGCTCGAGGCAGGCAGAGAAAAAGCTATGCGAGATGTAAGGAGGCAGGACTTAGAATTTGAAGTGGGTGACGGGTACTCTTGAGGTGTCACCCACAAAAGAATGTAAGATTTGGTACCAAGGAAGCTTAGCGAGGTACATTGGCCCGTCGCGATCTGGCGGATTGGGAAGTTGGCATACCGCTGGACCTTGGAGTCCATGAGGAATTATGCGCAACGTGTTTCATGTATCCATGTTGAGGAAGTACTTGCGAGATCGAACATCACATTTCATTGGAACCTTTAACCATTGAACAAGATCTGTCCTTGAGTCCAAGCTAGTAAAAATATTGGAAAAGTCGGAGGCACTAAGGAACAAGACAGCAGAAGTATGTTAAGGTACTTTGGTCTGACCATGGTGGCGAGGAAGCTACATGGGAATTGGAATCGCATGCGCGAGATTTATCGAGTATTCACTTGGTGTGTATCCATTGTTTGTTAAGTGTTCACCTCGGTTTCTCTTGTGCTCGTAGGCGTTTAGATTGAGTCGAATCTGTTAAGAGGAGTAGAATGTAATACCGAAAGTGAGTTAAGTTTTGAATCGAGGAAGATTAAATTTTGGTTTGGGAGAGATCGATTATTGGGAAGGATCAAGCGAGCGCAGGGAGGACTTTTGGTTGAAGTCGGTCTGCAGTTTGAAAGGAAAATCGCATTTCGCGGCAGCAGAGCTGGGCCAAGGCCCATTTGGGGTGTGCGACCAGGGGGCTCTCCCTCCAACCTAGCCAATTCCCCCTCCCTTCTCACCCCACCCCCTTTGGCCGCCACTCCTCCCACCTCCACCTCTCCACCTCCCTCCACCCTCTCTTGCCCCTCCCCATCCCACATCACCCCCATTGTTGCTGGCCCAGGAGAGAAGGATCCCCTTGCGACCGGCCAAGAAAGAGGGGAAGGAGAAAAGAAGAGAAGGGGAAGAAGGAGAGGAAGAAGAGAAGAGAAGAAGAAGAGGAGGAGAAGGGATCCATGGCGGAATTGTGGAGATCTTCATCCCGCTGTGCGCTCTCTCCGTTTGGCAAAGGGTAACCCGTGGTTAGTCGCTTTAGGTCAATTTCTAGTTGTCTTATTTTCGGATGTCAGTTCGTCGGTATTCTGCAGCAGCGAAGCTTGTCGGTTTTGTCTGGGTTAGAGGCAGATTTGGGTCTGGGCATCTCCTAGAAAGTTGTGGGTATCGTAGTTATCTTTCATTGCCGACAAGAATCAGGTCATTCGGACTTGGTAGCCAAAGTTATGATTTTTAGTGCTATGATGTTTCTGTGGGTATCAGTTTTGACAGTGTCAGTTTAACCTGATTTAAACTTGCTGTTAGAGGAGTTTCCAGAGGGTCTCACCATAACGAAAAATGAAGCTAATTATCTTAGCTTTGAGGAAAACTAAAGATCACTGAATTTGGATGAACGTAGAAAGAAAGTTATGCTATTTTCTTTATTTCTGTCCAGAATCTTAATGCTGTTGAGCTGCTCTGACTAAAGGGATTGGTAGGGGTAGAAGATGGCCGAATCAGAGGGTCACCCCAACTAGGTTTATTTAGGAAACTTAATTATCTTTTCAGAAAGTCCAAGATCATCCTATTTGGACTCCTGATAAAGAAAGTTATGAATTTTGAAGTCTGCTGTCCGCAGTGACGATCGCTAGAAATTAGAAAAAATAGGCGTGATAAGAGTTAGCGATTTGATTGTAATGAAATGTATGATTTTGGTCCAGTATGTTGGTCTTAGTTTGGGGTTATTTTCTTGTCCAGGTAGCCGAGATCCCAAGGCATCACCCACTTCACGTCCAGCCGTTCTCGCGCGGTTGAGGCAAGTATTCGGGTTTATGTGTAGAATTGGTTGCATGTCATAATTGAATGGTGTGTTGTTCATCATTGCCATGTGATTGTGTTGTGGAGATGATTCTAGTTGTTTTGATGTTTGCAAGTTTTACAGGGTTCCTTCATGATGCTATTGTTTACATACTCACGATACATATTGATTTATGTTATTGAAAGTATGATGTGGTAGTACTTATGCATGTTTGAGCATATTGAGACTTGGTCACGTGGTGATCAAGAGTATATTGTTGAGTCCCTGTCATGTAATGCCGAGGCTAAAATCCCATTCATGGAATGTGGGCAATGAATCTGAGAGGTCCCGTCATTGTGATGCGAACGGCAAAGTCTATACATGTGATGTATGAGCTCTTGGTCCACATGCCAAAGGAGCACGAGCAAGATTACTCATCGACGGATGAATACCCGCATTCTGAGTAAAATCGTAAAGAGATAAAGAACAAAGAGTGCATAGCATTATCATTAAATTTCTAATATTTGAATATGCCATGAATGAAGTTGATTAAAGTTGTTTATCTTTGTCATGTCTTTATGATTATACAACCTTGTTGATACTTATTTGAGTCGTTTGGCTCACCTTGCCTTTGTCTTATTATAGGTACATCGAGGCAAGAGCGTCATGCATGGGAGGGTAGACTTTGGAAAGCACGCACTACCTCCACACTATTTATGCAAATGCTAATTAAGCGTCACTTAAGAATAAATAAGCGTTATGGTGACTATATATGGATGTTTTGATGGTGATGGTTGGATTACTCTTGGTTATGTGGTGATGTTAATTGTTTACAATCGTATGGTTATCTTATTTGCATGAAAGATTTGGATTATAGTATTGATAATAAATGCCATGGTTATCGGTTGTTACCACGATTTTGTTGTTATTACAAAGGAAGCTCTGTAAAATTTATAGATTGTTCTAGTTAGTGTAAGTCTTGTAGCATTCTAGGCTCATGCGGGCTGGGGTGTTACAGGTGAAGCCTTTCGGACACTACAATGCTCCCAACACCATCCCTCTGCGACTCCTGCGACTGGGCCAATACACGCCAAAGTACTAAGTCAAGAGGTCCCATACCCTCTAATGTGGTTATGCGCTAAAATGCTTGGTTTAGTGTAACAAGATGTTCGGTCCTTGTTGACCGGGCACCATTCGATCCACCCAAAATCACACCAACATACCATTGTGCCCAAGTCTAAATCATTTTGCTTTCGGTTTAGTTTTCATAAGTAGACATGGCACAAGGTGGAAATCATAATCATAATAAGTTTTGTGTGATCAAGGTTATCGACAGTCGATAACGCCCATTTCTCTAGAAGCTAAGCATGGCTAAGCAATTAATTCGCAACTACTAAGGGACAAGAGCCCATCCATGAACTCTAAATCACAGCAAGTAACCTAGGCTCATGGTAGTAGAGGATAATCATTTGCTAAGGACATGCATCTACTAGCGACTATTAAAACAAAGTAGCAATGCATACATGAAATTTGTAATCAACATAAATACTTAAATTTGGGGGATTAACATGATCAAGCGCTTGCCTTCTTGCATTTGCTCAAGTGTGCGGTGGTTCGGGATTACCATGATGTCGAATCTAGAGAGGCAAAAAGAACCAAGAACAACCAATAAGGCAGACACAAATAAACCAATGAGCAAGCAACAATTATCCAAATCGTGAAACTTATACACAAGGTGAAATACGAATATACCAAGACATAGAAATGGAAAAACCTAATTTGGATTTGTGGTGCAAAAGATATTACCTAAAAAACCATTTTTATTATAATTAGCGCGTAGCAAATATTTTCTAGAAAGATTTTGAAGCTGAAATTTTATGGTAGCTACCTACTGGTATAGAGGTAACCCATATAAAATTTCAGGTCATTTGGAACTAAAATGATTTAGTTATGATTTTCTAAGATGCAAAACTAGCATTATGCTCTTTCGAAATATAAACATGTGCAAAACCTATTTCGCATTATGGAATGATATGAGGATTTCTAACATCAAATTTCTATTTTTAGTTTCTGAGATTTTGGTGTCTATTACATCATTAAATGAATTTTTAAGTCTTTAATAAGGTTAAATCTATTAACATATTTTTAGTCTGATTTAGACCTTCCACCATTTTTAGATTAAAGTTTAGTTAATAACAAATTTATCAAAGTTAAAATCATTCAATTAGGAGATATCTGAAAAAGATATGCATTTTCAAGTTTTAATACAATTACGGAATATATAAAAATAGCGAAAAAACAAGCTATTAAAGATTACAAATTTTCTACTACTGAAGCATAGCTAAAAGCATTTTATATTAAACTTTAGTGAAATACAAATTTATCATGATTGGTTTCATGTAAAAGGATTTATCTAGAATTAGTTATGAATTTCTAAAGTTTTGATACAATTTTCGGTTGATAAGTAATACTTACGAAATAAAAACCAACTCAGGAAACTAAGCAGCGTGGGCTCGTGGGCGTCGTCGACGAATCCAACGAGCCACTGCCGGAAAGCGGCGCCGCGCATTCATATGAAACTCACGTTGGATCAAGATCCGCGGCTCACGAAGCATGCAGCGGAGTGCGGTTACCTCGGCGAACCACGACCAGCGATCTAAAGATGAGCGGCTCGAACCCAAATCTCGGAAGGTCGATTGCACACATGATCTCAGCGCGAGATCACGAGATGGGCGGTCGAGGATGATGAGAGCGGATGGTCGAATGCATATAAGATGCGGGCGCGGATCGCAAGATGGGCGGCGGCTATAGATCGAAGTTCAAAAGAGTACTAACGAGTGGGACCGCATGTCGGTGACTCACGAGTCACAACATAGCGATTTAACACGTGCGCAGTGTCTTGGCCCTTGTCATCGGCGAGAGTGGCGGTTAGGGCGAGTTAATGCTTCTAATGATTACCATTAATTAAACACTAATGACTCACGAGATTTGATCTGCTCCTCGGGCCACAGTCGACGGAGAAGGTTTCGAAGCGAGTTAAGTGCATTTTTATTAATCAATGATTAAGCATTAATGATGTCGGTGATGTCGATTGAACGAAGAGTGATTAAAGGATGTTGGGCCACTAGTCGTGGCTCAACAATAATGATTAAGACACAATTAACAACTAATGATTAGCAATTAATGTACCTAATGAGATGGCGGCAGACTTCTCAGCGGCAAAACCGTGGCTTTGGCTTATCGCCATGACTCCGGTGGCGGCGCCGAACAAGACAAAATGGATTCGCAATAACAATACGAACCTAAGGGTAGCATTCTGCGCGGCGAGGACTAGAGCAGGCTGAGAAAGCAGCAGGGAACCCTACGGCTAAACACGAAAATAGCGAAAAGCTCGGTGCGGACCTAGGATGCGGGTGCCATGACTTCTAGGGCTATATAGAAGCTACCTTATCAGAGAGGAGCTTCAAATGGCGGGAAGACTTGAACACGATGAAGTCCACGGGGCGAAGAAGGCGAAGTGGAAGGCGAGGTTAGAGCAAAATGAGTGGAACCAAATTATCACCACGACTTCATTATAGCTCAAAGAGGCTCCAAAAGCAAGTAATTGCAAAGAATCACTTACAGTTTGGAGAAGAAGGGGTGAAACAAGCAAAAATCTCAAACTTAAAATTGAGTGATTCTGTGAATGCAACAAAATCAAGTTAGGGAAATATAAAGGAGGTTGAGGAGTTCAAAGGGTGCAAGAAATGTTGAAGATGAACCCTTTGGACACCAAGGCCGCCATGGACACTCGGGTCAACAATGGTGGATTGAAGGTTTGAGATGGTTTTGAGCTCAAACACAGGTAGCTAGGTGTAGTGCAAAAGAACACGGGAGGACCTAGAGGGGCTATTTATAGGAAATGAATTAGGGTTTGAGCAAGAACGAGCCCATGGTGAGCTCGGTTCATAGTGCGACCATGGACCACGAAATGATGAGGAGCAAGTGAGCACGGTGACCATGGAGGAAAGCACATTGCGCATTAAATGCATTGCGAGAGAGGCGTTGGCAAGCAACTTGAGGTGACACCACAAGCCCCTCTCTCTTTCTCTCGCCATGAGCATGCGCGCCGGAGAAGCGAGGAAGAAAAGCAGAGAAGATAAACCACGACCGTTGGATTAAAAATGGGCGGTCCGCGATTAACGAGTTCGCCGGACGTCAGGTTGCCCTCGAGAATGCGGGCGGTTGGATCGAGATCAACGGTCCCAATTTGTTAATGCAGGAGGGTCAGATGCTCACACGAGCGTGGGCGCGATCTGAATCAACGGTGAGATTGCAGCGTTTTGAACCGCGGCTTAGTGCGATTAGGTGGTTCAACGAGTCAAGTGGTTGGGACTCGAGTCGACTCGAACGATGAATAGTGAATTTGGTTTTAGGTTTTAATTAGTGAGACTTTTGAGGATTTAATGGGGTAGCAAAATAACTCAAAAATTCTGAAATTTTTACGAGCTTGCTTGAGACATTGACCTTGTGTAAAATTTTCAGAGAGTTTTATGCTGCGAATAAATCTCAAAAATTCTGCAAGGCTCTGTTTTAATGTTTGGTGAAGTCAAACAGGTTTGACTTGCCTCTAAAATATTCAAACAATTTCTAAAAATTGTGAAATTTTTGAGAGGGTCACATACCACCACAGAGACTTAGGAAAAATATATCGAGAGGATGATCATAAGATTTGACAAGATTGTTTTGGAAGAACAAGATTTGGATCAAAAGACTTGTGACCGTACTTCCTAACCTTTGGTACAATACTTGTTTAGTACACAAGAAATACATGATGTAAGAAAAGTTTTAATTTCTACTCATTTTCTTACATTTGAAACACAAGCCCAAATTGGGATGTTACATGCGCATTCACGCCACTTTGAACATGGCATGGGCGGCGTGAGGTACTCGGCCGAGGTGGCTTCATGTATCAACAACCAACCATTCCTTGATGTCAAGTCTATTTACCTATTGGCGACATCCAGGTGGTTGAATGTCCACACGCTCTCCGGCAACCATGTTTCTTGAACTTGCGGGCTCGATGAGGTTGCCGTGGCTGTCTTATCCTCTCCGACCCCAAAGTGGTGGGACTACAAACAATATATATATATATATAATACATATATATGAAGGTTTTAAAGGCATAAGACCCTTGCTTGGAGACTTTATAGAAGAGATCGGGAATGAAATGGTAGAATTTACAGAAAAAGGAGAACTTGGCCAGGTTATGAACACGGTTACATACAATACCATATAGGAACATACCATAAGATTAGTTACATGTACAAAAATTGTATGTATATGATGCAATACGTAACAACACCTCCACCATGCATTAACCCACCTCTTTCATTTACCATGCTTAATCAATAAATTAACTCACATCGGTAAATAATCAACTCACATCGATAAACCAAAACAAGCTCAAGCATGAAACTAAAATAACAGAAAGAGCAAATCATTAGAGCTCAAATATGAACTAATTATCGATTCAATTTCAACATAAGACTATTAACATTATTGAAGCGATTCAATAGAGCATGCAAATACCAATTTACAATACCTCCAGTGCTAGACAGGACAAATCACCTGAGCATACAAATATTTCTATCCACAACTAGCGGCACAGCGGTCACAGAACACAACCCCATTCCCACCTCCAGATCCATCCATCCATCTAGCCACCGGCGATCACGAGAGGGCAAGACAATAAGGCCAAGGTGTCCAAGCGACCATCAACCCACATTGTAGCATAGTTCACGAATACCAACAAGCACAAACCAATGGGTGATAGATCTATCTTACCTCGACATCGTCGGTGTCGATGGTGAGGTGGCAGGGGCAGTGGTGGAGGTAGCGGGGAGGTCGGTGGAGAGGTAGTCGGTGGCGCCGCGGCGAGGAGGAAGAGGAAAAACGGCGTCGCAGTAGTTGTGTACAGCGGTGACCTGCACAAGATACTCTATCGTGCGAGTGTCTTGTGCGGTGAGCACTGAGTGTCTGGCAAGCGGCAACGGAAGAAGAAGCGGCGTCGGCGGCGGCGTCGGCGGCGGCGTCGAGTCGCCGGCTTTCAGTGGGGAGCGGGGCGAGTAAGAGGCGTTGAGTGACCGTTAGGGCGCAAATCCTAGCGGACTACTACTAATAAAGTGATGCTTATCAGCGGTTCCATAATAGAACCATCAGTGATATGGTCTCATATCACGAGCGGTTCTATTATAAAACAAATCTGTGATATGGTTGTTCTCAAGTTCTATGTTTTGAGTATATTATCATGTATACATTTACGTGACATGAAAAAATTACATGTTTATATGTCAATTTTGTCATTTAAATATTGTTGAAAATTTGCTTAACTATGATACATTTCATGACGGGTATTTATTCCACTAAAGCATGCATGTGATATATAATTCAACATATAATATAGTAACTTCACCTCAAACTAGATTTTTCCATTTTGGAATTTACATATGGCTACAGCGTGGCTAGTCACTTCTTACAAAGATTAAAAAAAGTAAAACCTAAATAAACAAAGTTTTCTAGTGGCGGATGTAGGCTACTATCTTCGTCTTCAAAACCGTAGCGGGCATCGGCATCGGACGGTTCGTGATCATCAACGAGCAGCCGAAATCGTCCACCACGTGGCGCTTGTTGAGTGTCTCGAAGACCCTCGTCTTTGTCGAATCAAGAAGAATTGAGCCCATAGACTCTCTTCTCTTGCGGGGTCTCGGCAGTGATTGACGCGCCACAATGATTCGCGATCCAAGTGACGATAAGCCTCTTGGAGGCGTGCAACGTCGTTGTGGAGGACCACGTCAATGACAGTACACTTGCGGTGGAGATCACACGGAAGGCGGCGGAGGAGGATGCCAAGATAGCGGAAGATGGGCGTCACTGCTCCGGACAAATCACGGGCATAGTAGTGAGGACGTAGAAGCGGTGTCGCCGCGGCATCTCTACGCTAGCGTGCGTAGGAGGTGCTGCATGCGGTATGGCTAGGAATGCCATCAATGCAAGCGACAACGAGAAGAGGGCTATTTGCGACAAGAAAAGCGAAGAGGGCTATTTACGCTTTAAGTATATATTGTAGAGTTTATATGTAGGGATGATCGATCATCTTCGATGGCGAATGATCTTTTTATAAAACAAGGAATAAATTTGGTACAAAACGAAGAGACACATCGACGGCGGCAATGGCGAAAAGAAACTCAAAAAGCGTAGCAATATTATCACGAACAATTATAATTAAAAACCGTCGTGAAGTGTACAATTATCACAATTGTTCGTATTAAGAACCATTTGTGAAATATCACGAACGGTTGTTTGTTGAAAATCGTATGTGATATTTCTAAATATCATAAACGGTTATTGTTGAAGCAGTCTATGATACTTCATGACGGTTTTCATCATGAATCATCTGTGATATTATCTCTTCACATCTGATTTTAAGCGCGACAATAACACAAGCGGTCTCTAAACCAAAGCATGCGTGATTGCATGTATCTGACGGTTTTGATCAACCATCTGTGATAAGGCGTCCAGTATTAGCCTTTTTGTAGTAGTGACATATGCACTAACCCCATGACTTTGGCCACATCCACAAATTAGCACAACTCATGCCTTAAGCGCCATGGCGATCGACCACCTAGACCGTTTGACCACACTCCGCAGTAACGAGTGGTCAAACCACTATCGATCTAGCGTTAACCAACGGGTCAGATCACTTCCTATTTTGAATAACACCCTTTACGGACTTCGGCAAAACTCCATCTAGTTTGCGTCCAATCTCTATTTTCAATGGCATCGATGCAAATACATCCTCAAACACCCCCACACAAGTGGTTGGTGTCTAATTCCCCAAATATTGCACCACATTGATTTGCCTACACCAAAGCAATCAGACAAATTGCAAAACTTAGAGTTCACTCCCAAACTCCTCGACAACGATGTCAATTATTCAACATCTAGATTAAGATCATACCACATGGTCCTACATAGCTTGATCAGACAACATAATTAGCATGACTTGCATGCTGTAAGAGTCTACAAGTACAACATCGTGACTAAGCCGAATACAAGAACTTTTATTTAGACAAGTCGAACACCACAACATTTTTTCTGATATTCCACTGCCAAGTGTCACGAGAATTATATTGTTATCCACTTCATGATATTCCGTTTTCCTTTTTTTGCCATCTATGTTCTTAAAAGCAAATACACAGGAGGGTGTCAAAAAATTATTAAGACTAGCAGCACAATTGCGCAGGTACACAGCGAAAAATGAAGGCGTCACGTGCACTTTCAGTGCTAGAAATACCGTTAATTAGTTGGGAAATTAAAGATCTACATTGTCGGTTGTGGTGAACCCTGTGCGTCGTCATCGCCATATGCCACCACCGTCATCACCATCCACCACCGTTCTTTGTCGTTGGTGCGTTGTCTTCAACACCGCCCGGATGGCCATCTCAGTCGCGGGGTGTCGACCTCCTTTGCAGAGCCGTCGCCACGGAGCCGTCGGGGATGGATATGAAGAAGATGGGACAGCTCAAGGAGGCTCGATCTGGGCCGTCGGATCGAAGGGATTTAAGAATTTGCCACTCTATAGAGTGGTCTTCTGACTTTGCCACTATATAGATTGTAATCCTTTATTTGTCCTCCATACAATTTGCAATCATTTTTGCCACTTGTGAGTTTTATCCCCATTTTATTTTTCGGCCACGTGAAATGACCATACTACCCTCTTCTCTCTTCCACTTTCCCTTCTTCATCTAGATGCACCTCCCTAGAGGCGTGTCGCCTCCTCTCCAGCCCATGAACACAGAGGCTCCCAGTCCGCTCGCCCGCCTCGCGGCCTCGCCGTCTCGGGCGCGCTGACGACATCGGCGTTGCCTTGCGCGCTCCTCCCCGTCCCGCCGTCGCGCACCTCGCCTCTCCTCGGTTGGCCTCCCGAGCGCGCCTCGCCTCCTCTCCACCACCCCGTCACCCAGCACACCTCAACGCCCTCCTGGGCGTTCCTCCAGCCCCGCCTCGCCGCCTCGTGCCCTCCTCGCTGCGCCGCCTGTGCAATCCACGGACTTACTCCTCGCCAATTCCTGCCTCGCCTCCTCGTGCGCTCACTGCACCTCCTCGAGCGGCCGCGCCTCCTCCACGCTCTATCCCCCGGGCCTTCGTGGCAAGAACCACCGCCTCCCGCCGTCGCCCGACTGGCCTTTCGAGCTCGGCGGTGCGAGGCGGCAAGGCAGACGCAGCGCGACCGCGGGCGGAAAGAGCGAGGCGGTAGCGGCAGTGGCGAGCGAGGCGTCAAGGTCGAACGAGCCGAGAGGAGCGTATGCGGGAGGCGGCGGCGCGAGAGCCTAAGGTGACCACGGCGCCAGGTCAGCGGGCGAGCGGCGGTGGCGGGCGACACAGGGAGTAGCGGCGTCGCCGACGAAGCGCAACTTGTCGAGCCAAGCGGAGAAGAGGCACCATGGAGGTGGAGATGAAGAAGGAAGAGGAAGGAGTTGGGAGAAAAGCAAATGAGAATCGGCATGTGACCGGGGAGAGGAAGATGCACCTAGGGGCATTTGGTAACCGGTGGGGTAATTGGCTTGAAAAATAAGATAAAAAAATCCAAAGTGGCAAAAGAATAATTAAAAATTGTATGGAGTGACAAATAAATTATTACAATCTATATAATAGCAAAGTTGAGAAAGTTGTTCTATTGGTGGCATATTATGAATTATCCCATCTGAAAAATAGGGAAGAATTGAGATAGGGAAGGCTGGGCTAACGGCTTTGGCTTGATCTGAAAGAAAGGAAGGAGCTGACAGAAGAAGAAAAAACAAAAGGTTCTCTGTTCGGGAGAAAGAAAGAAAAGGTCTGTTCGGGAGGATAAAAGGAGGTCTGTTCGGGAAAAAAATTACAGCTCATGATTTGGAAGTCATTAGGTTTGACAGAGCGTTAATCGTAAAAGATTGCTGCGATAATAGGAGATCATACGACATATCTTGGTAGTGATAGGTATTGCTTCGGTTGTTTGAGATAATGACTCCTAAGGAGATTGAGACTGCAAGGAAGAGAAAGAAGCATAACGAGGATAGTAGAAGAGAAGAGGAAGGCGGTTGTTGAGACTACTTTCCCGTTGTTCACATGAGTGATATGAAGAATGTTGCAGGACCTCTTCGCGATGGGTATGATAGGTGAGAGTTAGTGTAGAGTCATTTGAATTAAAACTAGAGTTAATGCCAAATGATGCAAAGATGGGCGAGCAAATTACGAGTTGATCGAAGGGTTGACTAATTAGAAGATGAAGGAAATGGAACACTACTGCGGAAGACTTGTGTTGAGCACTGGACAAGAGGGTGTGGAACACCATCAACTCTGTGATAGTGGTTTGGTTGCTAACCCATGGCTCCATCCATTACTCGGATGGTGGAAATGATTCAAAATGCACCAGCAATATAGAAGATGTTGAGCAACATGTACTGCAGGCGAAAATGTGATAATGATGGTGGAAGTCCAAAGCAAGGTGGAGGCCACGCAATAGGCAGAAGACCGTCTGAGGTATGCTAGTGGCGGCAACAACTATGTGCAAACTTAGATCACTATGATCGATATTAACATATCTTTGGTGATATTGAGGTGCGGGTGTAGTTACAATGCGAGACGGATTACACACTTTGAAGGGACCCAATCCAAAATTTGAGCAAAGAGCGCCATGTTTCACTTAGCAAACTTGCCTACTATAGAGGATGCTATTTAGGCTATGATACAAGTGGAGATTCAACTACAAACAATGTGGATATGAAAGTCTACCTAGATATTGCATTTTGTAGGAAGTAACCTTATGTTATGGAAGAGTAAGAAACAAAGGTTATGACTCGATCTCTGCAAGATAGAGTACAAAATAATGGCGTTGAGTGTGAATGAAATAATATGAATGAAGAGTTTATTGTCTAAGCTTTGGGTGTGAAGAAACAAAATCTTGGTGTTGCATTGTGATAATAAATCTAAATCAACATTGCTAACATTCGATTCAACACGACCGTGCAAACACGTTAAGATTGGTAGATTTTTAATCAAGGAAAAACCGTTAGCAAGATCTGAGTTAGAGTATGTAAGTTTGGTGAATAGTTGGTTCTTTGTTTCACTAAAGAGTTAGATCATAATAAAGTGCTACAATATGTAACAAAATAGACATTATTAATATCTTTGGCCCATCTTGAGAGAATGTTGGTGAGTTAATATTAGGATCTAAATAGAGTCTATGTTAGTCGGATCTAACCTTGTATTAGAGCTGGATTCAACTTTTAGACTATAAATAAAAATGCGAGGATCTGAGGATGCACATGATTATTTTCCCAAAATACCAACAATGAGCACCAGCTAGCCAATACATATGAAAGGCGGCATCATTTGGCATTTTGGTCACAGTGCATAAAAAGCAGCAGCCCATTGAAGTATTGGAACAACAAAATCTTCCCTCAAAGAGTCTTTGAGACTGACGACATCACCCTTTTGAGAAGCACACCTTGCAAAAATCAATTCTGCACCTACCAACATAGACGGAATACTGGAGCGATCATGGCTACATGGACGCATCATATCATGGTTGATGAAGCCGCTGATGCCTCAGCTATCAGCCAGAGAGGTTGTCGTGCTTGAAGGCAGGCACCGATATCGAAGGATGTAATTCTGCTCCATCAAATATAAGATTTACTCCCGGTAAGACTACATCCTTGCTGTCTGCGTCTTCTGGATCAGTTTTCCTTCATGGGTAGATGGTTGTTCTTCAGAGATGGGTTTGGTGGCAGCATCGTCGTGCTCAGGAAGTGCATATGACCTTTTGAGGATCAGAACATAAACATTAGTCACCAGTAAATAAATATGAGAAAAACCGTATGAAACTTATGGCATGAAATCATGAACTCCAAAGAATATAACAAATTCACAGATACCTGACAATGCTCCCATCAAAGCCCACAACTTCTGTGCGGCATCTCTGCCGTCCAGCAAGTTTCAGCCTCTCGTGTTCACTTGGGGCTCCTCCGTTGGTTGGTATTGAAGGATCATTAATAGGATTCCATCTGCCACTAATACTATTGATTAAAACGCGGGGTGAGTCCCTTGAGCTTCCCCGCTTGTTAAATAGCTTTGCTATTGGACCAGTTGCTTGATATTCACTACAAAGCTCTCTCAGCCGCCATCTTACATTTTGCATCACATTATAATGTTCAGTGAGATCATCTTTCTGAAGTATATGGGATGCAACCACCTTTCACAAATCCTCTCACATAACTTTGGATTGAACAAGGGAATTCCAAACTCCAAGCTCAAAGGCACCACTGATAACTTCCATTTTCTGGGCAAAATTTATCTGATTCAACAAGCCTGTGAAGTCTTAATAAACGAGAGTAGCCAAGTGTGCTCAACTCAAATTTACTGGATAGGTCTTTCAATACTGAGGTCAAATTTAAGACATGTTCCTTTGGCAAATTAGTTTGAGCTACCACAGATGCAATTGACCGGTCATCATTCTTCAGGGCAATGGGATATCCACAGTTACAAGGTTTCCTGATGCGTTAAGATCATTTATGCTAAGTGGTTGCACCAGCTGGCAGATTGTTTAAGCATCGAGTTCAAGCAGTGTAACAGTAGGTTGCCCTTGACTAAGTTCCTTCAAACTTCCCTCCTAGTCCACCAACCACAGAGCAATCCCAAGACCATATCAATTGCCTTTTCAACAGCTAATGGTTCAGGCAGCAATCTAAAGCGTTGTCCTTTCCTTGAAAACAGTAGACAATGGTCCACAATGCCCTGCTGTATACAAA